>SJYQ01000512.1:294181-393662 GCA_006410935.1 Redunca redunca | reverse complement strand
AGTAGAGTGTAGACATAACTTTTACATGCACTGAGAAACTGAAAAATGTGTATGACTTGTTTTATTGTGAGATTCACTTTATTGCAATGGTCTGGAACTGAACCCACAGTACCTCTGAGGTCTGCCTGTATTGATGATGAGGTCTCTGAAGTGAAAGAAAAATATTCCTTAAAGAGTAGAGGATTCATCATATTTTACATATATTTGTCTCCATTCAAGTCTCCTCCCTCTCCCCCCACCCTAATCTATACCAGTTCTTTTGGAAAACTCAGTATCACCCCCTTCATCTGGATAATTCTTCTTCCCCTGGATTCCAGTCAAGTGGTTCCTGTAAATATGGGCAACACTGAATGCCCTGAGAGGATGGAGTATACTATCAAGAATCACATTGCTGACTTAATGGAGGCGAATTTAAGCAAACTCTGGTAGATGGTGAAGGACAGGGAAGCCTGGCGTGCTGCAGTTCATAGGATCACAAAAAGTTGACTGAATAATGAAAGCAATAAAGAGTGGTGGTTAAATGGTAAGGAGAAAGAAGGGGGGAACTTGATTCTGTAACCAATAGTTCTATGACTTCAGTTCAGTTCAGTTCAGTCCAGTCACTCAGTTGTGTCCGACTCTTTGCGACCCTATGAATTGCAGCACACCAGGCCTCCCTGTCCAACACTAACCCCCGGAGCTCACTCAAACTCAGGTCCATCGAGTCGGTGATGCCATCCAGCCATCTCATCTTCTGTCGTCCCCTTCTCCTCCTGCCCCCAATCCCTCCCAGCATCAGAGTCTTTTCCAATGAATCAACTTTTCACATGAGGTGGCCAAAGTATTGGAGTTTCAGCTTCAGCATTATTCCTTCCAAAGAACACCTAGGGCTGATCTTTAGAATGTACTGGTTGGATCTCCTTGCAGTCCAAGGGACTCTCAAGAGTTTTCTCCAACACCACAATTCAAAAGCATCAATTCTTCAGTGCTCAGCTTTCTTCGAAGTCCAACTTTCATATCCATACATGACCACTGGAAAAACCATAGCCTTGACTAGACAGACCTTTGTTGAGAAAGTAATATCTCTGCTTTTCAATATGCTATCTATGTTGGTCATAACTTTTCTTCCAAGGAGTAAGCATCTTTTAATTTCATGGCTGCAGTCACCATCTGCAGTTATTTTGGAGCCCCAAAAAATAAAGTCTGACACTGTTTCCACTGTTTCCCCATCTATTTCCCATGAAGTGATGGGACCGGATGCCATGATCTTCACTTTCTGAATGTTGAGCTTTAAGCCAACATTTCCACTCCCCTCTTTCACTTTCATCAAGAGGCTTTTTAGCTCCTCTTCACTTTCTGCCATAAGGGTGGTGTCATCTGCATATCTGAGGTTATTGATATTTCTCCCACCAATCTTGATTCCAGCTTGTGCTTCTTTCAGCCCAGCATTTCTCATGATGTACTCCGCATAGAAGTTAAATAAGCAGGGTGACAATATACAGCCTTGATGTACTCCTTTTCCTATTTGGAACCAGTCTGTTGTTCCATGTCCAGTTCTAACTGTTGCTTCCTGACCTGCATATAAGTTTTTCAAGAGGCAGGTCAAATGGTCTGGTATTCCCATCTCTTTCAGAATTTTCCACAGTTAATTGTGACCCACACAGTCACTTAGGTGTTTCCAAAGAAGTAAGATTTTCAGGGCTAAAATCAGGATAATCCTCCCAAAAGCAGGATAGTTGATCACCTTCAAACTTCCAAGATGGCTTCTAAAATTGACAATCAAAATTGTCCTGATTAATAAGGTAGGAAACTATTGTGGTCAAATCACCTAATAAGAAATTTGGTGGAGATTTTAACCTTAACACCTCACCCTCAAATCAATTAGTTAAGCAAGGATATGATTTGGGATGTTAATCAATGAATTATAATTGTAGCAAATGCAAAGGGGATGTATCCAATAGTCTATGAAAAAAATGGCTTTATGGGGATTCCGCTATATAGAAATGGCCATATCACACAATAATTATATCAGAGCCTCATCTCTCTATCTAAACTTTGAAATTACACATAAAGAACTACTTAGAAGGTATCACAGTAAATTGTAAGGAAACAACCGAGACGGTTTAACTGCATATACATTAATTGCTAATCTGTTGTGTACCATCCAATTCTGTATTCAGACAGTGACACCTCTCTAAAGCCTAAACCTTGTTTTGTGTTCTTTAAAAGCAAAGCCTGAGACAAGGACACCAGTGCAAATGGTTTATTTGGAAGTGAGCATGGTAGGAAGTGCAAGCAGGGTAGCTGGGAAATTGAGATGGGGGAGGGAGAAAGCCAACCAAGGTCTGTTAATGAACTGTACTATGCTGGGAGATGGGGCTAGTCCTGGTGAGATTCTGGTGAACTGTGTGGAGAATGCCCCTGACTGGTTCCACAGGAGGATGGAGACTTGGGAATGATTAACCAATGGCTCCTTCCAACCTATGGTTGAAAGCTGCCCCCAGGAATATTAACACCCTGGGATTTGGGGTCCTGTGGTCTGCCCACCTTTCATCTCTGAGATGCTGTTGTACACTGCCTGTATCTTACCCATAGTTGTAGGGATGAGGTAAGGAGGGTAAAATCAGGTAAAACCATGGTAAGACCATGTAGACTGAAATGGCAGGTACAAGGCACTGGAAGTACTGTCTACAGCACACTCATAGTTCTGTTTGTAATTGTTCTTTCCACCCTAAAGAAATCCAACTGTCAACTAAAAAATCATTCAGAACCTAATAATTGAGAGTTATGTTTTATTCTTCAGGAATTTTTAGGACTTCAAGCCTGGGGGGCAGCATCTCAAGTAACCCCGAGAGAACTGCTCTGTGGAGGTGAGGGGGAAGCCAGTTGTTTGCAACAAAAGGCAGGTAGTCTGAATGTCAAAAAAATTTTATTAATTAAAGGAAAGCCAGATATGTCATGTTAAGAAATTTAGCACTTTTCTATGGCTGGGAAGATGGAAGAGTCTGAGCTCACTGAAAACATTTCTCTGATAATGCATCTCAGCCATCTGGGACCAGTATCTTGTATTTTCACATCTTGAGTTTCCTCAGGGCTCACCAGTTCACCATCAGTGGCGGCTGCAACTGCTGATGACTTTGACATCCTTTGTTTATTGCTATGGCAGACAACGTGAGAGTAGGACTGTGAAGAAGGCTGAGTACCATAGGACTGATGCTTTTGAACTGTGGTGTTGGAAAAGACTCCTGAGAGTCCCTTGGACTGCAGGGAGATCCAACCAGTCCATTCTGAAGGAGATCAGCCCTGGGTGTTCTTTGGAAGAAATGATGCTAAAGCTGAAACTCCAATACTTTGGCCACATCATGTGAAGAGTTGATTCATTGGAAAAGACTCTGATGCTGGGAGGGATTGGGGGCAGGAGGAAAAGGGGACAATAGAGGATGAGATGGCTGAATGGCATCACCGACTCAATGGATGTGAGTTTGAGTGAACTCCAGGAGTTGGTGATGGAAAGGGAGGCCTTATGTGCTGCGATTCACGGGATTGCAAAGAGTTGGACACGACTGAACCACTGAAATGAACTGAACTGATGGCAGACAATATTTCATTTATCACAACCAAAGCTGAAGGAGATCCTTAAAGATGGTATAGGGACAAGAGGCTTATTTAATGGTCTACTAGTGGCTAGTATATTCAAAAGCAGAGACATTCCTTTGCCGACTAAGGTCCGTCTAGCCAAGGCTATGGTTTCTCCAGTGGTCATGTATGGATGTGAGAGTTGGACTGTGAAGAAGGCTGAGCACCGAAGAATTGATGCTTTTGAACTGTGGTGTTGGATAAGAGTCTTGAGAGTCCCTTGGACTGCAAGGAGATCCAACCAGTCCATTCTGAAGGAGATCAGCCCTTGGATTTCTGTGGAAGGAATGATGCTAAAGATGAAACTCCAGTACTTTGGCCACCTATGTGAAGAGTTGACTCATTGGAAAAGACTCTGATGCTGGGAGGGATTGGGGGCAGGAGGAGAAGGGGACGACAGGATGAGATGGCTGGATGGCATCACTGACCCAATGGATGTGAGTCTGAGTGAACTCCAGGAGTTGGTGATGGACAGGGAGGCCTGGCGTGCTGCGATTCATGGGGTCGCAAAGAGTCGGACACGACTGAGTGACTGAACTGAACTGAACTGAACTAGTGGCTGGGAGAGGTAAGACTAATTTTAAACTACACACAGATTTTTGGTAGAGCACAATTAGATACCTGGATTCCTAATGTTCATTCCAGGGCACACATGTTGGCACTGACTGTGTCTAAGGACTGTGGACACTGCAAATACAATTTTGATATTAACATGAGAACAAAGCAAAATGTCCTCTGATGCTTTGAAATGTATTCTTTTAAGAAATTGATATTTCCCTTTCCTCCTTTACCTTAATATTTTTTCAGCTTTACTGAGGTAAATTTACATAAGAAATTGTACGATATATAAATATACACTGTGGAGCTTTTGTATATGTACACTTTGTGAAAGGATCCCCCCATCTGGTTAGTCAACACATCCATCTTCTTATTTACTTCCTTGTTTATTTATTTATTCATTCATTTATTTTTGGTGAGAATATTTAAGTTCTACTCTTAGAAAATTTCAATTTTGCTTTTCAGTGTTATCAACTATAGTTACTATGTTTTACATTAAGTCCTTGAACCTTATTTTTATCTTATAGCTAAAAGTTTGTACTGTTTTATCAACCTCTTCCAAATCTTCCAACCCTCTTACCTTGGGAACCACTTCTGTACTCTCTGCTTCTAGGAATTTGACTTTTTCCTGATTTATTCTTATCAGAAGCATTTTATCAGAGAAAAATAAAGAATAAAGCCACATGTTATTTGGTGCCAGAAATCATTAATTTGCATTATGAACTCTGTGCCTACTTACTGAAAAGCTTCAGGCAAAGTGAGTGCTTAAACTTGGTTTCTTCATCAGTGAAATTGATCTTGGTGAGGCAGCAGTGAGCCATGGCATGAAACAAGATCTTAATTCCCTGCCCAGAAATTGAACCGGGGTAGCCTGGATGAAAACCAGGAATCCTAGCCACCACACCAGGCAAGATTAGAGGCTAGAAATTATTTTTTCCCTGGACCTTTGCCCCCAGTGAAAAACACACTTATGGAGGCAGAAACTGTAAATGCAGGTACAAGTTTATTATTAGAGACATAGCATAACAGCAAGTGGGAGAAAACACTGAGAAATGGTTTGTTTAGTTAAGACAGAAGCAAGGAAGAGATGCACACCCAGAGAAAGAGTGTGAGCATCCTCCTAGTGAGGAGGAGTGCAGTAAAGAGGCAGTTAAGTCATTTATGTAGGTCAGTTTTCCCAGATCTTTGTTTCCTGGTAGCCAATTATCCCCATTTCTTTTTCCACACTTGACCTACACTGGGACCCTCCCCCGAATGCACATGCCTCCTCAGTGAAGATGGATCTTGAACTGAAGACATCTGTGAGGAACAAGACTCATTATGGTCTGGTGTTATCCCCTGACTTTTGACCCCCAAAGAGCCCTTCTGTACATGTATAGCACCTCCTTTGTCCCCCACATGGGGGGAATGCAGATCCCTTAATCCTTTACTCAAACAGGGTTTTGCCTCTCTTTGTCCTTGCTTTCCCTATTACCTTGTCTATTGCCTTGAGTATTACCTTAAGGTGCTTACAAGAGACAAAGACTGGCTATTTACCCTGTTTCTGTTGTTACTTCCATTTCAGAGGCCAAACAGAAGGTTGACTGCAAATGCTTCAACTAGAGCTCATCTATCTCTTGTCTTGAGCAATGCTAATAGTCATAAGTGTCCAGACTGAAGCCTGCTTCTTTGTGCCCCATGGAAGTGCAAACAGGAAGCCAGTTGTAAATGTCTAACTTGGAGCCCATCTATCTCCTGCCTCAAGATGAGTAGAGCATTTTCTATCTCACAAAATTTTGCTGGGAAATCAAATAAAATCCATTAAATCAAGAGGTTTGTGAGCCATAGTTACCAGTGCTAGTTGTCAGTGTCATTGAATGTTCTAATAAAATGTTTGCCCAGTGGGACATTTTTTGAGGGTCTATGATGCTATGAGTTCTGTAATACATTCTTGTTTTCCTGTGTTCAACCCTACCTCAGAAGACCATAGTGCAATAAAGTTAAGGGGCAGTAACCAGAAACCCACACAATACTGTGATTAGTATAACACATAGATTGACTGTTTTATTTGCTTGGAACTTGGAACATGAAAACTATGTTAGCTAATAAATACAGTCAAGCTGGTTTTAGAAAAGGCAGAAGAACCAGAGATCAAATTGCCAACATCCACTGGATCATGGAAAAAACAAAAGAGTTCCAGAAAAACATCTATTTCTGCCTTATTGACTGTGTCAAAGCCTTTGACTATGTAGATCACAATAAACTCCGGAAAATTCTGAAGGAAATGGGAATACCAGACCACCTGACCTGCCTCTTGAGAAACCTATATGCAGGTCAGGAAGCAACAGTTAGAACTGGACATGGAACAACAGACTGGTTCCAAATAGGAAAAGGAGNCTCGGATAGGCAGATGACACCACCCTTATGGCAGAAAGTGAAGAGGAACTAAAAAGCCTTTTGATGAAAGTGAAAGTAGAGAGTGAAAAAGTTGGCTTAAAGCTCAACATTCAGAAAAGTAAGATCATGCATCCGGTCCCATCACTTCATGGGAAATAGATGGGGAAACAGTGGAAACAGTGTCAGACTTTAATTTTTTGGGCTCCAAAATCACTGCAGATGGTGATTGCAGCCATAAAATTAAAAGACGCTTACTCCTTGGAAGGAAAGTTATGACCAACATAGATAGCATATTGAAAAGCAGAGACATTACTTTGCCAACTAAGGTCCATCTAGTCAAGGCTATGGTTTTTCCAGTGGTCATGTATGGATATGAAAGTTGGACTTCGAAGAAAGCTGAGCACTGAAGAATTGATGCTTTTGAATTGTGGTGTTGGAGAAAACTCTTGAGAGTCCCTTGGACTGCAAGGAGATCCAACCAGTACATTCTAAAGATCAGCCCTAGGTGTTCTTTGGAAGGAATAATGCTGAAGCTGAAACTCCAATACTTTGGCCACATCATGTGAAGAGTTGACTCCTTGGAAAAGCCCCTGATGCTGGGAGAGATTGGGGGCAGGAGGAGAAGGGGACGACAGAGGATGAGATGGCTGGATGGCATCACTGACTCTATGGATGTGAGTTTGAATGAACTCTGGGAGTTGGTGATGGACAGGGAGGCCTGGCGTGCTGTGATTCATGCGGTTGCAGAGTCAAACACGAGTGAGTGACTGAACTGAACTGAACTGAACTGAACCCAGGGAAGGGCAGCCATGGTGTTTCACAGAGAATTTTGACAGTATTTGAGACTCTGGTTCTTTTTTTGTCATAGGGCTCAGTAGAGCCTAGCGGTTCTGCTGTGGGTGTATTTATTGGCCTTTGTGGTTGAAGCACAGCAGACCACAGAGGCTAACAGAGGGCTCCTGTGGCTTTGTTGAAGGCTGTCCTCCCTGGAAACCCTGAGAGTGGCTTTGATAATCAGCTTTGACCTTATGCTTGAAAAGAAATCAGTACTGTTCTTGTTTGGCCCATCTTTTTCTTTATTCCTTCAGGTTAAAAAATGCTCTCTTAAGTCATATGCAAAAACATTTTTACCCTAGGGCAGACAGCTTTCAATGCAGAGGTGGAAAAAGCGCTGACTTAAACTCACTGTTACATCAAACCCAGACCTTCCAGATGGTAATCCCTGTAGCCAAATTTCAAAACCTGAGCTTTTGTTAAGCAGCCTGTGGGCAACTCCATTAATAAAAGCTCCTTGTCTGCAGTCTCTTTAGAGTTCACAGCAATGGTTCTCAAATATTAGCATATGCACAATTCATGAAGGTTGCTTTGAAAAAATTTAGATTTCTTGGTGGGGGTGGTTGTTTTGGTGTGAAGCATGTGCTCTGATTTACCCCTGGAGATTCTACTGGGGTTGACCTTGAAGGATTCCTTCTTTTCTCACAGCAAGGTTTACCCTAGTTGAGTTTCAACCTCTTTGGAATTTCTCACCTTTAACTTGTCCTTCTGTCCTTGTATCTGTATGATTGTTTGATTTACACATTGACAATGAACTTAACCTCTAGAACTCTTGCTAAGAACTGAAATCAAGAATTAAAGGCCACGAAAGTGATACATGCACCAACATAGATGAATCTCATAGATATTTTGTGGAATATTTTGTGGAAAGAAGCCAAACAAAAAAAGAGTTCATGCTACATGATTTCATTTATATGACATTCTAGAGCACCCTCTCCTGTACCTTCTCACCTATAGCTGAATGTGGCTGGAGAAAAATATCCAGCCGTATAGATGGGTCTCATTCATTCATGGTCATTAGCGTCAAGTGCATCTTACCCTGATGTGGTGCTTATATTTATCCCGTTCATTTATGCTCCCAGCTTTCTAGAAAACCATTCTGTACCCTCTCATCTCTAAGCTTCTACACCTCTCTCCTCATCGTTACTCTCAGATGATGGCCATTCTTTCCATGCCATAAGGAAGGTGGAAACATTCAGAAAAGTACTCCTGTGCTCTCCCACTAACACTAATATGCACCTGTCCGCATTCCTGCCTTTTTATTTAACTTTTCTCCTATTTGGAGGTCTGAAGCCCTATGCTCTGAGCTGAAAGAATATCTACATTTGCCCACTAGCTCCCATCCATTCCTCCAATTGTCAAGGACATCAATCCAAAAATTCTTTTTCTTTCCCTTTCATAATATTTTTGCTTTACTGAAATTTTCACACTTGGAAGCACATGGTTACTTTTTTCATTCTTAACAAGAGTTCTGTCTGTCCAGCCATTATTCACTTCTATCCTCTTTATAGTAAGTCCTCAAAAGGGTATTAGTTGTTCAGGCTTCCATTCTCTCTTGAACTCACTCCATCAAGTTCTGCCCTCATTATACCATTAAACCTGTTTCCATTAAGGTCTCAAATGATTTCTACATTTACAAATATCATATGTTCAGTCTAACTCCTTTTATTTTTTATCTGAGCAGATGATAAATGCCTCTCTTATTTGAAATGCCTTTTCCATTTGGCTTTCCAAGGATCATATTTGCTTGATTTTCTCCTCCTTTGCTTTCCACTGTTTTTCCAGTTCTCTTCATCTACCCAGTTTCTAAAGGTTGGGGGATATAGGAACTTAGTCCTTGGAACTTTTTCTAGTCTCTCCATTGGTTGTTTCAACCAGAGATATGGATTTAAATATCTTAAAAATAAGTGAATAAATAAATAATAGATATTTATTGATACCTACCAAATTTACTTTATCAGCATGGACCTCTCTCCTCAACTATAGACTCTTTTAAACAACCTCTCTCGCCCACTGTTATATCCAATGTTTTGTCTCATAGATATTTAAAATAAATACATCCAAAGCTGGGTTCCCATTAACTGACTCCAAACTTGCTCATTTGCAATCTTCTTCACTTCAACAAATACTCAAGCCCATACTTTTAGTATTATTATTGAATCCTCTGTTTCATAAACCATATGTGATTTAAAACAACAACAACAACAACAAAATGTTATTATGCTGCCTTCAAAATATGTCCTCAGTTTGACCACCTCTCAGACCATTCACTGTTACCATAGTTTAAGCCACCAGACCCATGAGGGCCTGGAAGAAGCTCTTTATCACGTTTCTGATTGCACCTCTTTTCTCTTCAATGTGGGCTTCCCTTGAGGCTCAGCTGATGAAGAATCCACCTGCAATACAGGAGACGTGGGCTCAACCCCTGGGTTGGGAAGATCCTCTGGAGAAAGGAAAGGCTACCCACTCCAGTATTCTGGCCTGGAGAATTCCATGGGCTGTATAGTCCATGGGATTGGAAAGACTGAATGACTTTCACTTTCACTCTCCCATGTTCTCACTTAATTCCAGCTATGCTAGGGTTCTCACTGCCAGACATCACTGACTCAGGGCCTCTACCCCAGATATTTCTTCTTTCTGGAATTTTCCTTCCTGAGATGTGCATGGCTTACTCACTTTTGTCCTTCATATGTTTTCTCGAATAGCCCTCCTCAAAGAAGACTTCCCTACCTGATTTATCTTCACTACCCAATTGTAACCCTCTCACTCCCAACACTTATTCCCCTTCTTTCTTTACCTCTTCCTTTTCTTTCTTCCCTGCCTCCTTTCTTTCCTTTATTCCTCCCTTCCTTCCTTCTTTCCTTTCTCCATTCCTTCCTTCTTTCCATCACCTTAATTTTTTCTCTAGCATTTTCATCAGGCTCGTTATATGTCCTTTCCATTTGAATTCAGGTTTTAAGAGGGGAGGTTTTGGTGAGTGTTTGTTCTTTGCTGTATTGCCAGCACCTAGGACAGTGCCTTGGAGAAGACAGTGGCACCCCACTCCAGTACTCTTCCCTGGGAAGTCCCGTGGACAGAGGAGCCTGGTGGGCTGCAGTCCACGGGGTTACAAAGAGTCAGATGCAACTGAGCGACTTCACTTTCACTTTTCACTTTCATGCATTGGAAAAGGAAATGGCAACCCACTCCAGTGTTCTTGCCTGGAGAATCCCAGGGACAGGGGAGCCTCTTGGGTTGCCGTCTATGGGGTCGCACAGAGTCAGACATGACTGAAGCGACTTATCAGCAGGACAGTGCCTTGCACATAATAGGCATTCAATATACACTAATAGAATTAATGAATGGTTAAATGAATGCAGGGGATGTTGGGCTTTTACTTTTCATAATATGAACACTGTATATCGTAAATATAACTCAAGTGTAGCTCAGCTTCTCATTTATTTAAGCAATCACATCCAATTCTTATACATATCATGCTTACGATCCACTAAAATTTCTGGCTCTTTTTCTTCAGAACTCTTGCCAACCCAGGAGGTCCCTATTGTGTATTCATGAAATTATTTTTAAACTTCACACATGGCCCTTTATAAGCTTCATCTTGTTATTTTCAATGCAGCAATCCAAGTCTGTAAAGAGATAATTTTGAATATTGATTTTGATGCATCTTGCATTAACATTCTCTACTCTGATAAAATCTTTCATTTGACTTCATTTATGTTCATTATAATGTTTAATCAAACAGGACAAATTGAAGAGCTCTGTGGGTTACCAAGAGAGGTTGCATAATCCAGAAACAGCTACACCAACACATGTACAAGCTCTTCTTATACAGTGATGCTGCCATGCCTCCCTGAACCTAGACAAGTCTTCAACTGCCTCAATCAATAGAGTGGAAATAACTCTACATGACTTCTAAAGCTAAATTAGAAATGATTGCACAGCTACTGCCTGATTCTTTCTTGAGACATGCACCTTGGGACTATGAGCTGATGTGTGAAAAATTCAGCTATATCAAGGCCATCATTCTGAAGAAATCACATGGAAAGGCCACATGGAGGTAGGGACTAGCCTGAGGAACCCCGGATACTCAAGTCACCAATTATTTAAGTCTCTGCAGCCCTGTCACCAGACAAGTGCATGAAGAAGGCTTAAAAGTGATTCTAGTCTCCACCACCACCTGACTGCAGCTTTATGACAGACCTGAGGCCAGAACCATCTGATCGAGTCAATCCCAAACTCCTCACCCACAGGAATATAATAGATAATAGATGACGACCATGGTTTTAAGCTACTAACTTAATGAGTGATCTGTAACATAGAAGTAAGTGACTAATACCTACTGTGCTATGGAGGATACCTGGTTGAATCCAGTTGTGGGAGCATCTTTTTACTTGATGCAGGTTGTGGGTGTTACACATGAGGAGCACTCAAGGTAGGGGGAGATGCTAGCATCCTCCAGAGGAAGACTTAATAGCTTTACTTTAAGATTATGCTGAGTATTAAGCATCAAAACACAGAGTAGTCCAAGATTGACTAGAATGGTGATATAAGTGGATTGAGACAGAATGAAGATGATTGGAAAGCAAGCTTTGAGATTTGGGAGCAAGAATAGAGATGTACTCTGAATCAAAATTTTTCTTAGACTGGCCCTCATGTATTTGAGGTAAATTTGAAGAAGCAATTGCTCTGAAACTGAGTTGAAGTCTGCTGACAGGCACTCTATTTCTGCATTCGTTCAATCTCTCCATGCCCCTCCTACCCCAGGTCTGATTGTCCAATAGGAGGGTCATTTTCTGATAACTTTTGAGCTGTAAAGCAGAATGTTTTCTCTCAAAACCTTTGCTCCAAATTTACATTCTCACATTTGAATGAGGAGCAAAAACCCAACTCTTTGATTTCCTCCATGAAGGCTCTGATATATTGCACCCTTTAGATCACCAACATTTCGTGTAGGATTCAACTGATTTCCTCTTGCCTTTTCTTTTGAATGTAGGCAGCCTGAGTTTATTTAAAGGTACAAACTTTATATCAAGTTTTTCATTTAAGGTGGTATTTTTCTCCACCTCTGTGTCTTTGTTCATCTTGCTGTCATGATACCAATACTTTAAAATGATTTTTTTTATATTAATCACTTTCTCAACCTGAACTACCAATTTTCTAAATATGTACCCTCCAAGAATAGAAAATTTATTCTCACCTTCTTTTCCCAACATGTCTCTGTTTGACAATTCTCTAAGCCAATTTAATCAAAATGTATGAAATTTTTCCTGTTGGACATTTATTTAAGGAGTGGGGCACATTGAATAAGGGGAGGCAGCCATGATTGAGTTAAATCTATTTAGATTGTTTTTAAACAAGCCGTAAGGGGTTGGCCTTGTCTTATTCTTCTTTTCCTGGTAGGACTTGACCATGCGAAAAATGTACACAAGGCTCAGTAGCCAAAAGAGAAGCAAAGAACAATGTTGTTAATTTATGGCACTCAAGTGTCAGACAGCTTAAATCCAATATTCAAATTACAGCTGAGCTGGCCTTAGTTCTGGAGCCAAAGTGTTTTGTCACCCATGTCCTATTCAGAATCTAAATCATGTTGCTACAATGAAGTGACTCTGACAACTCTTTTCCAGTTGGTCACATGGGGGCCTGAAAGCAGGTCTATAATCTTCCCTTGTGTGCTTAGACCATGGTGACAGTAAGCAATAACTTCCTCATGTGGAACAGTAGGTGAAAGAGGAGGGGCCTCAGACACTGCCTTTTGTAGACAGAATCCCCTTGCCTACAGCACCCAATCTAATAAGAGTTTCATACTTTGGTCCATCTGATAATTAACTCCTGCTTCTGTAGAAGGATAAAATAATTGAGGAAAGAAGAACAAGAAACCCCTTTGCAGGCATTATCCTGCATGAGGAAGAGGGAGAGGGCCAAAATATCAACCTGAGGAATAGGGTCACACCATCGGTCCAGGTCAGTTCTGGTTGCCATAACAGAGTACCAGAGATTGAGTGGCTTGAACAACGTTCAGTTCTCCTATTTCCAGAGGCAAAAAGTCTGAATTCAAGGTGCCAACATGGTTGGATTCTTGGAGAAGGGCCTCTTCCTGGTTTCTTCACATTGTAGGAGGTGCAGGGACACTGATGGAGAAGGAGTAGGGGGAGACAAAAGCAGAATGATTGACTGACTATCTCAGGTCTCTTAAGGTATTAATATAAGGGCACTAGTGCCATCCTTTCACACATCTGGCAAGATGGCAGAGAAGAAGGACGTGCGCTCATCTTCTCCTGCAAGAACTCTAAAATTACAACTTGCTGCTGAACAACCATTGACAGGAGAATGTTGGATCCCACAAAAAAAAGATACCCCATGTCAAAGAGCAAAGGAGAAGCTCCAGAAAGACAGTAGGAGGGAAAATATTGCATTTAGAATCAAACCCCATACCTGCCAGAGATACTCAGAGGGATTAAACAAAACCTTGTGTGCACCAGAATCCAGAGACTCCACAGAGACTGAGTCCGACCTGTCTTTGAGTGTTTGAGTGTCTCCTGTGGAGGTGAAGGTCAGCAGTGGCCTGCTTCAGGGGCAGGGACTCTGGGTGCAGGAGACCTGGGTCACACAGTGTGCGGCAAAAGTCCTCTTGAAAGAGGTCACCATTAACCACACCACAGAGCAGACAACTCAAAAACTGCAGAATAATTATGCCAAATAAATTCTCATACTTTGAAATAAGTTCTAGGACCCACCACAGATTTCCCAACCTAGGGATCTCCCAATGAACTGAGAACTCCCAGGAAATTTGACTTTGGAGGCCAGTTGGTTTTGATTACAGAACAAACACAGGACTGGGAAACACTCTTGGAGGGCACAAACAAAACCTTCTATGCATCAGGACTTAGGAGAAAGGAGCAGTGACCCCACAAGAAACTGACCCTAACTGGTGTCCAAGAGTCTCTGGCAGAGGTGTGGATTAGCAGTGGTCAGCTGCCAGGTCAAGAGCACTGAGTGTGGCAATGTATGGGATCTTTTGAAGGAGGTCCCTAGTATCTTCATTACCTCAGCTAGTTTGGTCTCAGGTCAAACAAGAGGGAGGGAACACAGCCCCACCCATCAACAGCAAATTGGATTAAAGATTTACTGAGCATGGCCTGCCCATCAGAACAAGACCGTTTCTCCCACAATCAATCTCTCCCATCAGGAAGCTTCCATAAGCCTCTTATCCGTCAGAGGCCAGAAAAATGAAAACCACAATCACAAAAAACTAATCAACTGATCACATGGACCACAGCCTTGTCTAACTCGATGAAACTATGAGCCATGTCATGTAGAGCCACCCTTCTGACAAAATGTGGTCCACTGAAGAAGGGAATGACAAACCACTTCAGTATTCTTGCCTTGAGAACCCCATGAACACTATGAAAATGAAAAAAAATATGACACTGAAAGATGAACTCCCCAGGTTGGTAGGTGCCCAATAAGCTACTGGAGAATAATGCAGAAATAGCTCCAGAAGAATGAAGAGACTGAGCCAAAGTGAAAATAATGCCCGGTTGTGGATGTAACTGGCGATGAAAGTACAGTCCGATGCTGAAAAGAACAATATTGCATACGAACCTGGAATGTTAGGTCCATGAATCAAGGTAAATTGGAAGTGGTCAAACAGGAGATGACAAGAATGGGCATCAACATTTTAGGAATTGGTGGACTAAAATGGACTGGAATGGGCAAATTTAATTCAGATGACCATTATATCTACTACTATGGGCAAGTATACCTTAGAAGATATGGAGTAGCCATCGCAGTCAACAAAAGAGCCTGAAATGCAGTTTTTGGAGGCAATCTCAAAATGACAGAATGATCTCTGTTCATTTCCAAGGCAAACCATTCAATATCACAGTACTCCAAGTCAAGTCCCAATCAGTAATGCTAAAGAAGCTGAAGACTTACAAGACCTTCTAGAACGAACACCCAAAAAAGATGTCCTTTTCATCACAGGATTGGAACGAAAAAGTAGAAAGTCAAGAGATACCAGTAGAAACAGGCAAGTTTGGCCTTGGGAAACAAAATGAAGCAGGGCAAAGGCCAACCAAGTTTTGTCAAGAGAATGCACTGGTCATTGCGAACGCTGTCTTCCAGCAACACAAGTGACAACTCTAAATGTGGACATCACCAGATAGTCAATACCAAAATCAGATTGATTATATTCTTTGCAGCCAAAGATGGAGAGGCTCTATTCAGTCAGCAAAAACAAGACTGGGAGCTGACTGTGGCTCAGATCATGAACTATTTACTGCAAAATTCAGGCTTAAATTGAAGAAAGTAGGTAAAACCACTAGACCATTCAGGCATGACATAAATCAAATATCTCACAATTATACAGTGAAAGTGACAAATCGATTCAAAGGATTCTATCACTCTGTGATAGACAGAGTGTCTGAAGAACTATGGACAGATTCATGATATTGTACAGGAGACAGTGATCAAGAGCATCCCCAAGAAAAAGAACTGTAAAAATGCAAAATGGTTGTCTGAGGAGCCCTTACAAACAGCTGAGAAAAGAAGAGAAGCTAAAGGCAAAGGAGAAAAGGAAACATATACCTCTCTGAATTCAGAGTTCCAAAGAGTAGCAAGGAGAGATAAGAAAGCCTTCCTCAGTGATCAATGCAAAGAAATAGAGGAAAACAATAGAATGGGAAAGACTAGAGAGCTCCTCAAGAAAATTAGAGATACTAAGGGCACATTTCATACAAAGATGGGCACAATAAAGGACAGAAATGGTATGGACCTAAAAGAAGCAGAAGATATTAAGAAGAGGTGACTAGTGTACAGAGAAAGAACTATACAAAAAAGATCTTCATAACCCAGATAATCATGATGGTGTGATCACTCACCTAAAGCCAGACATCCTGGAATGTGAAGCCAAGTGGATCTTAGGAAGCATCACTATGAACAAAGCTAGTGGAGGTGATGGGATTCCATTCGACCTGTTTCAAATCCTAAAAGATGATGCTGTGAAAGTGCTGCACTCAATACACCATTAAATTTGAAAAACTCAGCAGTGGTCACATGACTGGAAAAGGGCAGTTTTCATTCCAATCCCAAAAAAGGCAATGCTGAAAAATGTTCAGACTACAACACAATTGCACTCATCTAACACACTAGCAAGGTAATGCTCAAAATTCTCCAAACCAGGCTTCAATAGTACACGAACTGTGAACTTCCAGATGTTCAAGCTGGATTTAGCACAGGCAGAGGAACCAGAGATCAAATTGCCAACATCCACTGGATCATAGAAAAAACAAGAGAAGTCCAGAAAAACATCTACTTTTGTTTTATTGATTATGCCAAAGCCTTTGACTGTGTGGATCACAACAAACTGTGGAAAACTCTTAAAGAGAAGGGAATACCAGACCACCTTACCTGCCTCCTGTATTCAGGTCAAGAAGCAACAGTTAGAACTGGACATGGAACAATAGACTAGTTCCAAATAGGGAAAAGTGTGTGTTAAGGCTATATATAGCCACCTTGTTTATTTAATTTATATGCAGAGTACATCATGCAAAATGCCTGACTGGATGAAGCACACGCTAGAATCAAGGTCGCCTGGAGAAATATCAATAACTTCAGATATGCAGATGACACCACCCTTATGGCAGAAGGTGAAGAAAAACTAAAGAGACTCTTGATGAAAGTGAAAGAGGAGAGTGAAAAGGTTGGCTTAAATCTCATCATTCAAAAAACTAAGATCATGGCATCCAGTCCCATCACTTCATGGAAAATAGATCAGGAAACAATGGAAATAGTGACAGACTTTATTTTGGGGGGGCTCCAAAATCACTGCACATGGTGACTGCAGTCATGAAATGAAGAAACATTTGCTTCTTGAAAGAAAAGTTATGACCAACCTAGACAACATATTAAAAAGCAGAGACATTACTTTGCCAACAAAGTTTTATCTAGTCAAAGCTATGGTTTTCCTGTTATCATGTATGGATGTGAGAGCTGGACTATAAAGTTAAGCACCAAAGAACTGATGATTCTGAACTGTGGTGTTGGAGATGTCTCTTGAGAGTCCCTTGGACTGCAAGGAGGTCAAACGAGTCAATCCTAAAGGAAATCAATACTGAATATTCATTGGAAGGACTGATGCTGAAGCTCCAATACTTTGACCACCTGATGTGAAGAACTGACTCATTGGAAAAGATCCTGATGCTGGAAAAGATTGAAGGCAGGAGGGGAAGGGGACAACAGAGAATGAGATGATTGGATGACATCTCTGACTTGTTGGATATGAGTTTGAGCAAACTCTCAGGAGTTGGTAGGGAAGCCTGGTGTGCTGCACTTCATGGGATCTTAAAGAGTCAGACATGACTGAGTGACTGAGTTGAACTGAACTGAACTGTGCCATTCTTAGGGCTCTAGCCCCATAACCTAATTATCTGCTAAATACCCCAATTCCAAATAATTTCAAACTGAACATTTGGACTTCAGCAGGTGATATAGGGGAGAAAATAAACTTGCAGTCCACAACAGCATCCTTCATCTGTCCAGACTTCCCCAGACTTTTATTTCCCCTTATCTAACTGAATTTAATAGCTAGGTCAATAGTTGAGATTGATTGTAACTGATTCTTCAGGACAGTGATAACAAGCCACTCCAAGACTTAGTGGTTTAAAACCATAACCTTTCATTGTCTCTTGTGAGTCTGTAAATCACCTGTGTGGTTCTGCTGATCTTGACTGGACCCACTTACTCATCTGCTTGTGGTCAGCTGGAGGGTCAGCTAGAGACTCACTGGTCTAGATTGATTTCACTTGGGACAACAAAGGTCTTCTGTATGTCTCTCAAATCTTTTCAACAGGCCAGCGTGGACATGTCTCGTGATGCTTGCAGAAAACCAAGAGTAGAAAGTTGCTACTTGTGTCACATATCCTTTCATGCGTCAACTGAACCAGTCCCTCCTAAAGGAAATCAAACCTGAATATTCATTGGAAGGATTGATGCTGAAGCTGAAGTTCCAATACTTTGGCCACATGATGCAAAGAGCTGACTCTCATTAGAAAAGACTCTGATGCTGGGAAAGACTGAAGGCAGGAGAAGGGGACGACAGTGGATGAGGTGATTGGACGGCATCACTGACTCGATGGACATGAGTTGGAGTAAACTCTGGGAGTTGGTGATGGACAGGGAAGCCTGTCAAAGAGTCAGACACAACTGAGTAAACAAGAAGATGACGGGAAGCAAGAGAACTAATATGTCAGGAGAGTCATGCTCGCACCTTCTTGACTCTGGTGTCACCCCCATAGAATTTTCAGTGTTAATGTAAATGTCCTATATCTATGATGTCCAATATGGTGGCCTCAAGCCATATGTGGCTATTTAGTTTATATTTAACTTATGAGATAAAATTGGAAAATGAGTTTCTTAACTCTAATAGCCACATTTTATATATTAATAGCTAGCAGTACATTGATTACTATTGTTAATATTTTACTCTAAATCAGTGAGGTGAAAAATTATGCTACTATACTTAGAAGTTCCTATATTGTATCAACATATACCATTAATTTAGCATATTTGAAACAAGGCTGTGCCCTATTAGAGACTGGCATAAACTGATGAGGTCAAACTCAGCCAGTTTATTCATTAGGGGGACTTTCAACAGCCACCATAATGGAGAACCTGCTAAAAGTTTGCAATGAAGCTAAGTCTCAGAGCTACTTAGCTCTACTTCACCTACAGACATTGATCACCAAGCTGACTGTAGACTCCACACAACTCTGCTCTGGGCTCAATAAAAGATATGTGTCTACTTTCTGGTGATTTAATAGTAATTTCCATAAAATATCCAACTAACACAAAGGCAGCAAGTTGTCAGTTCAGTTCATTCTCTCAGTTATGTTCAATTCCTTGTGACCCCATGGACTGCAACACGCCAGGCCTCCCTGTCCATCACCAACTCCCAGAGCTTGCTCAAACTCGTGTCCATCGAGTGGGAGAGGGCATCCAGCCATCTAATCCTCAAGCATCCCCTTCTCCTCCTGCCTTCAATATTTCCCAGCATCAGGGTCTTTTCCAATGAGCCAATTCTTCACATCAGGTGGCCAAAGTATTGGAGTTTCAGCTTCAGCATAAGTCCTTCTAGTGAATATTCAGGACTGATTTCCTTTAGGATTGACTGGTTTGACCTCCCTGCAGTCCAAGGGACTCTCAAAAGTCTTCTCCAACACCACAGTTCAAAAGCATCAATTCTTTGGAGCTCAGCTTTCTTTATGGTTCAACTCTCACATCCATACCCGGTTACTGGAAAAACCATAAACTTGACTAGATAGAATTTTGTTGGCAAAGTAATGTCTCAGCTTTTTAATATGCTGTCTAGATTGGTCATAGCTTTTCTTCAAAGGAGCAAGCATCTTTTAATTTCATAGATGCAGTCACCATTTGCAGTGATTTTGGAGCCCAAGAAAATAAAGTCTGTCACTGTTTCCACTGTTTCCCCATCCATTTGCCATGAAGTGATGGGACCAGATGCCATGATCTTAGTTTTCTGAATGCTGAGTTTTAAGCCAACTTTTTCACTCTCCTCTTTTACTTTCATCAAGAGGCTTTTTAGTTGTTTGCTTTCTGCCATAAGGGTGGTGTCATCTGCATATCTGAGGTTATTGATATTTCTCCCAGCAATCTTGATTTCAGCTTGTGCTTCATCCGACCCAGCATTTCTCATGATGTACTCTGCATAGAAGTTAAATAAGCAGGGTGAAAATATACATCCTTGATGTGCTCCTTTCCCAGTTTGGAACCAGTTTGTTGTTCCATGCCCGGTTCTAACTGTTGCTTCTTGACCTTCATACAGATTTTTCAGGAAGCAGGTAAGGTGGTCTGGTATTCCCATCTCTTTCAGAATTTTCCACAGTTTATTGTGATCCATACCATCAAAGGCTTTGGCATAGTCAATAAAGCAGAAGTAGATTTTTTTTTTTCTGAAATTCTCTTGCTTTTTTGATGATTTAACAGATGTTTGCAATTTGATCTCTGGTTCCTCTGCCTTTTCTAAAGCCAGCTTGAACATCTGGAAGTTCACAGTTCATGTACTGTTGAAGCTTGGCTTGGAAAATTTTCAGCATTATTTTGCTAGCATGTGAGATGAGTGCATTGTGCAGTAATCTGAACATTTTTCAGCATTACCTTTCTTTGGGATTGGAATGCAATCAGACCTTTGCTAGTCCTGTGGTCACTGCTGAATTTTCCAATTTTACTGGCATATTGAGTGCAGCCCTTTCACAGTATCATCTTTTAGGATTTGAAACAGGTCAAATGGAATTCCATCACCTCCACTAGCTTTGTTCATAGTGATGGTTCCTAAGACCCACTTGGCTTCGCATTCCAGGATGTCTGGCTTTAGGTGAGTGTTCACATCGTTGTGGTTATCTGGATCATGAAGATCTTTTTTGTATAGTTCTTCTGTGTATTCTTGCTGCCTTACTTAATATCTTCTGCTTCTGTTAGTTCCATACCATTTCTGTCCTTTATTGTGCCCGTCTTTGCATGAAATATTCCCTTGATATCTCTAATTTTTTTGAGGAGATATCTAGTCTTTCCCATTCTTTTGTTTTCCTCTATTTCTATTTCTATTCACTGAGGAATGCTTTCTTATCTCTCCTTTGCTATTCTTTGGAACTCTGCATTCAAATGGGTATATGTTTCCTTTTCTCCAATGCCTTTAGCTGCTCTTCTTTTCTCAGATATTTGTAAGGCCTCCTCAAACAACCATTTTGCCTTTTTGCATTTCTTTTTCCTGGGAATGATCTTGATCACTTCCTCCTTTACAGTGTCAGGAACCTCTGTCCATAGGTCAGGTGCTCTATAAGATCTAATCCCCTAAAATATTTCTCACTTCCACTGTATAATCATAAGGAATTTGATTTAGGTCATACCTGAATGGTCTAGTGGTTTTCCCTACTTTCTTCAATTTAAGTCTGAATTTTGCAATAAGGAGTTCATGATCAAGCCACAATCATCTCCCAATCTTGTTTTTGCTGATGGTATAGAGCTTCTCCATCTTTGGCTGCAAAGAATATAATCAGTCTGATGTTGGTATTGACCATCTGGTGATGTCCACATGTAGAGTCTTTTCCTGTGTTTTTGGAAGAGGATGTTTGCTATGACCAGTTTGTTTTCTTGGTAAAATCTCCATTAGCCTTTGACCTGCTTTGTTTTGTACTCCAAGGCCAAATTTGCCTGTTATTCCAGATATCTCTTGATTTCCTACTTTTGTGTTCCATTCCCTTATAACAAAAATGACATCTATTTTGTGTGTTAGGTCTAGAAGTTCTTCTAGGTCTTCATCTTGTAGAACTGTTCAGCTTCAGCTTCATCAGTGTTATTGGTTGGGACATAGACTTGGATTACTGTGGTGTTGAATGGTTTGCCTTGGAAATGAACAGAGATCATTCTGTTGTTTTTGAGACTGCAACCAAGTACTGCATTTTGGACTCTTGTTGACTGCAATGGCTACTCCATTTCTTCTAATGATTCTTGCCCACAGTAGTAGATATAATGGTCATCTGAGTTAAATTCACCCATTCCAGTCCATTTTAGTTCACTGATTCCTAAAATGTCAATGTTCACTTTTGCCATCTCCTGTTTGACCACTTCCAATTTGCCTTGATTCAGCAAGTTGTTGATAAGCCTACAATGGACTTAGACAACTAATAATTCTCCTTGTTATCTACTGAAGATGAATCTTTTTACAAACCAAGCCTCGGTACCATTCCTGAATGAGAGGACTCCAGGAGACCCTGGATTCTATGTTTTCTGCTTGTATTTGGGCTTGCCTGATGGTCCAGACAGTAAAGAACCTGCCTGCTATGTGTAAGACCTGGGTTCATTACCCGGGTCAGGGAGATCCCCAGGAGAAGGAATGGCAATCCACTCCAGAATTCTTGCCTAGAAAATCCCATAGACGGAGCAGATGGGCGGGCTATGGTCCATGGTGTCACAAAGAGTCAGACACAACTGAGTGACTAACACTTTCACTTTCCGTGTATATGAGTCTGAATTGCTCTCAGTTCTTTCTAAGCAAGCCAAATAACCTGAGCAACGAATTTCCCCATGATGCATTCATTTCTAAAATCCATTGCGATCATTAAGCAAACAATTGATGCTAGACTTACTAAAGAAAATTCATTTTTGATATCAATTATGCTAACTAACAAAACCATAGGTGTTGTTCAGAAGTGAACGTCACTGTAGCACTTGCAGTAATCACCCTTAGACTGTGGTCTTTGATGGAGGGCAAACAAACTGCCCTAAGGAGTGGATTATCTTTTAAGGCAATGGAATGTCCACGTGGTCTAGATCAAATTATGCATACATGTATCTATTCTCTGGGCTTCCCTTGTGGCTCAGCAGGTAAAGAATCCACCTGCAATTTAGAAATCCTGGGTTCAGTCCCTGAGTTGAGAAGATCCCCTGGAGAAGGGAAAGGCTACCCATTCCAGTATTCTTGCCTGGAGAATACCATGGACTGAAAAGTCCATGGGATCACAAAGAGTCAGACACAACTGAGCAACTTTCACTTCACTATCTATTCTCTATTTGTACTCAAGTATCTTATACTTTGGCGGCTGCAATGGCACACAAACATGGCCAAGAGGAGCTACCCCCAGCCGGAGGTCAGGGGCGGCGGCCGAGAGGAGCTAATTTGCATTTGAGGTAAGGAGCAGTGGCTGTGCTTTGCTGGAGCAGCCAGGAAGAGAGACCCCATGTCCAAGATAAGTGAAACCCAAGTAAGATGGTAGGCACTGAGAGGGGATCAGAGGGCAGACAGACTGAAACTACAATCACAAACAACTAGCCAATCTGATCACATGGACCACAGCCTTGTCTAACTCAATGAAACTAAGCTATGCTGTGTGGGGCCACCCAGATGGATGGGTCATGGTGGAGAGGTCTGACAGAATGTGGTCCACTGGAGGAGGGAATGGAAAGCCACTTAAGTATTCTTGCCTTGAGAACCCCATGAACAGTATGAAAAGGCAAAAAGATAGGACACTGAAAGATGAACTCCCTAGGTCGGTAGGTGCCCAATATGCTCCTTGAGATCAGTGGAGAAATAACTCCAGAAACTCTAATACTTTGGCCACCTGATGCAAAGAGCTGACTCATTTGAAAAGACCCTGATGCTGAGAAAGATTGAAGACAGGAGAAGGGGACGACAGAGGATGAGATGGTTGGATGGCATTACTGACTCGATGGACATGGGTTTGGGTGGACTCTGGGAGTTGGTGACGGACAGGGAGGCCTGGCATGCTGCGGTTCCGGTGGTTGCAAAGAATCGGACATGACTAAGGGACTGAACTGAACTGAATCTTAAGCTTCAGGCCACATAATTTAAGGTGAAAACTCACACTCATATATAAGGCTCAACTAAAGTTATGACAAAATCCCTACTTTTCAAAAGGCTGATTTATTTTTATCCTGTTTAAAATTTTACTGGCAATTTCTAGTTGTAAAACATCTGTGCTAGAAAATGTGACAAACATAATTTTTGTTAATTACAAGTTGCAAAGTGTTGTTGATGTTGTTTAATACATGATCAATTTTTGTAACTGTTTCAAAGCAAGTTGGAAAAGAGGTGCATTTTTTGGTTTGTTTACAGATTATATCTTTCAGCCCTTCCTTGCATATTTTATTTTTATATCATTTTAATTCTTCATGCAGTTATTTACCTCTTCATCCGCTTCTGTGTTCTTCATTTAACAAAATCTAAAGCACCTTGTTTAAAGTCTTCTCCATTAGTTGTAATTCTGCCCATTTCATCTTAGAGTTTTTAATTTATACATTGAGTGAACTGTTACTTTATGCATACCATTTTATGATTGCTAAATTTACATAGCAAGTGTATATTTGAACAGTAAAACATGACACTTTAATTTGAATCATTTTTCATTCAGCAGTATTGTAAGCTTTTGGTACTTTATTATTAATATTATTCAGAAAGGATACAGGATTGATATAATTTCTGAAGTCTTGTACGCTTGAAGTGAAGTGAAGTTGCTCAGTCGTGTCCAACTCTTTGTGACCCCATGGACTGTAGCCTATCAGGCTCCTCCGTCCATGGGATTTTCCAGGCAAGAGTGCTGGAGTAGATTGCCATTTCCTTCTCCAGAGGATCTTCCCGACACAGGAATCGAACCCGGGTCTCCTGCATCCCAGGCAGACACTTTACTATTTGAGCCACCAGGGAAGCCCATCTTATTTTTGTTCCTTCCTACAAATAGTGACTTAATCTGTGCATAAAATTACTAGTTTATTAACCTTGTCTTTCTAGACTCTCCTTCGTTATTTACCAGCACTCATTTCCTTTCTTTTGAGGTAATTTCTGTGTCTCACCTTGTTTTGTTGGATTTTTTGTTTTTAATTTTTATGTTCTACTCCTTCAAAAATGCAACTAACAGGTTATTTGTGGGTTTTCTTTTCTTTTTTTTTCTAAACTGTTTTTCTCAGAATGTGAAGTTTTAAACCATCATCCTTGGGTAATTTATTGACCTCTTCTCATTTTAACTTAGTCTTTACTGTATTTATTTCTGATTTTCTTTTGTTTCATCCCACCAGATATGTTTATAACTCTGAAGCTAGATGTTTTATTTTTTAACTCCTTACATAAGATTTTCTACTACATTGTTTTCATCTCTTTATCTTTTTTCTTTAAATTCTGAGGAAAAAAAAACTCAGTTCTATCCTTTGCAGTCTCTACTTCATCATGGATTAAATTCTCAAGGATGTTGTATCTGCTCTCTTCCCTTGAGTAAGGATATTAATTAGATTTTCTAAAACCAGTGTCCTTAAAAGCCTTTTCTATCTCCTCACTCACTCTTGGTACCCTATTCTGAGGTTCTATATTTAATCTGGTTTGTTGCTCTTGTTTTGATTTTCTCTTTCTATTTTATACTGATTAAGACATGACTTTTGGGAATTCCCTGGTGGTCAGTGGTTAGGACTTGGCACTTTTACTGCCAGGGCCCAGGTTCTATCCTTGGTTAAGGAACTAAGATCCTGAAAGTTGCATGGTACAGACAAAAATAAATAAATAAACAGAAAAAATATAACTTTTGTTTCAATAGGTATCAGTCATTCATTTAGCAATTATTTCCCAAATAACTATCATATTCTGTAGCATCTTCATCAGACATTAAAGAAAATAATCGCACGAATAATTATATCCTAACAAAATCACAGGGTACCTTGAGAATATGCCATCTAGAATAAGAAACAGACTCCTTGGAACAGTAACATTGAAACTAAAACTTGAATGAAGAGCAGGAATAAACTAGTGATGGAAAAGTGAGCTGAAAGTCTGGTAGGCAAAGTGGATACAGGAGGTAAAAGATTCTGTTCCTTCCATTTATTCTAGGATAAAATCCTCTTTCTCTATTTTTAAAATAATTTCATTTATTTATGTATTTTTGGCTGTGCTGGGTCTTCGTTTGTTGCTGTGTGAGCTTTCCTCTAGTTGCAGTGAGTGGGGGCTTCTCATTGTGGTGGCTTGGCTTGTTGGTGAGTATGGGCTCTAGGGTGCACTGGCTGTAGCAGTTGGGGCTCTGGGGCTCCGGAGCACAGGTTCAATATTTGTGGGGCACAGGCTTAGTTGCTCCATGGCATGTCAGATCTTCATGGACAAGGAATTGGACCAGTGTCTCCTGCATTGGCAGGCAGACTCTTTGTTGCTGAGCTGACAGAGAAGCCCCAAATCCTCTTTCTTTCAGTCTGCAGAATTTTTGAGGAGATCACATGAAGGAATTTTGTTTTTCTTTGAGGGATGTTTTTCTCTGGAACTAAGGTAGAGCACACAGCCTGCAGACTGGCCTAAGCTCAGCATCCTGTTGAGTGGGTGATGGGGAAGGTCTTTCTCAGGTCCAGGCTGAAACCTAATGCTGTGTGTGCAGCTACCACTCTAGCTCTGTGGATTTCATCCAATGTGATGTTGCTGAACTGGATATGTCTCCCCCACCACGTGGTCTGTCACTTAAATGTGGCTTTGCTGGGGGGTTAGATGCCAAGATTCTAGTAATCAGGATCAGAAACTGGTGAGAAACATTTCTCTCTCTCTCTCTCTTTTTTTTCCCTAGCAAGTAAAACTGCTCTGTATCAGGAAGCAAAACACAATCCCCCTCTCAATGACATTACAGGGAGAGGACATTCCTTCTGAATTCTGTAGTTATGTTACTTGGCACCCTTCATTTTGGGGTCATGTGATCATTTTGTTTGTTTTGCCTTCTGTGTATTTATATGTGTTTTAGTGGCATATAGGGTATTTAAAAAGATGCTATTTTAAACTCTTGATGTCTTTGCATGTATTTTTATTCTGCAAAACTTCTTGGAACTAGTTGATTTTAAAACCATAGATTCTTTTGGTGAGTGAAAATATCTTAGCAGAAAGAAAAATTATGTATGAAACCTAGGTCAGCATTTTTATTATTGGATATGAATCCCCAAGGGTTTGGGTCAGAGACAGTGATGAGAAGAGAGGGCACTGATGTGTGTGGGGAGTCCCAGCCTGAACTTGAATGTCACCTTCCAGAAGTCAGACCGCTTGTTTATAAAAAGGAGAGACTGGGAAAATCAGTGTTGTTTGGGTTGTTCTGAAATGTTCTAGGGCCTTCCCACTCAAAGTATGCTCCTGCACCAGTTGTGTTATATCACCCTAGAGCTTGTGAGAAATGCAGAATCTCGGCTCCCCATCCAAAGATACTGACTCTGTAGTTTAACAAGATTTTATGTGATTCCTACACTTGGTAAAGTTTGAGAAGCACTGACCCAGGGTTTCTGGGGGCTCTGTGGGAGAGGGAAAGAGAAGGTCCAGAGAAGAGGGGTTCTCTTCACTGTGCTACCTTTGACCTGTGTCCAATAGGAAATCCTGGTTTTTAACTTTAAAAAAATTAATTAGCAGTGTCCAGATATTGCCTCTTGATAAAGGTTCTTATGCAAATAAAATGTTTGACTAGTTGATTCTCAGCATACATTCAGCTTAAAAGTTTCACAAATACACTTTCTCTCCAAGAAAGAGAAAGGCAAATTTATTGTAGCTAAAAGGAAAACAATTACTATCATATCAAGCATGCAAACTTGATTTCTTGGAGCCCATGTGGGATTAGCTTGAGACAGGACTGCCAGAAATCCAGGAGAGAGCACACTGCTTTCTTCAGGTGAGAAATTATGCTGTCCCACCCCCAGCAGACAGGCTCACTGTTGAACAACCCCTGAGCTCAGGGGATGAGCAGGGCAGCTTCTCCAATATCCCCAGCCCCCAAGTCAATTTTTAGGGCCGGTCAGATTTTGGCATAAGATATAAGATGGCCAAATAGCAAATTATTTCATCAATGATAAGATGTATTCTCACTCATTTGGCAAGACTTATTATTAGTTCTTATTCAACAACCACAAATTAAATTATTCACATCACCTTTCCTTTTTCTTAGCTATTGTCACAATAATGTTACACAGCATTCATTCTAAAATCAGTGTCTTAAAGCATTATTATTATTTTACGCAATTCCTCGCAGAACTGTGGGTTGACTGGGAGATGTTCTGGTCTGGGCTGGGCCAGCTCATTTTCTGAGATGTGCTGGCAGGTTGACTGGAACTAACCAGTTTGAACTGGCCTCCACTGAGGCATCTCTCCTATTGCTCCACTAAGCTAGCTCGTGTGTGACTCTGATCCCAGTGAATTCGAGAGAAGCAGCAGAGGAAGCAGAAATATGCAAGCATTTTCCTTGCCTTTGCTTTCCCCCCTTTGCTAATTTCATATTGGCCTAAACAAGTCACATGGCTGAACTCAGAATGTGAGGGGCTCAGAAGTTGCAGAATAGACTATGGATGCAAAGGCAGCATTTATCAGTTAAATTGCACTTCAGTTAATTAAATTAAATATCAAGCAACCACACTGATTTTAAACAGAAATTGACATGAAATTAAGCTGAAGAAATACAATCCTCATTGAAAATTGGAATTTTGGAACAGGGATAGCTCAGAGAGATGGATCTCAGTGAACTGCAATAACAAATGATAAGCATTAGTATAAAGTGGATAAGCTCATGGCTTTCTAATATGCTGGTTAGATTATGATAATGTAGGGAAAACATATAGCACACATTGTATTTTCTCATTTCTGGTTTGGGAAACAAACCATAATATGTCCTTCCTCTCCTATTGCTACCAAGTCCAAGCTCTGTCTGCTTGCCACATGACAGGCCAATTAACTGAGAGAGGGAGTGTTGAGGCAGGGAATGAGATTTTATTTGGAAAGCTGGCTGAGTGAGAAGATGGCAGACTAATGTCTCAAGATAACCATCTTGTCAGGGTCTGGATGCCAGGTTCTTTTCTAGGACAGAGAAGGGGAGGAGTTGAGGAAGTAAAGATCATTATCTTGCAGATATCTCCTAGAACAGCCAGTATCAAGAAGGGGATGTGCTAATCTCTTCAGGTAGAGGGGCTGAGTTCCCTGAGGCAAATTATTTTATATGATTATAATAAAAAAAAGAATGAAAAGCAAAGGTTAAATTCAAAAAAATAGATCCATCATGAAGTCAGAATTGACCCTTCCCTGCAACATTGTTAAAGTGAAGTCGTTCAGTTGTGTCTGACTCTTTGCGACCCCATGGACTATACCCATAGTCCATAGAATTTTCCAGACAAGAGTACTGGAGTGGATTACCATTTCCTTCTCCAGGGGATCTTTCTGACCCGGGGATCAAACCCTGGTCTCCCACATTGTGGGCTCACTTTACCATTTGAGCCACCTGGGAAGCAACATTGTTAACACACTTAACAAAACCTAAATTTATGATTGCCCAGCTGATTTATGGCCAGTTTAACTTTACTGGGTACCAGTGTGGCATATTAACCAATTATCTCTGCCAAGTCCTTTGTCCACAGTGTACTTCAGACCTCCCATTCTAGTTGCCTTTTAAGTGCTTTTGAGACAGCATTTGAGAAAGCTGTGTAGCTGGCAGATACTGCCAGATGCATTTGTCTCTTAAATCTTGAAGTGAAGTCACTCAGTTGTGTCCAACTCTTTGCGACCCCATGGACAGTAGCCTACCAGGCTCCGAGATTCATGGGATTTTCCAGGCAAGGATACTGGAGTGGGCTGCCATTTCCTTCTCCAGAGGATCTTCCCAACCGAGGGATCAAACCTGGGTCTTCTGCATTGCAATAGGCTACGTCACTCACCTGCTCCTGTATCCCAGAGAAAGCTTTTCTGGGGATGTCCAGGCCTGGGAGAGAGAGTCAGACTAAAATCTGTCACCTGCCTAAAGTATGTCAGTAATAACCCCAATTAAATTCAGTCTGGTTTTTTGTCCTCTTGAAACTAGGAGCATATTGGGTGAGAAGGTTAATGCAGTGCCCTCTAATCTCCTCTGGGTAATTCTGCCCACTTGGAATGGTTTTAAATCTTCTCCCTAGGAAGGAAGTGTTCTTTGCTGTAGTGATAAGGAGATGGTAAAGAGGTCAATCGAGGGAGATTAGGATGCCTACTGACATCTCCCTGTGCTGCTCTGGGTTATGATGAATCTGGGAAGTGAGAGGCTGCAGTTAATTTTAGTTCTGAGTAATTCAGTCTCTAAGGGTTGCTTTTGATAGATGCAAGCAAATCTAAAGGACCTTGTTAAAAAGACTTCATCATGCATGTCAAGGGACAGGACATGCACATGATTTTTACCCAGGAGGGAACTTAGTCCCAGTTGGGCCCAAAAGAAAATCAGATTTCTCTATTTTGTGAAAAACTATTGTCAGGAAAGAAAATGTTTTCTTTGACTCTTTTAGGGTCTCTGTCTGGGTTTGTAAATTTAACTGACAAGAACAGATTAGCAGGAGAAAGCATATGAGTTCATGTAATATAAGTTTTCTGTGACCTGAGAGGCTTCATAAGGAAATGAAGACCAAAGGAAACAGTTGAACCTGTATATTTTAATGCTAAGTCTGATATAGTGTGGACAGTCAGGAGAAATATGATGGGTCAAAGAGTGTGAGGTAAGAAAAGTAAACTAGGGGGACTTGGCAAGACCTGTGTATTCAGTCTTCACTGTGTCCCTTTGTCGTCAGAGACAAAGATGCTTCTTGCCTCCAGGTATAGCAAGGGCACCTTTATAGGAAGGTTTTATGACCTATTTCAGAAGTGAAGGGAAGAAGGAAGGTCAGAAATTCCTGCTTCTGTTGTTTTCTTAGAAACACTTTCAGCTACAAATATGCCATGTGCTAAGGTGCCATAGTTTGGGGTAATGCAACCTGGGACCCATCACTAGATCATCTTCCATGCCAAAAAATAATTTTTCTCCATAAGTTAGTGAAAAATGAACAGAAAAAATGGTAATAATTCCTTCCTAACACTTAATTTTTTTAGTTTTTTTTTTAATTATTATTTTTCAGTGCTGAAACCAAGCAGGCCCCTAAGACATTCCAGGCATGGAAGCTTTTCTTGACTCCAGCTTCCATGACCTCTCCTGAGTTCCAAATGGCAGATTCAACAGTTGTCAGAAGGGATGTTTCACAACAAACTGGAAAATTCTTATAGAGATGGGAATACCAGACCACCTAATGTGCCTCTGGAAAGATCTGTATGCAGGTCAAGAAACAACAGTTAGAACCAAATATGGAACAATAGACTGGTTCCAAATTGGGAAATGAGCATGTCAAGGCTGTATATTGTCACCTTCTTTATTTAACTTATATGCAGAGTGCATCATGCAAAATGCTAAGCTGGATGAAGTACAAGCTGGAATTAAGATGGTCTGGAGAAAAATAAATACCATCAGATATGCATATGACAAGACCCTTATGGCAGAAAGCTAAGAAGAACTAAAAAGCCTCTTGATGAAAGTGAAAGAGGAGAGTGAAAAAGCTGGCTTAAAACTCAACATTCAAAGAAATTATGATCATGGCATCTGGTCCCATCAGTCAAGTTCAGATCAGTCACTCAGTCGTGTCCTACTGTTTGTGACTCCATGAACTACAGCACACCAAGCCTCCCTGTCCATCACCAACTCCTGGAGCTTATTCAAACTCATGTCCATCAAGTCGGGGATGCTATCCAACCATCTCATCCTCTGCCATCCCCTTCTCCTCCCACCTTTGATCTTTCCCAGCATCAGGTCTTTTCCAGTGGGTCAGTTCTTCACGTCAGGTGGCCAAAGGATTGGAGTTTCATCTTCAGCATCATTCCTTCCAATGAATAATATGACTTATTTCCTTTAGGATGGACTGGTTGGACCTCTTTGCAGTCCAAGGGAATCTCAAGAGTCTTCTCCAACACCACAGTTCGAAAGCAGCAATTATTTAGCACTCAGCTGTCTTTATAGTCCAACTCTCACATCCATACATGACTACTGGAGAAAAAACAGCATTGACTAGATGGACCTTTGTCAGCAAAGTGATATCTCTGATTTTTTAATATGCTGTCTAGGTTGGTCATTGGAGAAGGAAATGGCAACCCACTCCAGTAATCTTGCCTGGAAAATCCCAATAATGGAGGAGCCTGGTAGGCTACTGTCCATGGGGTCGTTAAGAGTCGGACATGACTGAGTGACTTCACTTTCACTTTTCGTTTTCATGCATTGGAGAAGGAAATGGCAACCCACTCCAGTATTCTTGCCTGGAGAATCTGAGGGATGGAGGAGCCTGGTGGGCTGCCATCTATGGGATCACAGAGAGTCGGACATGACTGAAGTGACTTAGCAGCAGCAGCAGCAGCAGGTTGGTCATAGCTTTTCCTCCAAGGAGCAAGCATCTTTTACTTTCATGGATGCAGTCACCATCTGCAGTGATTCTGGAGCCTCCCAAAATAAAGTCTGTCACTGTTTCCAATGTTTCCCCATCTATTTGCTGTGAAGTGATGGGACCAGATGCCATGACTGAAAACCAGAGGCAGGAGGCTTAAGTCCAAATCCTGAGAACACCAGAGAACTCCTGAATCCAGTGAACATTAATCAATAGGAGGTCACCAAACGCCTCCATATCTACACTGAAACCAAGTACCATCCAAGGGCCAACAGGCTCCAGAGCAAGACATACCAAGCAAATTCTCCAGCAAAACAGGAACATAACCCTGAGCCTCAATATACAGGCTGCCCAAAGTCACACCAAACCCATAGACATCTCAAAACTCATTATTGGGCACTTCATTGCACTCCAGAGAGAAAAAATCCAGCTCCAACCACCAGGACGCCGACGCAAGCTTCCCTAACCAGGAAACCTTGACAAGCCACCCGTTCAACCCCACTCACAGTGAGGAACATCCACAATAAAGAGGAACTATCAACTGCCAGAGTACAAAAAGGCCACTTCAAACACAGCAATATAAACAAGATGAAAAGACAGAAATACCTAGCAGGTAAAGGAACAGGATAAATGCCCACCAAACCAAACAGAAGAGGAAGAGATAGGGAATCTATCTGATAAAGAATTCTGAATAATGTTGAAAATGATCCAAAATCTTGAAAACAAATTGAAGTTACAGATAAAGAGCCTGGAGACAAGGATTGAGAAGATGCAAGAAAGGTTTAACAAGGACCTAGAAGAAATAAAAAAGAGTCAATATATAATGAGTAATGCAATAAATGAGATAAAAAATACTCTGGAGGGAACCAACAGTAGAATAAAGGAGGCAGAAGACAGGATAAGTGAGGTAGAAGATAGAATGGTAGAAATAAATGAAACAGAGAGGAAAAAAGAAAAACGAATTAAAAGAAATGAGGACAATCTCAGAGACCTCTGGGACAATGTTAAATGCCCCAACATTCGAATCATAGGAGTCCCAGAAGAAGAAGACAAAAAGAAAGACTATGAGAAAATACTTGAGGAGATAACAGTTGAAAACTTCCCAAGAAACCCAGAGAGTCCCAAACAGGATAAACCCAAGTTGAAACACCCCAAGACACATATTAATCAAATTAACAAAGATCAAACACAAAGAACAAATATTAAAAGCAGCAAGGGAAAAACAAAAAATAACACACAAGGGGATTCCCATAAGAAGAACAGCTGATCTTTCAGTAGAAACTCTTCAGGCCAGAAGGGAATGGCAGGACATACTTAAAGTGATGAAAGAAAATAATCTATAGCCCAGATTACTGTACTCAGCAAGGATCTCATTCAAATATGGAGAAATCAAAAGCTTTACAGACAAGCAAAAGTTGAGAGAATTCAGCACCACCAAACCAGCTCTCCAACAAATGCTAAAGGATCTTCTCTAGACAGGAAACACAGAAAGGGTGTATAAACTGAACCCAAAACAATAAAGTAAATGGCAATGGGATCATACTTATCAGTAACTACCTTAAATGTAAATGGGTTGAATGCCTCAACCAAAAGAAAAAGACTGGCTGAATGGATACAAAAACAAGACCCATCTATATATTGTCTACAAGAAACCCACCTTGAAACAAGGGACACATACAGACTGAAAGTGAAGGGCTGGAAAAAGATATTCCATGCAAATGGAGACCAAAAAAACGCAGGAGTATCAATACTTATATCAGATAATATAGACTTTAAAACAAAGGCTGTGAAAAGAGACAAAGATGGACATGATCAAAGGATCAATCCAAGAAGAAGATATAACAATTATAAATATACATGCACCCAACATAGGAGCACCACAATATGTAAGACAAATGCTAACAAGTATGAAAGAGGAAATTAACAATAACACAATAATATGGGAGACTTTAATACCCCACTCACACCTATGGATAGATCAACTAAACAGAAAATTAACAAGGGAACACAAACTTTAAATGATACAATAGACCAGTTAGACCTAATTGATATCTAAAGGACATTTCACCACAAAACAATGAATTTCACCTTTTTCTCAAGTGCACACGGAATCTTCTCCAGGATAGGTCACATCCTGGGCCATAAATCTAGCCCTGGTAAATTAAAAAAAAACTGAAATTATTCCAAGCATTTTTTTCTGACCACAATGCAGTAAGATTAGATGTCAATTACAGGAGAAAAAAATATTAAAAATTCCAACATATGGAAGCTGAACAATATTCTGATGAATAACCAACAAATCACAGAAGAAATCAAAAAGAAATAAAAATATGCATAGAAACGAATGAAAATGAAAACACAACAACCCCAAACCTATGGGACACTGTAAAAGCAGTGCTAAGGGGAAGGTTCATAGCAATAAAGGCTTACCTCAAGAAACAAGAAAAAAGTCAAATAAATAATCTAACTCTATACCTAAAGCAACTTGGAAGAAATGAAGAACCCTGGGGTTAGTAGAAGGAAATAAATCTTTAAAAGTAGGGCAGAAATAAATGAAAAAGAAACAAAAGAGACCATGGCAAAAATTAAGAAATCCAAAAGCTGGTTCTTTGAGAAGATAAATAAAATTGACAAACCATTAGTCAGACTCATCAAGAAACAAAGGGAGAAAAATCAAATCAACAAAATTAGAAATGAAAATGGAAAGATCACAACAGACAACACAGAAATACAAAGGATCATAAGAGACTACTATTAGCAACTAGATGCAAATAAAATGGACAACTTGGAAGAAATGGACAAATTCTTAGAAAAGTACAACTTTCCAAAACTGAACCAGGAAGAAATAGGAAATTGTAACAGACCCATTATAAGCACGGAAATTGAAACTGTAATCAGAAATCTTCCAACAGACAAAAGCCCAGGACCAGATGGATTCACAATTGAATTCTACCAAAAATTTAGAGAAGAGCTAACACCATTCCTACTCAAACTTCCAGAAAATTGCAGAGGAAGGTAAACTTCCAAACTCATTCTATGAGGCCACCATCACCCTAATACCAAAACCTGACAAATATGCCACAAAAAAAAGGAAAACTACAGGCCGATATCACTGATGAACATAGATGCAAAAATCCTTAACAACATTCTAGCAATCAGAATCCAACAACATATTAAAAAGATCATACACCCTGACCAAGTGGGCTTTATCCCATGGATGCAAGGATTCTTCAATATCCACATATCAATCAATGTAATACACCACATTAAAAACTGAAAAATAAAAACTATGTGATTATCTCAATAGATGCAGAGAAAGCCTTTGACAAAATTCAACATCCATTTAGGATAAAAAAAAAAACACCCCAAAAAAGCAGAAATAGAAGGAACATACTTCAACATAATAAAAGGTATATATGACAAACCCTCAGCAAAGATTATCCTCAATGTTGAAAAATTGAAAGCATTTCCTCTAAAGTCAGGAACAAGACAAGGGCGCCCACTCTCACCACTACTATTCAACATAGTTTTGGAAGTTTTGGCCACAGCAATCAGAGCAGAAAAAGAAATAAAAGGAATTCACATTGGAAAAGAAGAAGTAAAACACTCACTGTTTGCAGATGACATGATCCTCTACATAGAAAACCTTAAAGACTCCACCAGAAAATTACTAGAACTAATCAATGAATATAGTAAAGTTGCAGGATATAAAATCAACACACAGAAATCCCTGGCATTCCTATACACTAATAATGAGAAAGTAGAAAAAGAAATTAAGGAAACAATCCCATTCACCATTGCAATGAAAAGAGTAAAATACTTAGAAATATATCTACCTAAAGAAACAAAAGAGCTATATATAGAAAACTGTAAAACACTGGTGAAAGAAATCAAAGAAGACATAAATAGATGGAGAAATATACCGTGTTCATGGATCAGAAGAAGCAATATAGTGAAAATGAGGATGCTACCCAAAGCAATCTACAGATTCAATGCAGTTGCTATCAAGCTACCAACGGTATTTTTCACAGAGCTAGAACAAATAATTTCACAATTTGTATGGAAATACAAGAAACCTTGAATAGCCAAAGCAATCTTGAGAAAGAAGAATGGAACTGGAGGAATCAACCTGCCTGACTTCAGGCTCTACTACAAAGCCACAGTCATCAAGACAGTATGGTACTGGCTCAAAGACAGAAATACAGATCAATGGAACGAAATAGAAAGCCCAGAGATAAATCCACACACCTATGGACACCTTATCTTTGACAAAGGAGGCAAGAATATACAATGGAGAAAAGACAATCTCTTTAACAAGTGGTGCTGGGAAAATTGGTCAACCACTTGTCAAAGAATGAAACTAGAACAATTTCTAACACCATACACAAAAATAAACTCAAAATGGATTAAAGATCTAAATGTAAGACCAGAAACTTTAAAACTCCTAGAGGAGAACATAGGCAAAACACTCTCCGACATAAATTACAGCAGGATCCTCTATGACCCACCTCCCAGAATACTAGAAATAAAAGTAAAAATAAACAAATGGGACCTAATTAAAATTAAAAGCTTCTGCACAACAAAGGAAACTACAAGCAAGGTGAAAAGACAGCCTTCAGAATGGGAGAAAATAATAGCAAATAAAGCAACTGAGAAACAACTAATCTCAAAAATATACAAGCAACTTCTGCAGCTCAATTCCAGAAAAATAAAAGACCCAATCAAAAAAATGGACCAAAGAACTAAACGACATTTCTCCAAAGAAAACATACAGATGGCCAACAAACACATGAAAAGGTGCTCAACATTACTCATTATCAGAGAAATGCAAATCAAAACCATAATGAGTCACCATTTCACGCCAGTCAGAATGGCTGAGATCCAAAATTCTCCAATAAATGCTGGAGAGGGTGTGGAGAAAAGGGAACCCTCTTATACTGTTGGTGGGAATGCAAACTAGTACAGCCACTATGGAGAACAGTGTGGAGATTCCTTAAAAAACTGGAAATAGAACTGCCATATGACCCAGCAATCCCACTGCTGGGCATACACAGTGAGGAAACCAGGATTGAAAGAGACACGTGTACTCCAATGTTCATTGCAGCACTGTTTATAATAGCCAGGGCATGGAAGCAACCTAATGTCCATCAGCATATGAACGGATAAGAAAACTGTGGTACATATACACAATGGAGGATTACTCAACCGTTAAAAAGAATACATTTGAATCAGTTCTAAATGAGGTGGATGAAACTGGAAGCTATTATACAGAGTGAAGTAAGCCAGAAAGAAAAACAGCAATACAGTATACTAATGCATATATATGGAATTCAGAAAGTTGGTAATGATAACCCTCTATCCGAGACAGCAAAAGAGACACAGATATAGTCTTTTGGACTCTGTGGGAGAGGGTGAGGGCAGGATGCTTTGGGAGAATGGCATTAAAACATGTAAATTATTATATGTGAGATGAATCACCAGTCCAGGTTCGATGCATAATACAGGATGCTCAGGGCTGGTTCACTGGGATGACCTAGCAGGATGGGATGGGGAGGGAGGTGGGAGGGGGGTTCAGGATGGGGAGCACATGTACACCCATGGCAGATTCAAGTCAATGTATGGCAAAACCAATACAATATTGTAAAGTAAAATAAATAAATAAAGTTTTTAAAATGTGCTTTTCATTTTAGGGGAGTGGAATGAAAAGTAGAAAATCAAGAGATACCTAGAGTAACAGGCAAATTTGGCCTTGGATTACAGTATTAAAGAGGGCAAAGGCTAACAGAGTTTTACCAAGAGAAGGCACTGGTCTTAGCAAGTGCCCTCTTCCAGCAACACAAGATTCTACCAGATAGTCAATACCAAAAGCAGGTTGCAGCCAAAGATGGAGAAGCTATATACAGTCAGCAGAAACAAGACTGTTAGCTGACTGTGTGGGCTCAGATCATGAACTTTTTATTGCAAATTTCAGACTTAAGTTGAAAAAAGAATTGAAAACCCCTAGACCATTCAGGTATGACCTAAATCAAATCTCTTAGGTACAGTGGAAGTGACAAATCAATTCAAGGGATTATATCTGATAGACAGAGTGCCTGAAGAACTATGGACAGAGGTTCATGACATTGTACAGGAGGCAGTGATCAAGACCATCCCCAAGAAAAAGAAATGTAAAAAGTCAAAACAGCTGCCTGAGGAGGCCTCACAAATAACTGAGAATAGAAGAGAAGTGAAAGGCAAAGGAGAAAAGGAAAGATATATCTATTTGAATTCAGAGTTCCAAAGAATAGCAAGGAGGGATAAGAAAGCATTCTTCAGAGATGCATGCAAAGAAATAGAAGAAAACAATAGAATGGGAAAGACAGAGATCCCTTCAAGAAAATTAAATTAGCAACACCAAGGAAATATTTCATGCAAAGGTGGCACAATAAATGACAGAAATTGTATGAACCTAATAGAAGCAGAAGATATTCAGAATAGGTGGCAAGAATACACAGAAAACTATACAAAAAAAGATTTTCATGACCCAGATAACCACGATGGTGTGATCACTCACCTAGACCCAAACATCCTGGAATGCAAAGTCAAATAGGCCTTAGGAAGCATCACTATAAACAAAGCTAGTGGAGGTGATGGAATTCCAGTTGAGCTACTTCAAATCCTAAACGATGATGCTGTGAATGTGCTGCTCTCAATATGCCAGCAAATTTGGAAAACTCAGCAGTGGCCACATGACTGGAAAAGGTCTTTTTTCATTCCAATCCCAAAGACAATGCCAAAGATTGTTCAGACTACTGCACAATTCCACTCATCTCACAGGCTAGCAAAAGTAATGCTCAAAATACTCCAAGCCAGGTTTCAACAGTGAACTTCTGTTCAAAGTTCAAAGTTCTGTAAACTTCAATGTGTTCAAGCTGGATTTTAAAAAGTCAGAGGAACTGGAAATCAAATTAGCAAAATCCATTGGATTATCAAAAAAGAAAGAGAGTTCCATAATAACATGTACTTCTGCTTTATTGACTACACCAAAACCTTTGACTGTGTGGATCACAATAAACTGTGGAAAATTCTTTAAAAAGGGGGGGGGATACCAGACCACCTGACCTGCCTCCTGAGAAATCTGTATGCATGTCAGGAAGCAACAGTTAGAACTGGACATGGAACTGAAAGTTTGTTGTTGAATCACGCAAAGACGCCGGGATTCTTGGCCCCCAGAGGAGAAGAATTCAATCTGAGGCCAGAGATGAGGCTTGATCACTCAGAGCTTTTGTGTAATAAAGTTTTATTAAAGCATAAAGGAGATAGAGAAAACTTCTGACATAGGCATCAGAAGGGGGCAGAAAGAGNCCCCCGCCCGCTAGTCTTCAGCTGGGTGTTACATAGTCACTAGCAGTCTGTTAATGAAAGAAAGGACTGTCTTAAAACTCAGAATGGCACCAGGCCCCTCACCCATAAGGCATTTTGGGATAATCTTGGCACCAAATGGTTCATCCTGGGCTATAAAGTGATTAACTTGAATCTTGAAGAAGGGCAGATCACCATATAAATAGTTTCATTTACATAGATTAGAGGAACAATATCTGAGTATAACATACAGGTTTGTCAAGTAGGTTCTGAACCAAGAGGTAGACTTGAAGACAGAGTTTGGGGTAAACGCATAGTACATTAGCATAGCTTAAGACCAACATTTCCATAAGAAAAAGGCATTGATTATTTCTAGGTTTGAGAATAGTTAACTTCAGGGGAAACCAGGTGTCATTAGGGCAACACAGTATTTTAAGAGAAACCTCCTTTTAAATTTGTATAGAGAAGGAAAAAAATATCCCTAGTTTGTTTCCTCCTGCTGCTTAAGAGAGATAAAAATGTCTGACACTTGTAGGCTATTTCCTCTTATTGGAGCCCTCCGGCCTTCCTGCCTGTTACCCTCTCAGAACAACCGACTGGTTCCAAATAGGGAAGGGGGTACATCAAGGTTGTATATTGTCACCCTGCTTATTTAACTTATATGCAGAATACATCATGAGAATTGCTGGACTGGATGAAACACTAGCTGGAATCAAGATTGCCTAGAGAAATAACAATAACCTCAGCTATGCAGATGACACCACCCTTATGGCAGAAAGTGAAGAGGAACTAAAAAGCCTCTTGATGAAAGTGAAAGAGGAGAGTGAAAAAGTTGGCTTAAAGCTCAACATTAAAAAAACTAAGATCATGGTTTCTAGTCCCATCACCTCATGGCAAATAGATTGGGAAACAGTGACAGACTTAATTTTTTTATGCTCCAAAATCACTGCAGATGGTGACTGCATCCATGAAATTAAAAGATGCTTGCTCCTTGGAGGAAATCTATGACCAACCTAGACAGCATTTTAAAAAAAACAGAGATATTACTTTGCCAACAAAGGTCCGCCTAGTCAAGGCTATGGTTTTTCCAGTGGTCATGTTTGGATGTGAGAGTTGAACTATAAAGAAAGCTGAGCACCGAATAATTGGAGCTTTTCTGTGGTGTTGGAGAAGACTCTTGAGAGTCCCTTGGACTGCAAGGATATCCAACCATCCAATCCTAAAGGAAACCAGTCCTGAATATTCATTGGAAGGACTGAGGCTGAAGCTGAGGCTCCAATACTTTGGCCACCTGATGCAAAGAGCTGACTCTCGTTAGAAAAGACTCTGATGCTGGGAAAGATTGAAGAGAGGAGGAGAAGGGGATGACAAAGTATGACATGATTGGATGGCATCATCAATTTGATGAACATGAATTTGAATAAGCTCTGAGAGTTGGTGATGGACAGGGAAGCCTGGTATGTGCAGTCCACGGAGTTGGAAAGAGTCGGACACAACTAAGCAACTCAACTGACAGTTGGCTCTTCTACATGTCCCCTCTACCTTCTCTGATTTCTTTTCTATATTTCTCTGCATTGTTTAGAATGTTGTCTGTCCTATTAAAGCCTATTTTCCTCAGCTCCCACTGTAAGCTGATAATTTAGTATTACCCCACAAAAGAGAGGTGTTCCCTTGTAGCTCATTTGGTAATGAATCTGCCTGCACTGCAGGAGACCTGGGTTCTATCCTTGGGTTAACAAGATCCCCTGGAGAAGGAAATGGCAATGCACTCTAGCATTCTTGCTTGGAGAATCCCATGTTCAGAGGATCCTGGCAGTTTACAGTCCATGGGGTTGCAAGAGTTGGAGACTACTTATCACGTAAATCACCACCACAAAAGAGAACTAGGCATGGCCTTCTTGACATAAGAGAAGCCATTTTTGGCCTTAACCATTTTGTGATCTAAGGCTAGGGACATGTTTGCCTTTGAATATATCTCATTAATTAATAGTCTTAAAGGGACAATGTTATCAGTCAAGTGAAGTAACAATAGCAAAGGTAATTACCAGTTGTAAAGACTCCCAGTTCCCTTTCAGTGATAAAGATTAGCATGAAGCACTCAACCACCAGATCAGCTGGAACCTCAGGGATGCTGATGTTGACTTTTTCTGACTCTCCTGATTTCAATCAATTAAAGCTTAGACCACCCACACTTCTTTATGTGTATGCATGTACCCTTAGCTTAAAATGTACCCCATGTACCCCAATTTTGCTATTCAGGGAGACACTGCTTTGTGAAAGTTCCCCAGTGTTCTCCTTACTTGCTGCAAGAAATAAATCCTTCCTTCTCCTGATCTTTGACTTGGTTGTGTCTTTTATCTTGACACCCACGAGGAGGTGAATCCAGTTTTTTGGTTTACAACATCACCATGCTCTCTGCTTCAGTAGGTTTCCAAAACAATGATATAGAATATAAAGAGTGAATGGCTAACTGAATGGATGGATGAATGAGTGAATGAATAACATGGGCTTGTGAAATGGTGTATTTCCTTCCATATCAATAATCAAGGATGTCACAGCCATCAGGGATACCAGCCCTCTAGGTGTGAATTTCTGAGCCTAGGAAGAACAGTGCTTGCTCTCTGGTATCCATTGAGCTGCTGCCCCTCCCCATGGTGGACAAGGAACTGAGAATGTGAAAAGTCAAATCTCAGATACACATAAAATAAATGATTTCAGTGAGCCCAGACTCTTGCATCTTCTCATACACAGAAAATCACTGAATTCCTAAACTTGAGATATCTTGTTTTCCTTAATTAACAATAATCTTTTGATGTTCAGTCTACCTGCCCCTTTTTGCAAGCTTCTGTATAACTTGACTCTTCCCCCACTTCCTCAGAATAGTTCTCTCAGGGTCATTTGAGATGCTGTCACTTGGGCCTGAAGTCCTAAAAATTCCCCAAATAAAATATAACTCTCAACTTCTAGGTTGTGACTACATTTTAAGTTGACACGCTCCACTCTCTTTGTAGCCAACTCCCACCAAATAAAAATAATTAAGGAAATTCCATTTACCCTCAGTGTGGTGGTCTTCTCAGCTTAATTTATTTCCAGGCTTCTCAAAGAATGATGGGAACCAGGACTATGCCATTCATTAGGCTGGCAAATTTTCAGATTATTGGAATCCTGGGAAAACATAACTCTCCTCCCTCCAGAGTCTCCCTGCAACACTACCCACCCCCCACCTCCTCCCCACNGAGATCAGCCCTGGGATTTCTTTGGAAGGAATGATGCTAAAGCTGAAACTCCAGTACTTTGGCCACCTCATGCGAACAGTTGACTCATTGGAAAAGACTCTGATGCTGGGAGGGATTGGGGGCAGGAGGAGAAGGGGATGACCGAGGATGAGATGGCTGGATAGCATCACTGACTCGATGGACGTGAATCTGAGTGAACTCCGGGAGTTGGTGATGGACAGGGAGGCCTGGCGTGCTGCAATTCATCGGGTCGCGAAGAGTCGGACACGACTGAGCGACTGAACTGAACTGAACTGAACTGAATGCAGGCTGTGTTCTACTGTAAGTTCCCTACATATGAACCTTCAAGTTGCAAGTTTTGACCTTTCAAATATATGACTGTGCATTCAGATGTCCAATCACATGAATCAGTTCAAGTGTCTGGAGTACATTGTCATCCGTATGCATTCTCTACAAGTGGTTGTGCTTTTGTCTACTTTACTATGGAGAAGGAAATGGCAACCCACTCCAGTATTCTTACCTGGAGAATCCCATGGATGGAGGAACCTGGTGGGTACAGTCCATGGGTAGCAAAGAGTTGACACGACTGAGCGACTTCACTTCACTATGTAGAGTACAGTAGAACAGTTTCTTTATTTCAAGCCCAGGATGTCTGAAAGCTGTATTGATGTAGCCGGTACTTCTAAGAAGTGCCAAGTGATGATGATCTTGGTGAGCAACATGAGAAGCTTACTAGTCAAGACCTGGTGGAACTAGAAATCCAGAGAAAGGACAAAGAGAGTCAAGAGGAAGAAGAAGTAACTGAAGAACTGAAAAGATTCACAACACAGGAAGTGGCAAGGTGATTTTCTTTATTCGAGGAGGCACTGTTAGTTATTGAAGCATAAGACCCAAACAGAGAACAGTACATGAAGTTTGGAGCAGTCATTCAGAAGGCAATCCAGTGCTACCATGTCATCTATGACAAGAAAAAAAATAAGAGCTACTACCCAGACATCACTGGATCATTTTCTCAAAAGGGTAGACAGAATTGAATCCAGAAAGGAACCAGAACCCGTGCCATCAACCACAGGCTTGAGTGAAACTGCAGCTCGCCTTCAGCCTCCTATTGCTAACGATCTTTAGTTTTACCATCTCCCACTTTCTCTCCCTCCTCCAGTCAGCAACTCTTCTTGCCTGTTCACTTGGTATCAGCCCCTGTATGACAGCTTTTCAAGGTACTATACTATAAGATTAAAAATATTTCCTTTATTTTTTGTTTGTTATATATTATTTGTGTGAAAAGTATTACAAGCCTATCAGAGAACAGTACTATATAGCTGATTGTGTGAGTTGAGTACCTATGCTAACTTTGTTGGACTTAAAGAACAAATTGGACTTAAGGATGCACTCTTCGAATAGAATTCCTTCGAATGTAGGGGACTTACTGTAATTGGCTGGTGGCATTCCAGGAATCTTGGGCCTTAGTTCCTGCAGAAGAAAAATATATCAATATTTTACCCAGCATATTCATTGAGGAGGACCAGTACCCTGCCTGAGGGCTCCACTATTATTTCTTGACTGCTCCTCCTTTTGTTTCTGTGTCACCTCCCTTCTCTGATTAGCAACTCTTTGAATCTGCCCTTTGGAACAGATTCAAGGTTTGGAAGGTCGGGGAGGCTGAGTGAAGCATATTTCCTGCAAACAGGAAATGAAGGATTTGTACCTGGGAGGGACCCACAGGATTCTGCTTCGTTTCAAGGATGTCAAGCTAAAAATATATATATTTCATTTTTTCCCATTAGCATGTTTCTGTTTTACAAGGATACATGTATTTTAAAATTGGGCAGTGGGGTGCATTTCCTACTTGGGCAAATTGGCCAATTCTGTGTTAATACTTCAAGCATACAAATGCAGGCTGAACAATTCATTTACCATAGAAACAGAAAAAAAGCCCATCTTCCACCAACTTAAAATAAAACAGTCTCTGTATAAATATGCACAACCATATGACATGCGGTTTCTGGGCACAGCACTACACTTTATTTCCTCTAAAAATGTCAATACAGTCAACAGAGCACTGTTGGGAAGCATGACTCCCTCCTTTCTGTGCTGGGCTCAGGCTGGTTGGCCAGTGTCTTATCCTCGGGTCAGTCCATTGTCTCACTTTTCTATTTGTTGAATGATGGTGGTAGAAATGTTAGGTAGGTAGAATAGGGAAAAGGAGTCCAAAATGGCGGTGGCTAAAAAACAAGGAAGGTCAAAAGAAGGTCCGAGGACCAGAGCGAAGACTTCAGGTAGAACAAACAGCACTCCTGGCTAAGCCCAACTTGCATAGGGCAGGCCCAGGTGGAGGAAAAAACATATAAAAGGAGGAGCCAAAGCACGCTCTCCCTCTCTCTTCCTCTCCCGCATGCGTGCGCTCTTTCTCTCTCTCTCCCTCCCCAACGTGCTCCTCCACTCTCTTCTCTTCAAGTCTTTGGGTTGGTATGCCCTCATGCTTCGAGGATGGATTCTCCTGTTATCTTCTAAATAAAATAGAGCTGTAACACTGATTTGCCTAAGAGGTATAACACGGTTCGTCCCAAGAGCTGTGACACGCCGAGGGCTTTAATGTCCATCACTGCAAATCTTTGTTGTGATGAGACAAAGAACCGAGGAACATACACTCACGTGACATCTATGGTGCCATGACTCAGGTTTAACCTGGCTGAAACAACCTCCTTGCGGAAGAGACCAAGCACAGCAGGAGCCCAGCTCAGCAAAGCTCCCATGGTAGAGGTGGAACGCGAAGAAAATCCAGCGCAGGGGAAGGCCTGTCATGCTGGAAACCAGGACAGCGAGAAACAAACTCAGCAGAAAGCTCGCGCAGCCCAGTCTCAGATTCCAGAAGACCTCTGGTTAAGGTAAGAGGTCCTCGCTCCTACGGCTGGAGAGACATGCCTAACGAAGTCTTAATTCCTTTACAATCTCTCATTTCTTGTTCCCTCGAACCTCCTGAAAACAGGGGGCACAATTGAGGGACTCTGGAGAGGCTACTCTTCAGCATGTCTCAAAGGCGCTATCTGCTGAGCCCCAGTAGCTGTTACACAAGCTGGTGGGTATTCTTCTGTCCTTTCCCTCCTCTGTGCCAAGGATCAGACCAAAGAAACTGTGAGCACCGGTGATATTTAGCAAATTTTCTGGCGGGCTATGAAGGGGATTCCTTTGCACATTTTTCCCATTGCTTTTTCCTCCTGTCCTTCAGCTCTCTCCAGGGACTCAAGCTCAGCCAAAACTAATGAAACTCAGGCCCTGATGTCTCATGGCAAAAATTCATTGAGAGACAAAGCAATAAGAGGTGGATTTGTTAGGATCCAGAGAGAAGCCACTGTTCAGGGTGTGAACCATTGCCAAGGGCAAGGGCTGGGGCCATGGAATTAGGCCTGGCTAGGTTTTGTGAGGGGGTGGAATTCATATGCTAATGAGTGGGAGGATCATCCCTACCATTGGGGAATCACCCACTCCTCCCTCTTTTGAACTTGGAGCTGTCCTGCCACCTCTGGGTTTGTCTGTTGGTTTATAGACTGGGGATTAAGGTTTACTTGAATTTGACTTGTCATCTTGAACCCAATTGATTTTAATTGGTTTACATTATACCCTTGTGCTATGTCATTCTTTCAAAGGTTGTGCTCTGCCCCCTTCCCTCCTGTTTCATGCTCTTTACCTGAGCCCCATCCAGGCCCACAAGGTTGCCTTTACAATCTTCTGGAGAGACAACCAGAAAATAGCTGGCCTTGGGAGGGAAATACTCTATAATATCCAGCACCCTAATCCGACCCAGTACTGGTCACACTGGAGACCTTGGAGATGCCTAACTCCAGTCTGGGGTCCCAGGAGGTCATCACGCCTTGACCTGCCTAGGGATCTGGTTCTCGAAAGGTTGTTATGCCTCAACCTGCTCAGGGATCCACTAGTTCCAGGGGTCCCAGGAGGTCGTCATGCCTCGACCTGCCCAGGGACCCAATTCTCAGGAGGCCATCACGCCTCGACCTGCCCAGGCATTTGATCTGTACGAGGCTGTCACGCCTCAGCCTGCCTGGGGATCTGCACCCTGACCCAGGGACGTCTGGCTCTCAGGTTGCAACAGTACTAGGTAGGATGAGCTTACATCATATCTATTCCCGTCCACAGTGGGCAAACTAGCAATGAGTTATAAACCCCTTAATTCTACCCAGCACTGGTAACGCTGGAGATCTTGGGGATGCCCAACTCCAGTCCGGGGGTCCCAGGAGGTCGTCACACCTTGACCTGTCCGGGGATTTGATCTCTAGGAGGCTGTCATGCCTCAGCCTGCCTGGGGATCTGCACCCTAACCCGGGGATGCCTGGTTCTCAAGTTGCAACTGTTCTGGGTAGGATAAGCTTCAGAAAGACTCACCCCTGAGGAAGTCCACCCATGGAAACAGAAGGAAGCCTATTACTTGTGGGACTGTGCCCAGTCTCAGCAATAATTCAGGAGCCCAATAAGAACCCCATTACCTTTTTGGAAAGGCTAAAAGAGGCGCTCCAAAAGTTTACCCATCTGGACTTAGACTCTTATGAGGGACAGGTGATTTTAAAGGACAAATTCCTGTCCCAATGTGCATCAGATATCAGAATTAAGTTACAACAGCTACAACAGCAGGACCCTGCTACCTCTTTAGATGAGATGGTCCAGACAGCCACCAATACCTTTTATAACAGAGAACAGGAGAAGGAGGCCAATGCCCAGGAGAAGGAGAGAAAGAAAGAGACAAGGCATGCCCAGATGCTGGCCACCCTCCAGAGAAGCCCTATGGCAAACCCTGAGTCCTTGAAAGACAAGGGACTAGACAAATGCCTGATCTGTAGACAGGTGGGGCATGGGGCCAAAGAGTGTCAAAACTGTGACAAGTCTCCTAGAATGGCTTGCTACGAATGCCATCAACTGGGACATTGGGTGGTACTCTGCCCTCGGGATTCAAGAGCCTCAAGGTCAAACGCCAAGCCTACCCTCACGATGGTTCAAGAGGACTGAAGCGGCCTGCTCCAGCCAGCCCACCTGTCACAGATAACCATCACAGGGCTAGAGCCAAGGGTGCAACTGGATGTGGCAGGTAGGTCCGAGAATTTCTTGGTTGACACAGGGGCTACCTACTCTGTCTTGATCTCCTACTCCGGAGCCTTCTCCTCCCAAACCTGTACCATTTGGGGTTCTACAGGAAGAGTAACTACCCAAGCACTTCTTTGTTGCTGGGATGGACAAGTATTTCCCCACCAGTTTCTGGTGGTCCCTGAGTACCCTACTCCCTTATTGGGAGGAGATATACTCACTAAACTGGGGACCACTCTTGTGATGGGAAGTTTTTCAGCCCCTAGAGCTCTACAGCTCCTGTTTACTACTGAAGAACCCATTACAACTTCAATAAAGGGGGACCAAAAAGTATGGGAAGACAAAATTAACACCCAGGTGTGAGACTAGGGGATTCCTGGACAAGCCCACCAAACTGAACCAGTCATCATTGTCCTCCAAGATCCCACTCTGTTTCCTAACTGGAAACAATACCCTCTCAAAAGAGACGCTTAGGAGGGACTACAGCCTTTAATAAATAAATTACTTGCTTGTGGGCTATTGGTCCCCACCATTTTGCTTTCTTTCTGCATTCCTTCTGACATACAAAGGTCTCAGGTGATTTACATCATCTTCTGGCCAGAAGGCCTGCTAACATTTTTATGACCCTTTCTGATGATGACTAGTCAATGAGAAAACTTATTTTCTCCGAAGGTGGTTTTTCTAAAGTCAGGTGCCACTCTCTGACATTCCTATAGGGTAAGGGTGTAGTGGGCTATAACATGGAAATAATTTATTAACTCAAGGTCTGACGTGGTTAAATCAAAGGCTGAAACTTATTTTTCCCACATACCAGCTATATTGATTAATGTATGTTCTCAAAGACATAATGGGTAAGGGATATAGAAACTTAGCAGCAAGTATTGGCTCAACAATGAAACCCTCCACCAGTGCTTATTCTAATAATTTCCTAACTCCCCATAAGGCTCTGTATTTTTAGAATATTATAGGCTTCCCGTGCTTCTCACGGTTGGGAGGCCATCAGCAATCACATGCATAACTGCAGGAGTCTGAACAAACCTGTCAGAAAAGCTAAAAAGTCATCAGAGGGGTTTGTATTGGAACACTCTATTATGCTCAGGAAACTTATTAACTAAAGCTCTAAGTTGATTTTCTTTAGAGAAAGGTGGTCGGAGATTGCCCCCCATTAATGTCAGAGGTGTTGGTGAGAGGGATGAAATAGTAAAACAGATTCTGGTTTTGGGGTAGATGCTCGAGCAGGTCCAGGGGATCCCTCAAGTCCTGATCCACCTTGCCCGTCAGGTCTCTCCATATGACCTTGTCATGGGTGGGATCTCCTGTGCTGGCTCCCGGCAGCCAATCAATTCTTAAAATCAGCAATAATAAAGATAACCCAGGAGACCTCCCTGGGATGGAAGGAGGCTTTACCGATAGCTCTCCTCCGCACCTGCATTGCCCCTAAGGAACAGCTTGGTCTTAGTCCTTATGAGATGCTATATGGGAGACCTTTTGGTCTCAATGGCCTCTTCCTAGATCCAGAGATTCAGACCCTCCAGTCTTATACTATGGCCATTGGGCAATTCTAACAGGATATATGCTTGTTGGGTATGACCCAGGACCCAAAAGATTCTAAGGAGTCACCACTATATGTTCTAGGGACTCAAGTCATAATTAAAGTCTGGAAAGATGGGTCCCCAAAGGCTCAGCTCCAGCCTACATGGAAGGGCCCCTACCCTGTAATACTTTCTACCCCCACAGCAGTCAAGATACCAGGACATGACTCCTGGATTTACTACTCACGAGTCCAGCCATGGAAGAAAACAGAAGAGGAAATCCAATACACCTGTGAGCCTCTGGGAGATCTCAGATACCTATTCAGGACTACCAATGAGTGCCATTCTAATGGACACCCTCAAAATCTAGTTTCAGGGATAAGATTTCTCAGGATAGCTCTAAAGAGCCAACACAGCTTGACAGAGATTGTACTCCAAAACAGACAGGAGATAGATCTTCTGATCCCTGAACAAAGAGGGACTTGAACCGTCCTGGTGATTGAATTTAAAATTGACTAATGCCCCTACTAGTCCTTGTTATGATATATTGATGATGCTTATCCCACGTATTGTCAATTGTCTAACCTGTTTTGTCTCTGCCCAGGTCAACCAGCTACATCATGCAGTGCCAGTTCAACAAAGATATAAAACTACAGCCGACCACAGAAAATATCACACCCTTAAATGGACACCACTATAAGGACTCTGAGGCTTGAGACTAGCAAGAGGGGGAGGCCCAATACCCCTCACCATCCCAGTTCATCATGAAGTAGCCAGAAAGACCTCAATGCCCCTATTCGCAAAGAATTGGGCCTCCCATCTCTTGAGGGGGGAATGTTAGGTAGGTAGAATAGGGAAAAGGAGTCCAAAATGGTGGTGGCTCAAAAGCAGGGAAGGTCAAAGGAAGGTCTGAGAATCAGAGTGAAGACTTCAGGTAGAAAAAACAGCACTCCTGGCTAAGCCCAATTTGCATAGGGCAGGCCCAGGTGGAGGAAAAAACATATAAAAGGTGGAGCCAAAGTGCTTTCTCTCTCTCTCTCTCTCTCTCCTGAGTGCGTGCACTCTTTCTCTCTCTCTCTCCCTCCCCCACGTGCTCCTACACTCTCTTCTATTCAAGCCTTTGGGTTTGCATGTCCTCACACTTCGAGGATGGATTCTCCTGCTATCTTCTAAATAAAATAGAGCTGTAACACCGATTTGCCTAAGAGCTATAACACAGTTTGTCCAAGACCCGAGAGCTGTGACGCGCTGAGGGCTTTAATGTCTGTTGCTCCAAGTCTTTGTTGCGATGAGACAAAGAACCGAGGAATATTCACTCGCGTGATAGAAAAGAAGCAAAGTGCAAAGACATTTCTAATATTCATCATTTACTTACTTTCTATATCTTAGAAACAAACACTAACAGATTAATATTGATTTTGTCCAATGCTTTTCCAGGAAAAATAAGCATTAGATAGGATGTGATATTATGATTTGTAATAAGAAATATATATTAATATCTGGGACTTCCGTGGTGGTCTAGTGGTTAAGATTCTGTGCTTCCAATGCAGGCAGGCAGGTTGGGTCCCATTAGGAAACTAAGATCCCACATGTGGCATGGCCAATAAATAACTTAAAAAAATAAAATTATATATATATATATATATATACACACACACACACACATATATATCATTATATATTGAGAATTCGAGTTGCATTTATATATATAAATATACATATATTTTTATTTGTGTATACATAATGTGTTTATGTATGTGTGTGTATATATGTATATACATATATATGTCTATATATATACACACATACACACATATACATACGTATATACACACATATATATGTGTATATATATGAGCTATTAAAACCCTTACAACTTCCTAAGTGATGACAGTGATGTTTTTTGTTATATTAGTGAAGGTGACTTTTGAACCAAATTTAAGGATGGGGATTGGAGTGGAGTCAACCAAGTAACTATAGGGTTGGAACTTTCCAATTCATTCCTGGATCTCCAGAGAAGGTAGAGAGGCTGGAAGTTGAATCAGTAGCCAATGACCAATTAGTTCATCAATCATGCTTGTGTAATAAAAGGCCCATTAAAAACCCCAAAAAGGAGAGATTTGGAGAGCTTTCATGTTGGAGGCCAGAACACCTCCAAGTGCTACTATAATGGGTCCTAAATTCCAGATCAGAAGCTCCTTTGTTTGGGACCTCAGTTTGTGTATCTTTTCATCTGGCTGTTGAACATACCTTTTAATATCCTTTGTAATAAACCAATAATCTAGTGAGCAAACAGGTTTCCTAAGTTCTGTGAGTCTTTCCAGCAAAGTAATTGCATTTAAGGAGAGGGTGGTGGGACCCTCTGATTTTCAGTTTGTTGGTCAGCACCACAGGCAACAACCTGATTTGTGATTGGAATCTGAAGTTGCAGGGTATTGGGGACAGTCTTGGACTGAGTCTTTAGCCTATGGAATCTGATGCCATCTGCAGGTAGTGTCAGAATTAAGTTGAATTGTAGGATACCCAGCTAGTGTCTAAGAATTTCCTAGTGATTTAGAGAACCACCCCAGCTCCAGCTTTCCCCAGTACACACACATGGACATTGGAATTGGTATCATATTCCTTATGAACAACTGGCAAAAATTACTAAGAAATAATAGTGTTCTCCATGTTGTCATATAGCAGGGGAGAGAAAGTTAAGTCTCATGTAATTGTCAGAGAAAGAGGGGAATCCTAAGTCTGTGTTGGGGCTTCAAAGATGGCACAGTGGTAAAGAATCCACCTGCCAATGCAGTAGACTCAGGAGATACGGGTTTGATCCCTGGGTTGGGAAGATCCGTGGAAAAGGAAATGGCAACCCACTCCAGTATTCTTGCCTGGGAAATACCATGGGCAGAGGAGCCTGGCAGGCTTTAGTCCATGGGGTCACAAAGAGTCAGACACAACTAAGCGACTAAATATACACACATGCACATACACAAAAACACACCTCAAAAAGAAAGAAAGAAACTACTCTCAATTTTACAAATAGCTGGTACACATGCTTGGTTATGTTAAATAAAAAGCAAATCAGGACTTGGTAAGAGGAGACCTTTTTCTAAAGGATTATTGCCAGAGGAAGAACAACCATTGTAATAGGAAGAATGTTCTGTCTATAGATCTGCAAGCAGCTCAAGGGTTAAGCAAAAAGGTCTTTTCTTTTACAAGCACACTTAGTTTTACTGCACTTTTCTTTATTGGGCTTCACAGATAGAACATTTTTTACAAATTGAAAGTTTGTAGCAAGTCTATCTGCACCATTTTTCCAAGAGCATTTTTTAAAATTAAGGGCTACTGCTATACAATTTTTTTTTAAGACATATGCACACTTAATAGACTACAGTATAGTGTGAACATACCTTTTATATGCCATAGGAAAACAGTGCATCTAAAGCATGTGACTCTGTTTATTGCAATATCTGCTATATTTAGGTGGTCTAGAATTATCTCTGAGGTTTGCCAGTGTAGAGATCAGGGGACACAGCTCCATAGAACCTGGAGTGAGGGGGTGAGGTGTAGAGGAGCATGGAAGGATAAGAAAATCTATCATGCTTGTGGGCATCATTCCAACATTAACCATTAACTGTTCCCATCTGGAGAGGGTTTCAGTACCTGCAAAATAGCTCAAAGACATTGTTGTGTGTATCCACTGATGGGGAAATAAGACCTTGCCCCAAGGCTGCTCTTGACTGTTTCTCCATGATCTCACATCCCTTCCCTTTCTTAATTAACCACCATTTGAATCTGCCCCTTGGATCTCAGGGAAGGTCATGGAGGCTGAATGAAGGCTGTTTCTTGTAATCGAAGAAATGGAGGACACAGAAAGACCTTGTGCCCAGGAGCCCCACAAGGCCCTGTTCAGAATCCTCTTCACTCTTATCTCCAGCCCTGACATGGTGGAATCTATATAGACTGAACAAATGAAGGAAAGCAGAAATGCTTCTTGGAAGATATATCCATTTAAGAAACTTAGTATATCAATGACAACCCATCAGGAACTTTTTTCTTCTCTGTCTACAGTTGCAATTCAGAAGTATCACATTCCCCCTGAGATATCCTTGAAGAGAAAAAGTTAAAATTTTACATAACCTCCTGCTCCTTCTGCCTCTGTAACTCAGCTTGCTCCTTGTAAAGTCTAGATCATGTAGGTCACAAAGTCTCAGAAAGTGGGGACTTAACAATACTAGGAACTGCAGATTATCTCACTTACCTTTGTCCTGCTCTTTGCAATTGCCCAGCCCCTGCAAATCTGCTTAATCATGCCTGTCCACGTAAAGGTCAGACATCTGCCTCCCCATCTTGACCACTGCTCCTGTGCACACAAAACCCTTTACTTTAAACCAGTCTATTATCCTGTATCGAACCTAGACTAGTGATTCGTTTCTTACATGATAGTATACAGGTTTCAATGCCATTCTCCCAAATCATCCCACCCTCTCCCTCTCCCACAGAATCCAAAAGTCTGTTCTTTACATCTGTGTCTCTTTTGCTGTCTCACATATGAGGTTATCATTACCATCTTTCTAAATTCTAGGTGCGATACAGGATACAGGATGCTTGAGGCTGGTGCACTGGGATGACCCAGAGAGATGATATGGGGAGGGTGATGAAAGGGGGGTTCAGGATTGGGAACTCATGTACACCTGTGGTGGATTCATGTCAATGTATGGCAAAACCAATACAGTATTGTAAAGTAAAAAAATAAAATTTAAAATAAATAAATAAATATTAAAAAATAAATAAATAAACCAGCCTATTAGCAGCTAGTGTTGCCCACTATAGTAGGTCTATAAAAACTCTGTAACCCCTTTGTTTGGGGCTCAGAGCTTGGAGTGTTAACTATTCTGGGCCCACTGGTATAATAAACCTGAGTTCTCCAACTCTCTGGGGCTTGGTTTCTTGATTACTAGTTTCTGCAACAATCCTGGAGGCCCCAGCGAAATTCCAACCATGCCGGGCCCTTGAGCCACCAGTGGCTTGGCAGGGCTGGAGTGAGGGAACCCCTAGATGAATGGGGAGGCATGCCACCTGACAGTATTCCAGGTTCTCTTTCCGACTGGTGTTCTGACTCTCTAGATGGCCAAGCCCCTACCGGACTCACTGGAGGGATGGACCAACTCACTAGGAATGGCCACAGGATCAGGTAAGGCCCTGGGTCCAGCCCCCAGTCGGGCCCTACCCCAACAGACAGAAGAGGAGACTGATCACCTCCTTGGAGCTCCCAGGAAGGGAGCAACAATTAAGGAAACCTGGGGACTTGGGAAAAGGGAAGCACTGTGATAGCCTCTGAATGATTGTGAGTGTGTGATTGCTGATTGAACAAGGTGAGAGAAATTTTTTTTTTTGGAAACTGCAAAACCAATTCATTTTTGCATTGCAATTAGAAACAACTAGCTTGTTAAAAGGCCTGCCTAGGGAAAAGCTTGAAGTTAACCCTTTCCATGTTCTTGAAATACACAGCCGACTTTGCCCAAGGCTGAATTAGAAATTCAAGCAAAGGGAAAGAAAAAAAAGGTCAAAGACATATTCTAAATCTCAAACAGAAAACTAAAAGATCTCTGTCTGCCTGTATTTATGTAGGTCTTTTTTTTTCATAATATTTTTAAAGTTACAAATGAGTTCTAATTTAATTGGCTTAAAAAGGAAAGCACTTACAAATCAAACAATTCTAAATTCAAAAATAAATAAATAAATAACCTAAACGAATTTCAGATTCATGTGAACTTGGAAATATTAAATATTAGTATTAATGTTTGTTTGCTAATCTAATATAGACATGTCTAAGAGTCACTAACATTAAACAAATGTTTTTTAAATTATCACTGGTATTTATGTTCACCAAGCTATAAAATGCTAATATAAAGGCTACTTCTTACTTGCTTAAGGAACATAGGATATATGTTTTTAATAAAGAAGATATAAGGAATGAAATTACATTTTATGAAGGAAAAAGAAAGTAGGTATGACTTACAGATGGCTGTTACAGAGAGTGATTAAAAGGTTTGTGGAAAGTAGACCCTGAAAAAAGTCTTGTAAGTGGTTAAGCATGAATAAGTTTCAGTTCAGTTCAGTTTAGTCGCTCAGTCATGTCCGACTCTTCGCGACCCCATGAATTGCAGCATGCCAGGCCTCCCTGTTCATCACCATCTCCCGGAGTTCACTCAGACTCACGTCCATCGAGTCCGTGATGCCATCCAGCCATCTCATCCTCAGTCCCCTTCTCCTCCTGCCCCCAATCTCTCCCAGCATCAAAGCATCAAAATCTTTTCCAATGAGTCAACTCTTCGCATGAGGTGGCCAAAGTACTGGAGTTTCAGCTTTAGCATCATTCCTTCCAAAGAAATCCCAGGGTTGATCTCCTTCAGAATGGACTGGTTGGATCTCTCTTTTTTTTTTTTTTTAATTTTTATTTTAACTTTAGTTTACTTTACATTACTGTATTGGTTTTGCCAAACATTGACATGAATTCACCACGAGTGTACAAGCGTTCCCAAACATGAATCCCCTCCCACCTCCCACCCCATGCCCTCCCTCTGGATCCTCTCCTTGCACCAGTCCCAAGCATCCTGCATTCTGCATCCTTGCAGTCCAAGGAACCCCCAAGACTCTTCTCCAACACCACAGTTCAAAAGCGTCAGTTCTTCAGCGCTCAGCCTTCTTCACAGTCCAACTCTCACATCCATACATGACTACTGGAAAAACCATAGCCTTGACTAGATGGACCTTAGTCAGCAAAGTAATGTCTCTGCTNTTCATTGGAAGGACTGACGCTGAAACTGCAATACTTTTGCTACCTGATGCAAAGAACTGACTCATTGGAAAAGACCCTGATGCTGGGAAAGATTGAAGGCAGGAGGAGAAGGGGACGACAGAGGATGAGGTGGCTGGATGGCATCACCCACTTGATGGACATGAGTTTGAGCGAGCTCCGGGAGTTGGTGATGGGCAGGGAAGCTGGGCGTGCTTCAGTCCATGGGGTCACAGGGTTGGACGTGACTGAGCGACTGAACTGAACGGAAAGATTCTTTTTCCATATAGGTTATTATAGAATATTGAGTAGAGTTCCCTATACTATTCAGTAGGTTCTTGTTGGTTATCCATTTTACACAAGGTGGTGTGTACATGTCAACCCCAAACGCCCCATCTATCCCTACTCCCAACCCCTTCCCCTAACCTCTAAGTTCACTCACTGAAATTTAAAAGGAAGTTTTACTGATTCCAAGGCCTACATCCCTTTAGCCTATAGCCTATTAATGCATGTAATGAAGCATCTGTTGTCTCCTGATTTTTATAAAATAAGAAAACGTATATGATTGTACAGTTAGTTCCCAGGATATCTATTACCATTTTTAAAATCTGATTCTGAAAGCAAATTCACCTCAACAGTGATGATCTCATTGGTAAGGATGATTTGAGTAACATTTGCTGTGACAGACTAAACCGTGGCGTTTTGGTTCGTTACCTTAAGTATAGTTAATAATTCTGTGGTTGTAACTTTCAGTTATGAAAATATCAACCAAGATGTAGTCAATATTTTGTTTAATACTGAACGCATTTCACAAATGAACATAAAACGAGCTTTATGACTTCGTTAGGTTTCGGCAAGAGACTGATAAGGCGAGTACAAAGGGGGAGGGCCAGCGAAGAGGGAGCCGGACGGTGAGAAACAGGCATCTGAGCAAGCGCAGAAACAAACATGTTAATGGAGGATTGAAGGCTACTGCGCTCTCACTTTGCGAACTGTCGTAAAGCGTTGAGTGTCGTGCTTCCTCGGTAGAGGAGGGATTGGTTAGGCGGCGGCGACTGGAGAGCAGCAGCAGTGGCGGCGACGGTGGCGAGGGGTTCGGTCTGCGCAGCATAGAAACGCCCGCAGTTTCGGGGAACGAGTTTCCGTGGGACCAAATTAGGCATTCTGAACCCAAGCCGGGTCAGCTGGGCCGAACCAGGCGCTGCCGCTGGTACAGTTTTGGTGGCGGTGACAGACGCTGCTCTTGACCGTAGGGGCCTCTTAGGCCAACATCTGAGGCGCAGATCACTGGCTCTCGACGCATCCTCCTGCCCGCTCACGTCTCCTGTCTTCCTTCCTGGGCCAGTGATTCCCAGAGCCTGGGAAGAGGGTGGCTAATGATTCAGGTGAGGGGGGCCGGGGGGAGGGGATCGATTGGAGGCCGCGCGTGCGCGCAACGGGGGAGGGGCCGGGCTGGAGGGGAGAAAGAGGAAGGGCTGCGGCCGCGGAAGGCTGGGGTCGGCGGCCGGCCGGTTACTGCTGGCTCGGTTGTGGCTTAGGGTCGGGGTTTCCGCGGAAGATTTAATTGTGTTTGACAGAGCGTTTGTCTATAGACACACCCACCCTCCTCAGTCAAGGACGGTGGGTGAGGGGATTTCTTTCCCTTTTTTGACTCTCTAGAGTCTTAGGACGGGGGCTGAGGACCGAGGCGTGGGAGTGCGATTTGACAATGGAGTGATGAAGGTAACCCGCACCCGGGGTGTTGGAGGGCGCTAAGGCAGCCCTGACGGTTAGGGAGTTGCCTCCTTCTGTGATCAAGGAAACGTAGACCGCGGAACAGCAGAAATACAGACGCGTCAGATTTTGTAAAGTGTTGGTTGGCTGGCCATTAAAAAAGAAGCTTTAATATTTTTATTATTTTTATTTATTATTATTATTATTTTTTACTTTACAATACTGTATTGGTTTTGCCATACATTGACATTGACTCATGACATTAGTGTTTCTCTAGGTATGAGAAGATGCAAGAACTTGGAATCATCAGGATTGGGAACTCATGATTCCAAGTTCTTGCATCTTCTCATACCTAGAGAAACACTAGTGTCACAAGTCAATGTCTGTACCTGGTTCTCCTGGCTAACCCCTTCAGTAGCCTTCCTATGTTTATTAATCTTTGGGCTATGTATCTTCAACTTTCTTGTTAAGTTTGTTTCTCCAAGTAGTAGTACAACAATAATATCCCCCAGCCAACACCCAGACAGTGCTAGAAGAAGCTGCCTTATCATTCTGTGCACTCTCATAGCCCTCGGTAAATGCATCCCAGGGTCCTCAGGCTACTCTCCCTTTGAGACCTTATATGGAAGAACACCCCCACTGATCAAAAAGCTCAAGGGAGACCACCGAAAACTAGCTGACCTGGAGATGTCCCGATACCTCCAGGCCCTGGAAAAGTCTTCTACCATATTGCCTGAGAAACCTTGGAATGGACACCATTCCACTGGGCAATTAGATTCATCCCCATCAGCCAGGAGATGAGGTATCAAAGATTGGAAAAAGGAGCCACTTCAGCCAGTTTGGACAGGCCCTCACATGGTCATCCTGGCAACCCCTACTGTTATTAAAGTTACAGGTGTCATCCTTTGGATCCACCACACCAGAGTCAAGAAGGCAGGGACTTCCTGTGATGAGGACACCTGGAAAACAGTTCAAGAATATACGGTATAGTTCGGGTGGAGGCAGAAAGAGGAAAGACGACCTCAACAGAAGTAGGCTACCTTTATTCAGGCAAGGAGGGGTGACAGTCGGCCTAATGACCAGGCTGAGCACGGAGAGGGATCAGGGAGGCTCCATATTTATAGGGAGGTTTGTGGAAGTGATAAGGGAAACATTAATCAGGCAGGATATTTTGGGTATTCTTTAGTTGAGATGGCATTTGTAGTTGGGCAGGGGGTGATAAGTCTTCTGTGCAGGTGTAGGAGGTGGAAGGTTTCTGGACAGGGAATGATAAGTCCCAGATAGATGCAACTGGCCTGGAGCATCAGGGCGGGACCCTAAGTTCTGTTTTGTTTTCTCCGAAGTTAGATGATTCAGCAAGGGCCTTTGAAACTGTTGTTTTCTTTTCTAGGCCCAAAAGACTCCTTCATTCCAGACCCTGAAATCATTAAAAAAAAAAAAAGGGGGAAAAAAGGCGCTGTATCTCTCTGGCTACTTTCTGCTGGATAGGGGCGACAGTTTTGGGTCTGGAATGGAGGGTCCTAGGGCCCAGGGTCTCCTTTTTCTGAGCTTGGAGTGAGGCTCTCAAGAAGAAGAATGGTCTTGGCCTGATCTCAAGAGAGGGCCCAAATCTGTTCTTGGAGAAAGCTTTGAAAGAGATTGAAGAGCCAGGGTCCAAAAAAGAGGAATAGATGATAAGTACTGGTGGTCCCAAGAAAGGGAGCAACCAAGGGAGGACCCGTTGGAACAGGTTTTGGGGACTGTATAGGTTTTGTAACTCTTTTCTGAGGCATTCAATTCTAAGTTCTTTGACTCTGCCCTGGACTATGCCCGTTTCATTAACAAAATAGCAGCAGTCCTCTCCTAGGAAAAGGTGGGTCCCTCCCTTTTCTGCGGTGAGAAGGTCCAGGGCTTGCCTATTTGGTAAGGCCACAGAAGCAAATGGAGAAGGAAATGGCAACCCACTCTAGTATTCTTGCCTGGAAAATCCCATGGACGGAGGAGCCTGGCAGGCTACAGTCCATGGGGTTGCAAAGAGTCAGACATGACTGAGCAACTTCACAACAAGAAGCTAATGAGTTAATTTGTCTTTGGATTGAAACGAAGAACTCCATTACCTGCTCCATGTCTTCATTAAATTCTTGGGACACCTTGTAGTAGAAATGGGCAGAGGTCGAGATGTCTCCAATCCCGGTGTCTAGGGCTGCTGCTATGCTAGTCCCAATCAGGAGGGGTGCTATGACAGCTCGTCTTTTCCTCTGGGAAAGTTCCCCATGGGGGTAGACTATTTGTTCTACTTCTTTTTCTTTGAGGAATGTTAGGCCCGGGGTCAGGAAGACCAAGATGTAAGGTCCAAGGGGGTCCAAGGGGTGACATGAATATGTATAGGTCCCACAGAGAATGAAGATTCCTGAATTGGTGCAATTATTTGTGCTGTTCCAGAGAATCCAAGTGGAACAGAAGGAGGGAGCAGAGTTTGTAAGACCAGTGTAGTTGGGACTAGAGTAGTTAATACAGGTTAGATTTAAAGAGACTGAGAGTAAGACATTGTCAGAGGCTGGCCCGATGAGTTATGTAGTTTTTTGTTGGGAAAGGGAGGTATAGTTGCCCTGTGACAGCCAGGTTGAAGGTAAAGGAATTGCTATATGCGGTGAGGGAGACAGTAACATGCATATCCAACACTGGGATGTGTGTTGTGTGTACTGGAAGGAAGAGTTGAGAAGGCGGGTAAGGTGTTGATTGCCAGAGGGAGGTTTTAGGAGAGGCCGTAATTGGGGAAGGAGGTCTAGGCATTTATAAGGCTCAGAGGTCACCTGTAACAGGGAAATTATGTTCTTTATGACTTGTTCTTGTTTCTTTTCCCAATTTTGATCTAGTACCCTGCCCCCATCTGAGTACCCCCAGTGGGTAATGGGATAGAAACATGTTTTTTTTTCATTTGGCTTATGGCGGGTACTCACGAAACTCCCTCTCTTTTGTACTTTAACAGTGAGTAGGGATTTGGACTTCCTTCCCCTGAGGTTCATGGTGCATGGTTTTGGAGCTGATAATCCCCATGAGGGAATTCCATAAGGAATGTACATGGGAATAAATATCAGAGCAGGGGCAGGGAGTAGCCAGAAGCCTGGGGAGTGCAGCAAGGATAAGGAACAGAGGAGTTATGGGGCTGTTAGTTAGGCGGTGCAGAGGAAAGAGCACCCTAGGAGTAGAGAACAGCTGGCAACATAGGCGATACCCACTGAAAGATGAAGGCTAGGTGGCCAGTCCTGAGGGAGACAGTTACTAGGCCTATAGCAAGGATTAAGATTAAGAATGCTGTTATAGTTAGAGAGACAGGAGAGGCCAGTCAGAACGAGGGGGGAAAGGCCCCAAATTGGTGGTGGTTTGAATCTGAGGAGGAACAGTGTTCATTAAGATGTAGACTGATACAGAGAATGAGAGTAAAGAAATCAATTTAATCTGGAGTCAGGTTGTAGAAGGTTCCCTGGAGCCACAGTTGAGACACCAGTGTACTCAGGTGTTTGAAAGAGGTTCCTGTCGGGGCGCTGGTCCAGAGGTCTTGTAGCAGTTGGGTCAGGAAGAGTTGTAGGTTGAATAGAGTCCAGGTCATTTAGTGTCTTCTTGGATGGTTGACAGAAGTTGTCGCTGGGTGAATTTTAAGGAGGTAGGTCCTGAGAGGGAGACCTGATAGGTGTCATTTAAGGAGGGCAGCACAGGATCAGAGGTGACCCATTTTAGGCAAGAGAGGTGTACCCAGGAGGTGACCTCCTTGAGTTTAGCTGCAGTTGGGGTAAGGAGGATGATTTTGAATGGTCCCTGCCACTTTGGGGTTAGGTCACCCTGGGGATTATCAGACAGATAGACCATGTCCCCAATTTGTAAGGGGGCAGGGAGGCTTGGGGGTCAGGGGCAGGCAAGTTGTGGTTGATGTATTTCCAGAGGGCATTGCGGAGTTCCGCCAGCAGAGGGGAGTATAAGAAGCTTGGTATGGGAGGAGGTTCAGGGGGGAGTCCAGTAGGGAGCATGGGCCTTCCATACATCACCTCAAAGGGGCTCAGCCCTAGGGGCTTTCTTGGCAAAGCCTGTATTCTGAGGAGAACAATTGGCAAAAGTTTAGTCCAATCCAGATGTACTTCGAAGGTTAGCTTGGTAAGAGTTTCTTTGATTATTCTATTCATCCTTTCTACCTTTCCTGAGGACTGGGGATGGTATAGAATGTGAAATTTCCAGGGTATCTGTAAGAATTGGACAAGTTGTTGGGTGACTTTGGATGTAAATTTCATGCCATTATCAGACTGTAGGGATGAAGGCAGGCCAAACCTGGGGACAATTTCTGTGAGGAGGATTTGGGCCATGGTGTGGGCTCTTTTGTTTGTAGTAGGAAATGCTTCTACCCATCCTGAAAAGATGTCCATCTGGACGGGGGGCAGCATAGAGTAAAGTCTATCTGCCAATCCTGTGTTGGGAGGCTGCCTCACATTTGATAGGTTGGAAAGGATGTCGGTTTAAGGTTGGAATTGGGGTTAGTATGTTGACATGTTTGACAGGAGCAGGTAAGGTTATCTAAATATTGTTGGTCAGCATTGGCTATGGGGAAGTGGTTATGGAGGAACTGTTGGAGTGTCTTGGATGAGGGATGAAAAAGTGAGTGTAGATAAGAGGATTTCTCTGGTGGTGGGAGGGTCTGGTGGAGTCAGAGCTAAGATGACAGGGAACTGGAGGGAAGGATGAGACAGGGTTATCTCCTTTGCCTTCTGGTCTGTAGCATTGTTGTAGGCTGATATGAGACTTCCCTTTTGATGTCTCCTACAGTGGAAGATGGCAGCTTTGTTTGGTAAGAGTGCTGCCTCTAGAAGTTTGTGGATCAGGTCTGAATTAATAATGGGGGATCCTTTTTGGGTTGGGAAACCTCTTTCTCTCCATATTAGGATGTTTGAGTGAAGTATGTTATAGGCATATTTGGAGTCTGTGTGGATGTTAACCCTTAGATTTTTAGCCAGAGTTAAAGCTCTGGTAAGAATTATCAGTTCTGCCTGTTGGGAGGTGGTATGAGGGGGCAGAGGTGAAGCTTCAATTGTCTGGGTTCCATGATTGTGACAAAGGTCCCCCTGGATGATGGCATATCCTGGTGCAAAGGGTGGGGATTTTTGAAAGCTGCTGTCAATGAACCAGTGTGGGTTGTCTGGGTCTAGGATGGGCTGATCTTTTAAATATTGGAAGGGGTTTTGGGTAAGATCTACTGTTAGGCTGCAGCTATGTAGGAGGGAGTCTGTTGTAGAGGACATGGGTAATAAGTTGGTGGGGATAAGGGGAAAGCAGGGGGAGAATGATAGCTGAGGGTCGAGAAGAAAGGCATGTAGGACCTGTACCCTGGAAGGGGGAAGGGAGAGGAAAGCCTGATGTGATAGTAAGTCTTGGAAGGTATGTGGAGAACAGACTGTAAAAGGGGCATGTCTAGAGAGTTTATTTGCTTTGGGTATGAGGGCTGCGATAGCAGCTATGGCCTATATACAGGGAAGCCACACTTGGTCACCATGTCAAGCTGTTTTGATAGATAGGCTATGGGAGCCCAGGTGTCTCCAGCCTGTTGACACAAAAGTCCCAAGGCCTGTGCTTGGTTGGAATGTGCAAAGAGAAAGAATGGTCTGGTGTAATCTGGCAGGTGGAGAGTTGGCACTCAGAGGAGCTCTGGGTGAGCTGGCAAAGAGGATTGGCCAGCAAGGAGGAATTAAAGAGGGGCTCATCCAGACATCCTTTAGTTGCCTCATAGAGCGGCTTTGCAATGAGGGAGAAGTTAGGGATCCAGATACGGAAAAAGTTTAGGAGGCTGAGGATAGACAGGAGCTCCCTTTTCGTTTTTGGAAGTGTACAGTTAATTAAGGCCTGGATTCTGTCTGGGGGAATAGTTCTTTGTTGAAGGGATATGGAGAGCCCCAGGTAGGTGACGTTTGTCTGGGCTATTTGGGCCTTAGATTTGGATACCCGATAACCCCAGGATCCCAGGGCCCCAGGGAGTTTGGCAGTATGTTGGAGGCAGAGTTTTCAGGTTGGGCTACAAAGGAGGAGGTCATCTATGTATTAGAGGAGATGACTCGAGGCTAGGTTGGATGTCTGTAGGTCCTTTTGTAAAGCCTGTCCAAAAAAGTGGGGACTGTCTCTGAACCCCTGGGGGAGAACTGCCCATGTTAGTTGTTGGGAAACGTGAGTCTCAGGGTCTTGCCAGGTGAAGGCGAAAAGGGGTTGGGAGAGCGGGTGGAGGGGGATGGTGAAAAAGGCGTCTTTGAGATCTAATACCGTGAAGTGGGTTGCAGTCAGGGGTATGGTAGACAGAAGGGTGTAAGGGTTAGGGACTACTGGGAATATTGATATGATGACCTCACTGACTTTTTGCAGATCCTGGACCAGTCTCTAGGAGTTTGGTCCCTTCCTTACTGCCAGAATAGGGGTGTTGTGTGGTGAATAGGTAGGAATTAGGACAGAGGCTTGAAGGAGACAGTCTATGATAGGCTTAAGTCCCTTGTGGGCCTCCGGGGTGAGAGAGTACTGTTGTTGGGTGATTATAGTCGAGGGGTCTTTTAGGGTAATGTGGACTGGGGGATGATGTCTGGCTATAGATGGGTGATCAGTGTCCCAGACTTGGGGGTCTAAGGTGGGTAGATCAAAGGGAAGGTCAGAGGTGAGGATAGGGACCTTCCAGGTGCCATCTGCATGCAGAATATAGAGACTGTACCCAGAGGGGAGGGGGTATGGTAATAAAGACCCCCAATTTGGATAGCAAATCTCTCCCTAGGTGTGCCATTGGGCACTGAGGCATTATGAGGAATGAGTGTATAACGGTCAATTTTCCAAATTGACAGAGTAATGGAGGGCTGATTTTTGGCCTTAGGGCAACTCCAGAGACCCTCTTGATTGTGAGTTCTGAGTCTTGAGTTGGGTCAGAGTAGGAAGTTAAGAGAGAGAAAGTGGCTCCAGTGTCTACTATAAAAGAGGTCTTTTTTCCGGCCACTACCCTGTCTACCCCAAGTTCCAAGCTCGTGTTCAGGACACAGGCCGGGGGGCTGGAACCCGGGCCCCATCATTGGAACAACTCTTGTAGGGTTGGGCTAGGGTTCTGGGGAGAAGTGGGGTGCCAGGTCATCCCTGTGGACATTCCACTGTCCAGGTCTGGGAGGTGGGGACCTCCCTAGGGGTGCCAGAGCATCCCTGGGGACAGCCCATCTTCCAGTGTCCCCATTGGCCAGAGGTTGGGCATGCTTTTGTGGGGACCCACGGGTTTGGGCATGCCTTTGCCCAGTGTCCTGACTGGTTGCATCAGAAGCAGGGTCTGGGAGGCGGGGGGGTGGTGTGTGTCTTAAGCCCCGTTCTGGGATGACTTGGGTCAGGCTGATCTCTTCCCTTAATTGCTGCCACCAAAAAGGCATATTTAGCTTTTCTGTCACGTTCGTTTTCTCTCTTAGCCTCCCCTTCTCTATTATTGAACACCTTGAAGGCTATTTCTAGAAGGTCTCTTTAGGGGGTCTCAGGGCCCTTTTCTAGTTGTTGAAGCTTGTGTCTGATGTCAGGGGCGGACTGGATGATGAATTGAACGTGAAGGTAGAGTAACCCAGCAGGGGTGGTGATTTCTAGGTTAGTATACTTCAGGACTGCCTCTATGAGGCATGCCAAGAATAAGGCTGCATTTTCATCGGTCCCTTGGGTGATTTCTCTGATTTTATCACAATTGACATGGATATGAGTATTTTTCTGCATTCCTTCTAGAATGCAGGTAATCATATGATTGAGTCTCCTGATACCTGGGTCACTGGGCTGGAACGTCCAGTGGGGATCTAACTGAGGCACCACCTCATCAGCAACTGGGCTATCCCGGTCTTGGTTATGTAAGGGATTGGCATGGGCTTTCACCACTTGCCAGAAATGGTCTTTTTATCAGGGGTGAGAGTGGCATTTAAGATATAATATACATCATTCTGTGTGAAATTATAGGCCTGGGATATTCTCAGGAATTCTTTTCTGTATCTGGTAGGATTTTCAGAAAATGATCCTAACTTTTCTTTTATCTGGCTCATATCTGACAATGAAAATGGCACATGGACTCAGGTGGGGCCCTCTGGTCCTGCCACCTCTCTCAGGGGAAACATGTGTTGGGTACGTGACCATGTGGCAGAGGGGGAAGGAAGTGGGGAGGGCGAGTTAGGGAGATGGGGTAGTGGGGTCGAGGGGGAGTCAGGAGAGGTTTCTGGGCCAGTAGGTGAGTTGGATGAAGGGGAAGGAGAGGGTTGGCAGGGTGGCGGGCAGGGAGGGGGCTCGTCCACAGGGTAGAACTCTGGGGGTGCGGAAGGTTGTGGTCCATGGTTAGTTGAGGAAGAAGAGCCCTTTTGCTTGGGAGGCAAGGTGTATAGAAGGACCTCATGGGTCGAGCAGGCCTTGTATAGGGAGGGCCTGCTCTGAAGGGCCCAAAAGGCTTGGGCATTTGGAACCTTTGACCACTTGCCATTCCATTTAAGTAAGTCAGTGAGATTTTGAAGAATGTTAAAGTCAAATGTGCTGACTTCGAGCCAGTGGTCTTGATTGTCTAATTGGTATTGAAGCCAAATCTGTGTACAGAGTTGTTTTAAATCGTTAGCTTTGAGTTCAATGAGTGAAAGTGGTTTGAGATTTTTGAGAACACAGGTCAGGGGGGGATCTTTTGGGACAGATTGGCCAGACCCCATAATTGAAAGGCAAGCAGAGGCTCCTATTGAGAGCTTGAGTCATCACCCATAGTCGCCATAGGAGTTGTGAAAAGAGAGCTCTGTGTCGAGGTGGAGAGTCCCCCACTGTCACCTACAGAGTGGCCCTGGGCCGGGGTTCCCCAGGACCCAGAGAGGACTGAATTCTGGAGCACCTCTAGAACACCGTCTGGATCTTACCTTAATCTAGGGGCCAGGTTGAGTGGAGTGTTGCATGTAGAACATTCGAATGGCAAGAGTTCTCTATTCTGGAGGTTGTCAGAGAGAGAGGGAGGGAAAGGGTGTAGAGCTGAGGCCTGGGGCTATGTAAAGCACCAGTAAAGCCTTAGTACAAGGTTTGTACCCCTAACGAAGGCACTAGGCATCTCTGAGGGGAACTTGAGCCCTGGTAGAAAAGTGAGCTCTGCGGATGTTCAGGCTCCCAGACTCCGGAAAGGGAAAACAATGAGAGGGAGGGAGAGTGAGAGAGAGTGAGATGAGTGCCTCGCCCCTTCCTGGGTTGGGTTTCTGCACCGAGAATATAGGGCATAATTCAGGCTGAGGCAGACAGAGGAAAGACGACCTCAACAGAAGTTCAGTTCAGTTCAGTCGTTCAGTCATGTCCGACTCTTTGTGACCCCACGAATCGCAGCACGCCAGGCCTCCCTGTCCATCACCATCTCCCGGAGTTCACTCAGACTCACGTCCATCGAGTCCGTGATGCCATCCAGCCATCTCATCCTCGGTCGTCCCCTTCTCCTCCTGCCCCCAATCCCTCCCAGCATCAAAGTCTTTTCCAATGAGCCAACTCTTCACACGAGGTGGCCAAAGTACTGGAGTTTCAGCTTTCGCATCATTCCTTCCAAAGAAATCCCAGGGCTGATCTCCTTCAGAATGGACTGGTTGGATCTCCTTGCAGTCCAAGGGACTCTCAAGAGTCTTCTCCAACACCACAGTTCAAAAGCATCAATTCTTCAGCGCTCAGCCCTCTTCACAGTCCAACTCTCACATCCATACATGACTAGCCTTGACTAGACGGACCTTAGTCAGCAAAGTAATGTCTCTGCTTTTCAATATGCTATCTAGGTTGGTCATAACTTTTCTTCCAAGGAGTAAGCGTCTTTTAATTTCATGGTTGCAGTCACCATCTGCAGTGATTTTGGAGCCTCGCAAAATAAAGTCTGCCACTGTTTCCACTGTTTCCCCATCTATTTCCCATGGAGTGATGGGACCGGATGCCATGATCTTCGTTTTCGGAATGTTGAGCTTTAACCCAACTTTTTCGCTCTCCACTTTCACTTTCGTCAAGAGTCTTTTCAGTTCCTCTTCACTTTCTGCCATAAGGGTGGTGTCATCTGCATATCTGAGGTTATTGATATTTCTCCCGCCAATCTTGATTCCAGCTTGTGTTTCTTCCAGTCCTGCACGTCTCATGATATACTCTACATATAAGTTAAATAATCAGTAGGTTACCTTTATTCAGGCAAGGAGGGGTGACAGTTGGCCTAACGACCGGGCTGAGTGCTGAGAGGGATCAGGGAGGCTCCATATTTATAGGGAGGTTCGTGGAAGCGATAAGGGAAAAGTTAATTGGGCGGGATGTTTTGGGTATTCTTTAGTTGAGATGGCATTTGTAGTTGGGCAGGGGGTGATAAGTCTTCTGTGCAGGTGTAGGGGGTGGAAGGTTTCCAGACAGGGGGTGATAAGTCTTCTGGGCAGGTGCAGGGTGTGGAAGGTTTCTGGAGAGGGGGTGATAAGTCCCAGATAGATGCAACCAACCTGGAGCATCAGGGTGGGACCTAAAGTTCTGTTTTGTTTTCTCTGAAGTTAGATGATTCAGCAAGGGGCTTTGAGACTGTTGTTTTCTTTTCTAGGCCCAAAAGACTCCTTCAAGGACCCCCAAACCTCCTCAAGATCCGGTTCCAAAGACAGTGGCCCTTACCCATGAAAACGCTGAGCCCTGCTTTAGTCACTCTAGAAGCTGACCAGTCAATGCATGGTAGAAGCTTGAGGATTCTTCAGTCTTGCTCCAGCTACACTCCAGCAGCTGGCTGGTCAACACACCGTGGAAGCTTAAGGATCCGGCTATCAAGGTATCGATGGATTTTCACTGTTAACCATGGCCTCTATCCCTAATCAGCATTATTGCTGAGTTCTTCATTACAGGACCAGCTAGACTCCCTGGCTGAGGTGGTTTTACAGGATAGGAGAGGGCTAGACCTACGGACAACTGAAAAGGGAGGACTCTGCCTTTTCTTAAATGAAGAATGCTGCTCTTATATAAACCAATCAGGAATAGTCAAGGACATGGCCCAACAGCTAAAGGAATGAATCTTAAAAAGGAGAGAGCAACTAGCAAATTCCTGGGGTAACTGAAACAGTATCTGGAGCTGGGCCTCATGGCTTCTCCCTTTAACAGATTCTCTCTTCAGGTTCTTGACAGCACTCTTGTTTGGCCCTTGTATTCTCAAAGCAATTACCCAGTTCATAACCTCTTGGATTGAATCCATAACATACAAATGGTAATAGCTCAATATAGCCCCCTAAACGATGGTAGCTCTGAATGTGCTACCAAAACATGAGATGATGCTTTCTACAATGAGTGATAGAAGCATCAGGAGTGGGGAATGAAGAGGAAAAGTTAAAATTTTGCATAACCTCTTGGTCCTTCTGCCTCTGTAACTTAGTTTGCTCCCTGCAAAGTCTAGATCATGTAGGTCACGTAGTCTCAGAAAGTGGGGACTTGGAATACTAGGAACTGGAGTTCATTTCACGCACCATTGTCCTGTTCTTTGCAATTGCCCAGCCCCTGCAAACCTGCTTAATCATGCTTGTCCATGTAAAGGTCAGACACCCCCCTCCCCATCTTGACCACTGTTTTCCCATGCACGTGAAACCTTAGTTTAAACCAGCCTATTAGCAGTTACTGTTGCCCACTATAGTAGGTCTATAAAAAACTGTAACCCCATTGTTCGGGGCTCAGAGCTTGAAATGTTAACTCCTCTGAGCCCGCCGGCGTAATAAACCTGAGTTCTCCAACTCTCTGAGTGTGGTGCTTCATTTTTCAATTATTGATTTCTGCAACATTGTCACACTCTTCCTAAAAATGCCTCCAATTTATTGACCCCACCAGAGCTCTCTTTTTCCAAGATCAGTGGCTTGCTGGATTTTTAAAAAACATTTTCTATTGTGTTCTTCAGGGCAGGATAGAGGTGTTACAGCTTTCTAATGTGCTACCAGGCTGCAGATAAAGAATTTAACAGCCTGTGGGAGGGCCAATTAGAGTCAATTATAATGTAATTGAACTGCCTTGTATTCTTTGTCTGTATAGAATTTCTTTCTGGAAGGAAGATTGTGCTTCTCCTTACACCCTGTTTGGGGCAAATCAGAGCTCCAGTGATCACCCTAGATCCTGGAATAGAGTTTCATGGAGGCTCCAGTGTCTTGGGAGAACAGGGCCAGAGAGTCTAAGCTCAGCTCTGTTATTTTGAAAAGTCAGGCAAAGTGCTGACTTTGCTATTTCATTTCTTTGTTTCTAAAATAAGAGAGCTACTAAATTTTTACAGAGAATTGGGCTATATAGGATATACCTCACAGTCAGTCTCTGGGAAGTTGGGACATCCAACCTCTCAAGAAAGAAAGGAGAGAGTGAGGGCCACACATTCCTCTTCTGTGCCTCCATTGTGGGGGTTGGGAGGAGGACCAACCATGGGAAGCATGGATTCTGAACTCCTTTCCACCAACCATCCCCTGGAAACTGGTCTTGGACCACTGATGTTGGTGTTACTGAGCCCAAGCTCACTCTGCTCACCGCATGAAAGCCAATATATCTGGAGATGAGGTGCTAAGGCAAGGAATAATAACCTTATTTGGAAAGCCAGTAGACTAGAGTCTCCAAAAAGCCATCTTATCCAATTCTGGATGCCAATTTCTTTTATAGAACAGAGAGATGGAGAAGATGAGGAAATAAAGTAAAAAGAACATTATTCTGTCTGGCTTGGCCAGCATCAGGAAGGAGATGTCTTAATTTCTTCTTTTCTGCAACTATTCATAGGTGGGCATGGTCAGATTGTCTCCCTGTGAGTTGAACAAAAGCACTTTAACATTCAGGCAGAGGGTCAGGGTTCCTTAAGGCAGGCTATTATGTATGATTATAATAATCGCAATGAAAAGCATAAGTTAAAGAAACAAGTCCAATAAGGAGTCAGGTTTTGCTCTTCCTTGTTACACTGGGAAACAGTGTTTACTTGATTTCTCCTCCCTCACTATACCCAGAATCCTTCAGTCTTGGGGTGTAGCTTATATGGATCCTCAAAGGCTCAGTGGTCCGTAGCTGAGTACCCAGGTTCCCTAGTGGCAGCCACTTGCATAATTCAGCCTCCTTAGGCTCCCTCCTTCCCTTCTAGACTCTTCCTGTTTTTCGTTCCTCTTCCCTGGCATTATATACCCTAATAAAATAATATAAGCCTTCATCTCACCCTTGGCCATCTGATGAACCCAGGGTAAGATCAATTATGTTTGTGAATATGGGAAAAGAGAACAGGTTTTGATTGATTTGCGTATTTTTAGGAAATAGTTTAGTGGCCTGAGAGCCCAATCCATGGCAGAGGGGTTCCAAAATGATACATGGAAAGCTGCTTGAGAGTCCCAAATGTTATGTTGTTTGAATATACCCCAGTCCCTTTGGCCAGTGACAAATCTGCTCTGTGTCTTTCTTGGCATCCCTCGGTTTCCCACTCTGCCCCCCGGCACAATCTCCTCTATCACTAACCTTACTCTAGGCAGAGACTGCTTTGATTTGGACCCTTCTAGAAGCAGATCCTGAGACCAGGTTATAAGAGTAAGTAGTTATTTGGCAGTTGATGTGAGGAAACACTGGTAGAGGATTAGGGAAGGAAGACAGGTAAAGGAAAGCAAGCAATAAAGGATATGAAACAAATGAGTTACCATTATGGGCAACTGGATCTCAGTCCTGCTAGGGGACTCTCAGAATCGTATAGAACACACCTTAAACTTATTGCACTGGAGAGGAGGGAAAGCCGGGGAGTTAATACACCGATTCCTATCACTTTTGTTGAGAGCTTCTCCAGAGGACATATGAGCCCTGTGTAGGCAGAGAAGGATAATGAAGTCCTAGAGAGCCCTAGGGCTTAGAAGTCAGAATACTATGCTCCTCAGGTATGTTGACTGTGCAGGCAAGATTGAGAAATGCAGGTGCAAATATAGTCACCAGCATGCTCCAGAGCTTCACCAATGGACTGATCCCAAAACTCACCTCTGCAAAGCCCTCTCAGCAGTTTCTCCTGAGCTGAAATGGGTCCATCCTCTCCTGCACCCATGACCTCCGACTCATTACTAATGAACACGTGTGTGTTTGCTTCTGGTTCCTTTTCTTTCATGATCTTAAGAAATGCAAAGTGGATTATCAAGGAAGTAAGAATCCCCATTTATTTTGTAATTCTGCCCCTAAAAGACTTTATTGCAGCCTGGTCATATAGTGTACATTATAGTAACTCTGTTTAAAAAGACAAGTTATTAACAACAACAACCCCACCCTGCACACACAACACTGAAATGGTGTTAGAGTCTCCTTTCCCCAGTTTCATGCCAATAAAGAGAGGTCAACAATGGATTTTCTAAAGGCTCAAGCTTTCCTTGTAATATTTTTTCTCTCTCTTTCTCTCTTACAAAAATCGCTAAGTATGGAGATTGGAATTTCAGGCTCAAGCAGAATCATTCACTTGGGGTTTCCAAAGAGGAATCCATATAGAGTAATAATTTAGATCTATAAGCTTTTGGGAGGCTAACTTAAAAACAAGAGATAATTTTGGAAAAGGGATAAAGGTGAGAGTACATCTCAAGGTCTAAGATAAAGAATGGAATCTTGACAGGTTATTGTGACTAGGCTGGCTTTACTCCATGCCCTAGACAGAGGAATTGCCATTGGGCTGCCTAAAGTTGCCTGAAAGCAGGCACTGAGGCCTTGAGGGCATTGGAATGAGGGCATTGGAAGGGGATTCAGAGAGCATGTCAGGGGAGTTAAGCTCTGTGTGGTGTGCCCTGAGTGTATTAGTTACCTATTGATGCATAACAAATTGCCACAAGCTTAGTGGCTTAAAGCAACACACACAGTTCCTTTGGCTCAGGAATCCAGTTAAAGCTTAGCTGGACCTTCTGCTTAGGGTCTCACAATGCTATAAGCAAGGTGTCATCTTGGCTTGTTCAATTTTGGAGCTTGGGGTCTTCTTCCAACACACATGGTTGTTGGAAGAATCCTGTTTCCTGTGCATATTTTGTTGTTGTTGATCAGTGGCTGAGTCATATCTGACTCTTTGGGACCCCATGGAATGCAGCATGCCAGGTTTCCTTGTTCACTCTCTCCCAAAGTTTGCTCAAACTCATGTCCATTGAGTCAATCATGCTTTCCAACCATCTCATCTTCTGTTTCCCTTTTCTCCCTCTGCCCTCAGTCTTTCCTAACCTCAAGGATTTTTTTTTTTCCATTGAGTTAGCACCTCACATCAGGTGGCCAAAGTTTCACCTTCAGCATCAGTTCTTCAAGTGAATATTCAGGACTGATTTCCTTTTGGATTGATCGGTTTGATCTCCTTGAAGTCCAAGGGACTGTCAAAAGTCTTCTCTAACACCACAGTTTAAATCATCAATTCTTCAGTGTTCAGCCTTCTTCATGGTCCAACTTTCACATCCATGTATGACTACTGTAAAAACCATTACTTTGACTATATGATCTCTCTGCTTTTTAGTACTCTTGTGGTTGTAGGACTGAGGTAGTCTTGCTGCTTCACTTGAGTCCACTTTCATCCTAGGTATCCCCTGCTGTTCTTTGCCATTTGGCTTTCTAAACTTGGCAGCTTACTTTCTCAAGGCCAGCAGAATAATTTCCTGACTCAGGGATGGCTCAGCCTCCCTTTTAAGGACTTTGATTAATCTAAACCTGCCTGATTAATTTAGGTCCACTCTGAAAAATTCTCCTTTAACAGAATTGATTGGTTTAGGATTTAAATTACATCTGTAAGACCACTTCACCTTTGCAACATTCCATTAGCTAGAGTCAAGGGACAGATCCTATCCACACGCAAGGATAGGGAGTTTTAAAGAGGCCAGGATATCAGAAGGTGATGGTTATTGGGGGTTATTTCTGGGTCTGCCCCCAAACTGAGGGGATTGTGGTAGAGGCTTGAATGTGTTATCAAGATAGTGGGCAAAAAGCCTGGCTTTTTTCCTGTTTTTTAGCTTCTAAAAGGCCCATCATTCTTTCATGAACCTACTGACAAGCAGAGAGAGATGCATTAATTATGACTATTAATAAAAATTACTCAAAATTTGGACCAAAGCAAAAGGTAGGGGGGGCTTGATTCTTCAGTGCTGTATGGAGGTACGTGCCCACCCAGGGATTGTGCAACTGCTTGTTTTTAGCTCATGGTTGGACAGAGGAGTTTCATGGGGGACAGTCCATAGGGTTGCAAAGAGTCGGACACAACTTAGTGATGAAACTGCAGCATCTTGCTATTGATTAAAGGTCCCAGACTTAAGCTACAAACTATCTTGCAGAACTGTATTCAGTTGAGATGGAAATTATTTCTGATCACTTTAACAGGTCACCTCAAAAGTTATGGTTTATCACCCTCTTAGATATTCAGCTCAGTTCAGCTACTAAATTGTGTTCGACTCTTTATGACCCCATGGACTGAAGCACGCAAGGATTCCCTGTCCATCACCAACTCCTGGAACTTGCTTAAACTCATGTCCATCGAGTCAATGATGCCACCCAACCATCTCATCCTCTGTCATCACCTTCTCCTCCTGCCTTCAATCTTTCCCAGCATCTAGGTCTTTTCCGATGAGTCAGCCCTTCACATCAGGTGGCCAAAGTATTGGAGTTTCAGCTTCAGCATCAGTCCTTCCAGTGAATATTCAGTACTGATTTCCTTTAAGATGGGCTGGTTGGATCTCCTTGCAGTCCAGGGAACTCTCAAGAGTCTCCTCCAACACCACAGTTTAAAAGCATCAATTCTCTGCAGTCAGCTTTCTTTATAGTCCAGCACTCCCTACCATACATGACTACTGGAGAAAAACATAGCTTTGGCTAGACAGACATTTGCTGGTAAAGTAATGTCTCTGCGTTTTAATATGCTGTCTAGGTTGGTCATAGCTTTTCTTCCAAGGAGCAAGTGCTTTTAGTTTCATGGCTGCAGTCAGCATCTGCAGTGATTTTGGAGCCCAAGAAAATAAAGTATGTTGCTGCTTCCATTGTTTTTCATCTATCTGCCATGAAGTGATGGGACCAGATGCCATGATCTTTGTTTTTTGAATGCTGAGTTTTAAGCTAGCCTTTTCACTGTCCTTTTTCACCCTCATCAAGAAGCTCTTTAGTTTCTCTTCACTTTCTGCCATAAGGGTGGTATCATCTGCATATCTGAGGTTGTTAATATTTCTCCTGGCAATCTTGATTCCAGCTTGTGCTTCATCCAGCCTGGCATTTTTCATGATGTACTCTGCATATAAGTTAAATAAATAGGGTGACAATATGCAGCCTTGATGTGCTCCAATCCCAGTTTGGAACCAGTCTGTTGTTCCATGTCCAGTTCTAACTGCTGCTTCTTGACCTCCATACATATTTCTCAGAAGGCAGGTCAGGTGGTCTGTGATGCCCATCTCTTGAAGAACTTTCCATAGTTTGTTGTGATCCACACAGCCAAAGGCTTTGGCATAATCAATAAAGCAGAAGTAGACATTTTTCTGGAACTCACTTGCTTTTTCTATGATCCAGTGGATGTTGGCAATTTGATCTCTGGTTCCTCTGCCTTTTCTAAATCCAGCTTGAACATCTGGAAGTTCACCATTCGTGTACTGTTAAAGCCTGACTTGGAGAATATTGAGCATTATCTTTGCTAGCATGTGAGATGAGTGCAATTGTTCAATAGTTTCCTTTATGGCTCAGCTCATAAAGAATCCTTGTGGCTTAGCTGGTAAAGAATCTGTCTGCAATGCGGGAGACCTGGGTTTGATCCCTTGGTTGTGAAGATACCCTGGAGGAGAGAAAGGTTACCCACTCCAGTATTCTGTCTTGGAGAATTCCATGGACTGTATAATCTATGAGGTCACAAAGAGTCAGACGCGACTGCCCAACTTTCAGTTTCTTAGACATTAAGCAGTGTTATATGTATCATTGAATCCTGTCCTCATCTGCCTTTATTAACTTACCTATAGATACTTATCTTCTCAAATATTCTTTGGGCTGTTTTTAACACCTCACTGTTTCTCTCAGTAATTAATGAGTTGAACAAATCTCTGACATGTGTTCATTTTATATTTGCCTGTGCATTATTATGTTATCATTTGAAAACTACACTTTAACAATAGTATGGAAGTTTTCATCAGCCAAGCAAGAGAACTGAGCTTCGTATTTGAATCTGAGAAATAAAGCAAAGTGAATTTTTACCCAGTATTTGGGGGTATAATTCACAGCCTCCACTATCCTCTGAGAGGAAATAAACTTCCTTGCCGTGTTCTTTTTATAGGGGAAAAAGGATATACATCTACCAGTAGCCTTCAAACTTCTTTCTGTGCACTTATAAAAGCCTGATCTATAATCTGTAGGATTGAAAGAATGATACTTAACTACCAGCTTTGTCACGGATGGTAGCTGTGGTGAAACAGTGAGACTAGAGTCAAAGATCCATTGTGAGGGCAAAGCACACAGGTCAGAGCCCATGTCAAAATGTTTCCCTAAGAAAAATCTCAGACTGAGTGCTCACTGATATGGTAGAATTTCAACAGAATCCTTGAATGGAGTTCAAGTGTGATTTGATCTGGTTCTTGACATATACAATATAATCTGATGAAATGTAAATTTTGTCTAGTAAATTAAATTTATTTGTAAATATATATGCCCTTTACTATACTTAGCTTATTATTATTCATGTATATACACATATAGACACACACATATATGTGTGTGGTTCCCACATATCCAGAATCCAGAAAATGATGTTAAAGTGGAATTTTGTCTAGAATAAAAGCATGCAGGTTTTGAGAGAGATTCTGTCTTCTAACAAAAGTCCTTGAGTGGTGTAACATCTTATTGCATTGCTTAAAAGCCTCTTGTTCTTAATTGTTTTCTTAGTTAAGAACTAAGGATTTAAGGAACAAAATAGTTCTATCTTAAAATATAACTAATGTTAAGAAATCTAGGAATATCTAGAATTTTTTCCCCACTAATATGCAGTCATATGAGTTATAGCACAGAAGCTGAATTCAGAACAAGAAGAGTTTTGTTATATTTTTAGTTCATCTACTTATTGATTAATCAGATAGTTCAAAGCTTATTATTAATGAATTTTTAAAATGCAAGCTACAATGGTATGCTAGAGATATAAGATGGGTTAGAAAATAACTTTTCAGTTATCTGTTGTTATATAACCATTCATCCCCAAACTTTGTAGCTTAAAGCAACGATTGTCTTCAGCTCAGTTCAATCACTCAGTCATGTCCGAGTCTTTGCCACCTCATGGACTGAAGCACGACAGGCTTCCGTGTCCATCACCAGCCCCACAGTTTACTCAAACTCATGTCCATTGAGTCAGTGATGCCATCCAACCATCTCATCCTCTGTCCTCCCCTTCTCCTCCCACCTTCAATCATTCCCAGCATCCGGGTCTTTTCCAGTAAGTCAGTTCTTCACATCACGTGGCCAAAGTATCAGAATATCAGCTTCCACATCAGTCCTTCCAGTGACTAGTCAGGACTGATTTCCTTTAGGACTGATGGGTTTGATCTCCTTTCAGTCCAAGGGACTCTCAAGTGTCTTCTCCAACCACACAGTTGAAAAGCATCAGTTCTTCGGTGCTCAGTTTTCTTTATAGTCCAACTCTTATATCCATACATGACTACTGGAAAAACCATAGCCTTGACTAGATGGACTTTTGTTGGCAAAGTAATATCTCTCTTTTTAGTGTGCTGTCTAGGTTGGTCATAACTTTTATTCCAAGGAGAAAGCATCTTTTAATTTCATGGCTGCAGTCATCACCTGCAGTGGTTTTGGAGCCCCCCAAAAATAAAGTCTGTCATTGTTTCCACTGTTTCCCCATCTATTTGTCATGAAGTGATGGGACCAGATGCCATGATCTTAGTTTTCTGAATGTTGAGTTTTAAGCCAACTTTTTCACTCTCCTCTTTCACTTTCATCAAAAGGCTCTTTAGTTTTTCATTTTCTGCCATAGGGTGGTGTCATCTGCATATCTGAGGTTATTGATATTTCTCCCAGCAATCTTGATTTCAGCTTATGCTTCATTCAGCCCAGCGTTTCTCATGATGTACTCTACATATAAGTTAAATAAGCAGGGTGACAATATAAAGCCTTGACGTACTCCTTTTCCTATAGGGAGCCAATCTGTTGTTCCATGTCCAGTTCTAACTGTTGCTTCCTGACCTGTATACAGATTTCTCAAGAGGCAGGTCAGGTGGTCTGGTATTCCCATCTCTTTCAGAATTTTCCACACTTCATTGTGATCCACACAGTCAAAGGCTTTGGCATAGTCAATAAAGCAAAAATATATGTTTTTCTGGAATTCTCTTGCTTTTTCAATGATCCAGTGGATGTTGGCAATTTGATGTCTGGTTCCTCTGTCTTTCCTAAATCCAGCTTGAACTTCTGGAAGTTCATGGTTCACATACTGTTGAAGCCTAGCTTGGAGAACTTTGAGCAGTACTTTACTAGTGTGTGGGATGAGTCCAATTGTGCATTCTTATGAGCATTCTTTGGCATTGCCTTTGTTTGGGATTGGAATGAAAACACCTTTTCCAGTCCCATGACCACTGCTGAGTTTTCCAAATTTGCTGGCATATTGAGTGCAACGCTTTCACAGCCTCATCTTTTATGATTTGAAATAGATCAAATAGAATTCCATCATCTCCACTAGCTTTGTTCATAGTGATGCTTCCTAAGGCCCACTTGACTTCACATTACAGGATGTCTGGCTCTAGGTGAGTAATCGTACCATCGTGATTATCTGGGTCGTGAAGATCTTTTTTGTACAGTTCTTCTGTGTATTCTTGCCACCTCTTCTTAATATCTTCTGCTTCTGCTGGGTCCATACCATTTCTGTCCTTTATCGAGCCCATCTTTGCATGAAATGTTCCCTTGGTATCTCTAATTTTCTTGAAGAGATCTCTAGTCTTTCCCATTCTGTTGTTTTCCTCTATTTCTTTGCATTGATCGCTGAGGCAGGCTTTCTTTTCTCTCCTTGCTATTCTTTGGAACTCTGCATTCAAACGTGTATATCTTTCCTTTTCTCCTTTGCCTTTTGTTTCTCTTCTTTTCACAGCTGTTTGTAAGGCCTTCTCAGGTAACTATTTTGCCTTTTTGCATTTCTTTTTCTTGGGGATGGTCTTGATCCCTGCTTCCTGTACAATGTCATGAACCTCCATCCCTGGTTCTTCAGGCACTCTGTCAGATCTAATTCCTCGAATCTATTGTCACTTTCACCATATAATCATTAGAGAGTTAATTTAGGTCATACCTGAATGGTCTAGTGGTTTTCCCTACTTTCTTCAATGTAAGTCTGAATTTGGCAATAAGGAGTTCATGATCTGAGCCACAGTCAGCTCCTGGTCTTGTTTTTGCTGACTGTATAGAGCTTCTTCATCTTTGGCTGCAAATAATATAGCCAATCTGATTTTGGTATTAACTATCTGGTGATGTCCATGTGTACAATCTTCTCTTATGTTGTTGGAAGAGGGTGTTTGGTATGACCAGTGTGTTCTCTTGGTAAAACTCATTAGCTTTTGCCTTGCTTCATTCTGTACTCCATGGCCAAGTTTTCCTGTCATTCCAGGTATTTCTTGACTTCCTACTTTTGCATTCCAGTCCCCTATAATGAAAAGGACATCTTTTTTGGGGTGTTAGTTCTAGAAGGTCTTGTAGGTCTTCAGAGAACCGTTCAACTTCAGCTTCTTCAGCATTACTGGTCGGGACATAGACAGATTACTGTGATATTGAATGGTTTACCTTGGAAACTATCAGAGATCATTCTGTTGTTTTTGAGATTGTACCCAAGTATTGCATTTGACTCTTTTATTGACTATGAGGGCTGCTTCATTTCTTCTAAGGGATTTCTGCCCACAGTAGTGGATATAATGATCATGAGTTAAATTCACCCATTGCAGTCCATTTTATTTTCATTTCCTCATAATTCTGGAATCTGGGCTGGGCATTGCTGGGATGTGCTCCTCCTGGTCTCCCTTGTAATCTCCGTAAGGGTACGGTGGTTTGGAGGCTAAACTGGGTCTGGACAATGCAGAAGGAATTCATTCAGAAACCTGGTCCTTCCATGCTGCTCTTCTGGGTTTTCTTTTTCACCTGGTCTCATCATACAGCAGCCTAGCCCTGGCTTTGTTACAGTGTGGCAACTGGTTAAACAAGTGATATCCAAAAGCAAGACCATATCTACTTGTACTATGTTTATTAATGTGCCATTAAGTCACACTAAAGCCAAGGCTTTAGTCCATGCTGATGAAAATGCACAATAGTGGGAATAGCAGGACAATGCGTGTCACTGGATATAATCGAAGTAACAGTCTACTCCAAGTGGTTCTAACTCAACCGTTGATTTTATTTATTTATTTACCTGCTTTGGGTCTGAGTTTCAGCATGTAAGACCATTCATTGAGGCACACGGACTTCTCTCTGGTTGTGGCATGGTCTCTAGAGTCTGTGGGCCCAGCAGTTTCAGCATGCAGGCTTAGTTGTCTGGTGGTATGTAGTTCCCAGACCAGGAATTGAACCCAAGTCCCCTGCATTGGAAAGGAGATTCTTAACCACTAGACCACCAAGGAAGTCCCAATCATTGATTTTCAAAGTGTGTTCTTTCGAATCTCTGGAACTCTAAACAGCCCTTCAAGGGTAACATAAGAATTTCAGCTATAAGAATTTCATATGTAAATACTGGGCATTAACAGTTAAGATTTTTATTGAGAAAAGTGTTCTACTGCCAAGAGAATATATATATTTTACAATCATTAAATTAGATGATCTCTTGTGAGTTAAACATTTTATGATTTTGTGACTCTGGGAGTTCTCAGGCCACTTAGTTGATCTGTCCTTGGATGATAGAACATATTCTTATCTATTCCACTGGATTCCTGCCAAGATGGGTGCAATAATATCTGCATGTCACATAGAGGTCTTCAACAGAGACACTGAGTGCATCCACTGAATTTCAATTTGCTTTCTGCATCACATCCTGCATGGGAAATACCTCCTCTATTAAGAAAGTCAATATCCATAATTACGAACACTTATGAATTTAGAGACAGGTGTTAACATTAAAGAAATCAGTAGTATGAACATATAGTTACTTAAAATGTCCTCTCCTGTGTATGTGACTGTAGTATTGCTTTGCCCCTGTTAATAGCACACACTTGATTATTTCTAAAATTGTAGGTTTTAACAAATAATAACCACAATAGCTACTAGTTCTCAAACCCTTATCATGTTTTAGGTACTATGCAAAGTGCTTTTCATCTCATCACTCTAATTTTAGACAACTCTTGCCAAGTTGATATTATTATTATCTCCATGGAGTGAACAAGGAAGATGAAGCTTAGAAGTGGATCCAAATCCATGCAACCCTTGTGATCCCATGGTTAAGAATCTGTCTGCCAGTGCAGGGGATGAGTTCAGTCCCTAGCCCAGGAAGATTCCCTATGCCGTGGAGCAACTAAACCCATGCACCATAATTACTGAAGCCCATGCTCCATGACAAGACACGCCAATGCAGTGAGGAGCCCATGGACTGCAACTAGAGAAAGCCTGCACACAGCAATGAAGACTCAGCTCAGCCAAATACATAAATATAAAAAACAAAACAAACAAAAAGCAAATCCATGAAGCTAAGAAGTTGGTGACAGAGCTGGGATATGAATCCAGAACTTTCAGGCCACAAAACCGGACCTCTTCTCCTCCACCATGCTATGGTCCTGCAGAACTCACCGAGCTCTTGTTATCAAGGAGTTATACTGAGGTATGGCTTCTCAGTACTAAGAGAAGGAACACACCTGTCTGGATAAAGGGAAAAGTTAAAGTTGCTCAGTTGTCTCTGACTCTTTGAGACCCCACGGACTATAGAGTCCATGGAATTCTCCAGGCAAGGATAATGGAGTGGGTAGCCTTTCCCTTCTCCAGGGATTGAACCCAGGTCTCCCGCATTGCAAGCAGATTCTTTACCAGCTGAGTCACAGGCAAGACTCTTCATTGTCTACAGCATGGTTCTCCAGCTTGACTGCCCAGTGAAATAACCCAGGGAACTTTTATCAAATGCTGATGCTTGATCCTGCCTTCTGCATTCCTGGTTGAAAGTGGTCTTGGTGAAGCCTGGGCATTGGGTTTCTTAAAAACTCCCCAAATAGTTCTAACTCAGCAGTGTGGGGTGAGAACCACTGACTTAGAAGAGCCACATGTGGCCTCCAGGAACCACTTGTAAGATGCTGCCTGTTTCATTTCATTGTAGACAAAATACTTCTGCATGGAATACTCTCACTTGTTTCCTCTTTGAAAAGCTCTTGTTCATGGTTCATAGCCCAGGCCCAGTGAACAAAAGGAAATAATCAAGGGAAAGAAAAAGCCTGCAAACATTTAGCCTGACATTATCAAAATATCTGGACTTATGATCACTAGCTGCCCCCATACCCTGACAGCCTATACCTGAAAAACCCAGCTGCTTAATTAAGCTGTGTACCACTATGCCAATCCTTTTTGGGCCTCTTACTTTTAGAAGAGATACTCCAATCACACCAGTTTCTGGGGATCCACTGGCAGGTGATTGGGGAGGAGGGAATGATGCCAGTTCCTCAGCTTTATCCTTTTGTTCTGATTTGCTCAGATCAGACAAACCTAGTGAGGATGCAGGGGGCTGCAGTCCTGACAGCTGACAGCACCAGTGAGGTTCCCATGTGCCTTTGCTCACAGGGGGAGGATGCCCTTTGTTTGTTTATGAGGATAGGGAAGCTTACTCTCATCACTTCATCCCAGAAAACTAGTTGGATCTTAGGAGGTATGAGAAAGGTCCAGACAAATGTTGAAACCAAAAAACACATAGGTATATATTTCCCAAACATCATACTCAAAACAACTTAAATTCTCCCAATTTCTACCTTGCTTATTAAAGCCTATTATGACTTTATTTTTAAGAATCAAAATGATTAGATTAGCTCTGAAAGCTTCTCTAACTGTTTGGTTTACATTCATGTCTCTCACAAAGTAAACTACAAGCTTCTTGAGAATTGTGCTTCCAACTGTGTGATTCTGTCATTATCAAGGTCATCATCCTCATCTTTGTAGCTCACACTTACATAGAATTTACCATCTGCTGGGCACTCCTCTACAAACGTTAAACATAGGTATTCACTTAACGTGTTTTATATTTCATGATAACCCCACAAGGAAAGTAACTATGATTATCCCATTTTACAGACTAGAAAACTGAGATATAGAGCATTGATTTATTTTATTTACCACAGGGCACTTAGTTAATAAGTTGGGGAATATTGTAACGACCACAGGAGTCTAGCTCTGAGTCTAGAGTCTTAACCTGTACACTATGCCATTTTGGGGGCATATTTGTAAAAGGTAAAGAAGTTGTAGTTATTTTCAACAGATGATATATGATTTCTTTTTATTTATTGCACTCAAGAGATATATGACAGTGAAGTTTCATTGTTAAGGTTTGAAAAAGACAATGGAGGAAAAAAAAAACTCCCATAAATATGCATATGCAATACTCCTGCTATGAGTTATGCTTTTCATTTAATGTTTGTTATTTGTTTGCATATATACACATATGTGTGTATATCCATATCTATACAGATCTCTCTTCATATGTGTGTGTGTGTGTGTGTGTGTGTGTGTGTGTGTGTTAGTTGCTCAGTCATATCCAACTCTTTGGGACTCCATGAACTGTAGCCCACCAGGCTACAGGAAGCCCTTTTATGTATATATACATATACATGCATATACACACACACACAAATACATTGCTTCCCTGGTGGCTCAGACAGTGAGGAATCTGCCTGCAATGCAGGAGATGTGCGTTAGATCCCTGAATTGGATAGATCCCCTGGAGAAGGAAGTGGCAACCCACTCCACTATTCTTGCCTGGGAAATCCTGTGGACAGAGGAGTCTGGTGGGCTACAGTCCATGGACTCCCAAAGAGCTGGACATGACTGAGCAACTAACACTGTTTCACTTACTGCTCTATGTAAAAGTCTACTTGATGTGTTAAAATACTATGCACTAAACTTAATGAATGCAATCTAGTTATCTATCTTTTAAGAACCTGTAAAAAAGGTTTTAGCTACTTTTCTACAATTCTTGGATCTGGGACTGATGTTTCTTCTGATTTTGGCAGTGTGTTGAGATCAACCTTGATAAGACACAGATTTACTCAGTTATATACGTCCAAGTGTTATAGGGAGCTGGAAAATTTCACCCAATTACCTTTCCTGTCACCAAGGAAGGCTCTCTGTGTAGGAGGTAACATTTGACCTTGACCTTGAAAGATGAACAGACAGGTGGCTTGTCAGAGTAGTTATGTAAGAACTTGAGTCACAAAAGCCTAGATTTGAATGCAATGCTCATTTCTTATCAGCTGAGAGTCACAAGATGATCTTTCTAAATGAAGCTGCAAAATGGGGATTGTCATTATTTAATTTCATGTGCCTAATTACACAGATTTATATAACATATTGGAGAAGGAAATGGCAATCCACTTCAGTATTCTTGCCTGGAGAATCCCATAGACAGAGGGGCCTGGTGGGCTACAGTCCATGGGGTCAGAAAGAGTCAGATACAACTAAGTGACTGACACACACACATGTAACATATATTACTAATTATAGATTTAAAATAATAATATAAGCATCTTATCTCAGGATTTCTGAGCATTAAAAGACATAACTCGAACTAATATGTCAAACATAGGGCCTGACTACTAGGAAGCAGAAAGCAGCTGCTCCTTCCACTAGAAGTGGAAAGCAGCTGCTCCTACCACCCCAAGTTTTCCAGACCTTAAAGTAAGGCAAAAGCCATGGTTTTTCTAGTAGTCATGTACGGATGTGAGAGCTGGACAATAAAAAAGGCTGAGCACCAAGAATTGATGCCTTTACAGTGTAGTGCTGGAGAAGACTCTTGCTAGTCCCTTGAACTGCAAGGAGATCAAACCTGTCAATCCTAAAGGAAATCAACCCGAATAGTCATTGGAAGGACTGATGCTGAAGCTGAAACTCCAACACGGTGGCCATCTGATGTGAAGTACTGAGTCATTAGATAAGACTCTGATGCCGGGAAAGATTGACGGCAGGAGGAGAAGGGGATGACAGAGGATAAGATGGTTGGATGGCATTGCTGACTCAGTGGACATGAGTTTGAGCAAACTGTGGGAGAAAGTGAAGGTCAGGGAAGCCTACTATGCCACAGTCCACGGGGTTGCAGAGAGCTGGACACGACTGAGTGACTAAACAATAACAAAAGTAAGGCAGCGCACTCCCAGGCAGAAGGAAGAGTGTGTGGTTGTGAGTTTATATGTGTGCAGATGAGGCCACACAGAAGCCGAGGGAGAAGCCTCTGTAAGATGGTTTGATACATGGGAATGGAGCAACATCTGATGAAAACAGGAATGTTAGACCCCAGATCAGAACTTCGGCATCTTCACCCGGGTCTGTGAGACCTCCTTCTTGGTTCCGTCTGCATCCTTCCATCTGTGGAAAGACTCCCTTACAGCACATTATAAAGCTTCCCAGAGCAGATCAGAGAGGCACTGCGAGATGGAACGGCCCCCCTCCCTAGTAATGATGATCCCCACACAGCCTTTTACATTAGAATTAATCTTTTATTAAGAGACAAAATTATGTCCAAACACTTTGGGGAACTTTTGCTTACCATTACACGAGCCATGGGAAGCCCAGACTCCGCTCCAGGGTCAAAGGAAATCTCCTTCTAACATTTTCTTTGGAAGCTGAGACTCTAAGGGAGCCTAGAGTATCTTTTTTTCTTTTTTTTTTTTTTTGGTGGCTTGTAAATGAAAGACAAACTGTTGACTGCTTTCTAAATCCTCTCTGTTTCTGCCGCCTTCTTGGAGAAACTCCAAGTTTGGGTGGCCCTATAAACCAGAAGGAACACGCTTAGAAAGGATTTGGGAACTGAGGTATGCTCACGCTCTTTGAAGAAATCAGAGCTGTGAGTGAAGATCAGGGGAAGGAAAGCATCTTGAGCCTTCAGTGGAGCTGCTAGAAAAGAAATGCTGAACAACATTCCAAAATACGTGAGTTGAATCTGAAAAAGAGTAGATATATATGTGGGCTTCCGTGGTGGCTCAGTTGAAGTATCTGCCTGCAATGCAGGAGACTGCCTACAGGGGGCCCAGGTTTGATCACCGGGTCAGGAAGATCTCCTACAGAAGGAAATGGCAACTCATTCCAGTAATCTTGCTTGGGAAATCCCATAGACAAAGGAGCCTGATGAGTCAGACACGACTTAGCAACTAAATCACTGACTACCATTCAGTATAATTGAACCTCTGCACACCTAAATGTAACAGAATATTGTAAATCAATTATACTTCAATATTAAAAAAATAATAATACATGAGTTGAGGGTCTGTTTGCAAAGTGCTGTGCAAAGCACTATGTAGGGCCTGAACTCTGTCCCTGAAGCTCTCATAATCTAATGGATATGCAAAGGCTCCCATAGCAGAACTCAGAGGCCAGCATGTTTTTTGGTAAGCATGGAATGAGACGTAAGCGTGGAATGAGAAGTCAGGGTGGGGACAGGAGGTGACCTCTAGGTACTGTGATGGGGCAAGCTGGAAAGGATGGGTGCAGACGTCACATGAAAACAGGTGCAAGATATCCCACCATTCCTGTGGTGGTGGGGAGCTTAGAAACGTGAATACAGTTTCTGGTGCTCCTGGGAATTCTAGCTATGAAACTGGCTGGAATGAAAGGTTAGGTACAGGGCCATTTTGGGAAATTAAACACTGCACACATGTAAAGGCAAGTCTGGGTAGTGGATGAGAGTACTAGATACAGAGATTAATATAGGCTCAACACCCAATGGTCCTTTCTGAATTAGCCATCCCTGGGCATGTTTCCTAAACACTCAGCACAAAAAAGGCTAAAAGTAGCTTTTGTGCAGGTACTGAGAGCTCAATGAGATTATCTGGCACATGATGAATATTTGTAGATTGTTCTACTGTGTTATTATTAGCCAGCTCCTCTTCTAACAAAGTCAGTAAAATATGACTGATATACAAACATTCAGAACTATGCTCCTTTTCTAATTTTGGACGCTGATTTCCAGTTTGTAAACCATGTGTGTGAGTCTGGGGAGAGATTTGGAAGTTGGGAAAGGAGAGGTGTGAGGCTTTGGTGGGATTTAGAGGGAAGGTAACCCAGAAACCAAAGAGACTCCTCTTGATGAGCCCTGGGGCTGAGAACCGCACACAAGTGGGGAAATTTGGAGGGAATGGAGCTTTAGCACTATAGTCGATTAAATTTTTCATTGACAAAGATTCTTTCTAATTAAAAAAATATTAACAAATATTTTGGCTCTGCCAGGCGCATATATGAATTTAGGTCCCAAACCAGAGATTGAACCCATGTTCCCTCCTTTGGAAACACAGGGTCTTAATCACTGGACCACCAGGGACGTTCTAACAAAGATATTTTTTTAAGAAAGGAAGGTAGGGATAGAAAGAGGAAAGGAATTATAAACAGTGATGATGGAAAGAAGGAGAGAAAGAACGAAGGGAAGGAGGGAAGATGGTGAGGGCAGGTGATGAGGAGAGAAGGGGAAAGAACACAAGATAAGGGAGAAGTTGTAGGAAGAAGGGAGGGATGGAGAGAGAGAGAAGGATGGAAGAAATACAATCCTGGCCTGGAGGAGGGTGAGCTTTTGACAAATGACCCATCTACCCTTTCCCCAGCGAGTATCCAAGCCAAGAATGAATACCTGTCTGGAATTCTTGCATGGATAGAAAGAAAGTTGGACTAAATGGCTTTTAAAGTCCCTCCAAGTTCATCTTTTAAGTGAAACTTTAGATTTGGAATAACGTGTCTGACTAGAGAATGCAAATATGTCTTTTTTTTCCACCTATGCTTTCTAGTTGCAAAAGAGCAAAACAAAAATGTTTTCCAAAATTGTTGTATGCATAAAATTTGAGGCATCATTACTCCATGTCTAAGGCTGACACATATACTGTTTCTTTCCCTCAAATTCTTTTAAACACAAGACAGTTATGATTTGAGCCCTCTGGACTCCAGCTCTCACTGGACATTGAGAAACAGTTTATCAAAAATAGCAACCAAAACTTTCACTTAGTGCAATTTAGTGCTGCAACATTAGCCATGAATGCTTATTTTAAGTGGAGTTAAAACATGCCCCATATCCTTGGGAATCTAGACCTTTCTAGCATGTGTGACCAATTATATGCCTCTTTTCCACACAGCTTGATTTTTTCCGTTTAAAAGAGCAGCTTTAATTGCCACCTAGGTTTTGGGTCTTGCGCGTCCTTTTAATGTGGCTATTGAAATTTATTATTATTACACGTGGAACACTTGTTACATTATTGCCTTTGATTGAACTTGCATTTGCCAACTGACTCCAAACTCAAGGATAACATGTGTTATCGATTCTCTCGGATGGATTTATTCAGAGAAGCAGAGATCAGATCTCTGTGTAGACTGGGAGGTTGAATCTCTGTCCAGACTGGGAGGCCTCTTTAGATTTCTACTGTGGACCGTGTGTTTCTGAGAATGCTTATATGCACTGACATTTATTGTCATTTATAGATTTGAAATGGCATTTTATTTATTCCTGGATTATATGCCTAGGGTTTCTGGAAGCACCCACCTCCCTGGCTTTGCAGTGGGTCTGTATTCTGAATGGAAAGGCTCTCCACAGACATGGTCTATTCTGTTGTCCATTGGCACACTTTCTCACAAGTACGACATTTTTCTTTTAAAATATTACACAATTGGAAATAATACTTTTTTTGTAAATTTATTTAAAGATATTTGTTCATGTAGATTGAAAGCCAAGACACAGTGTAGAAGAAATTTTTGCATAGAGGGGAGGTGTATCTGAATTTGGTGTGAGTCATGAAAATTGATGAGGTGAAGAATTTCCATTAGATTTTTATTTAGCAGAAATACAAGATGGCAAATTTGAAACAAATAAAAAAGAATGTGGTTGATTTATGGACCTTGCAAATGGGCAAATGATCTTTAATGTGGGGAATGACTTTGCCACACTGATTTAAGGCAGGATCAAAGCATTCCTGGGCTTCCCAGGTGGTTCAGTGGTAAGGAATCCACCTGCAATGCAGGAGACTCAGGTTTGATCCTGGGTTGGGAAAATCCCCTGGAGGAGGAAACACCAACCCACTCCAGTATTCTTGCCTGGAGAGTCCCATGGACAGAAGAGCCTGGGGGACTTCAGCCCATGGGGTCACAAAGAGCAAGTCATGACTGAGTGACTGATCATGCATACATGCAAATCGTTCCTGGACTTTTCTGGAAGAGCGTGTTGGATGAGTGACATTTTTGAGGAAGTGAGAAATTCACCAGGGACTAGTTCCATCCAACATGGTTTGGAATTTTGTCAGAACAGAATCTGGAGAGTAAGGCTGTAGACAAGTCCAGTCTCCTTACATTTAGGGGGAAAAGAATGGAGTTTTAGAGAAGAGAAAGCTTGTGGAATGCCTTATTGGAAGAGCATGAACTAGAAGACCCTCCTGACTTTTGACTCCACAGCCTCCCAGCCACCTCATGTTTGAGAATTCCCTCAGATGTGTCCAGGAATCCAACATGTTTAACTCAAGTCAGCTTAGTGGGAGTGCAGGGAGTTCCCTGACTCTGTAGAGTAGACGATGTGTGAACCATGGGTAAGGGCTAGTACTTGCTGCCGGGTCAATATTAGCTCAGTTCTGACTTTACTCAGGCTAGGGAACTGCAATTGATGAGTTCAGAAAGTCTCTCTCTGGTCCTGATGCTGCAAGTATTGGATGTACTGTTGGTATTTAGTGAATATCTGTTGAGTGGCTGCATGCTTGCTCATTCTCTTGAGTCACATCTGTCTCTTTGCAACCCTTTGGACTGTAGCATCTGTCCATGGAATTCTCCAGGCAAGAATACTGGAGTGGGTTGTCATTTCCTTCTCCAGGGGATCTTCCTGACCCAGGGATTGAACCCAGGTCTCCTGCATTGCAGGTGGATTCTTTACTGTCTGATCTACCAGGGAAGCCTCTCTTTCAGAACCCATAGGCTGAAGTCCCCCAGGCTCCTCTGTCCGTGGGATTCTCCTGAATCGTATTGATCTTAATCAGTGCTTTTATTAATAACACACCTGTGCTTATCTTCATAGCACCTCATTTCCTGCAGGGTCAAGTTCAAACTCCCTTCCTTCACTTTGGTGTAGTGTCACATCCCTTAACCCATCAATTATCACAGATGAAACAATCTTTTAAACCCTGTATTCTAATACTTTTATATGAAATCTTCTTTAATTAACCTAAACTTATCTCTTTTTTCTGATGAAGCTCACAAGTAGAATAGCCAGGATGTGCTACAGAATTAATTGCTATTGTTCAGTTGCTAAGTGGTGTCCAACTCTTTGCAACCCCATGGACTGTAGCACACCAGGCTTTCCTGTCCTTCACTTTTCCCCACAGCTTGCTCAAATTCATGTCCATTAAGACAGTGATGTTGTCTAATCATCTCATAGTCTGCTCTCTTCTCTCCCTTTTGTCTTCAATCTTTCCCAGCACCAGGGTCTTTCCAATGAGTCAGCTCTTTGCATCAGGTAGCCAAAGTATTGGAGTTTCAGCTTCAGCATCAGTCCCTCCAATGAATATTCAGGACTGATTTCCCTTAGGATGAACTGGTTGGATCTCCTTACAGTCCAAGGGACTCTCAAGAGTCTTCTCCAGCACCACAGTTCAAAAGCATCAATTCTTTGGTGTTCAGCCTTCTTTATGGTTCAGCTCTCACATCCATACATGACTACTGGAAAAGCCATAGCTTTAATATCCCCAGTGTGACCTTCCCTCCACCCCTCTCCCCCTCCCCCCACATTCTGTTGACTGTCACAGGGACCCCTTCCTGGAGAACTGCCCTCTACCAAGGGGAGCTGCCTCACCAGGGAGGGCATGTCTACCCTCTAGAGAAGGCCTGGGCCCACAGTGAGTTGGTCTTCTTACCTTCAAGCAGGCTTTGTCGTAATCCCTACCCCAGAGTTCCTTGGGGGCTCAGGCTGAAGCTAGATGTGATGTGAGCTCACACCACACTGCTCGTCTGCTCTCCCTGCCCCATTCTGCTTCCCTTACACCCCTCTGTCTGAGAGCCCCCCTGCAGTATATCATGCATCTGAATCCCTATTTCAGGCTCTGCTTTTAGAGGACTGAATTAAAGACAACTCGATATACACTGATCTTTCTTTTTTAAAAAATGATTATTTATTTGGCTGTGTTAGGTCTTAGTTGCGGCAAGTGGGGGTCTTTGTGGTGTCATGTGAGATCTTTCATTGCAGCAGGGCCTTAGGGGTTGGGACACGCAGACTGTCTAGTTGTGGTGCGCAGCCTTAGTTGCTCCATGGCATGTGGGATCCTAGTTTCCCAGCCAGGGGTTGAACCCACATCCCCTGCATGGAAAGGTGAATTCTTAACCACTTGACCACTGGGGAAGTCCCCATCCACTGATCTTTCTCATCTTCCAGGGTCTTTTCTCCTGAGACCCCTAGACAGCTTATTACTGCATTTCTCACATAATGTGCCAATTCATATATTTGATAAATTTTAGAAATTTTACTTATGAAATAAGGTGATATCTGCACCTGAAGCTGTTATTTTCATTTTTCCTCTCCCTGTTAAAAATCTAGGAATGGCATCTGGCATCTCTTTCAAGAAGCAGCTTAAGAAGGTGTGGACTCTGTTTAGCACACCGACTGATGTCACTATGGAATTTCTCTACAAAGCATGAATCAACTTTCTTGGGGGAAAAAGCATGGCTTTTCTGTTTCTTGCCATAAAATTTTTTACTGTAACATTATATAGAAAGATATTTAATATGGCTCAGCTAATAATTTATAAGAGGCCATTTTGAGGTTAGAATATTTTAGCTGCCCTATTGCTTTTGCAATTGAAGGCAGGAGAATACCTAGGAAAACCAAAAACAACCTCTGAAATTCCCCAAGGCTTTGTTTAATGGAGTGTATACAATCAAATTTCAACAATCCATGACCAGATTATCTATGGCAGTGCTTCTCAAACTTTAATGTGCACACGAATCACCAGAAGCTCTTGTTTAAATGTATATTCTGGTTCAGTAGGTCTAGGATTATGCCTTAGATTTTCTGTATATGAACATCTCTCATAAGATGGTAATATGAATTGTCCATAAACTATAGCTTAAGTACAGAAGCAAGGTCTTGCATTTTCTTTCAGGGCTATAGTGCTTTTTGCCTCTTTGCAGCCATATAGATGATATACTCTGAACTGACTGAAAGGTAAGATTGAAAGTCTAACACTGAGGGCCTTCATGACTATGCAGCTAAGCTGAATTATAATCTTGGCCCCTGATGATAAGCTCTGACTCTAAGGATATGCACTGATGTTGGACATGATCTGAAATAGGAGAAATGTTGACTTTTGATCAATTAATTTTCTAGATAGGAACAGACTAAGGTTACATTTATCCTGAATATATATCATTATTTAGTTTTTAGAAGGGTTCAGTTCAGTTCAGTTCAGTTCAGTCACTCAGTTGTGTCTGACTCTTTACAACCCCATTAATCGCAGCACACCAGGCCTCCCTGTCCATCACCAATGCCCGGAGTTCACTCAAACTTAACTCCATCGAGTCAGTGATGCCATCCAGCCATCTCATCCTCTATCATCTCCTTTTCCTCCTGCTTCCAATCCCTCCAAGCATCACAGTCTTTTCCAATGAGTCAACTCTTTGCATGTGGTGACTAAAGTACTGGAGTTTCAGCTTTAGCATCATTCCTTCCAAAGAAATCCCAGGGCTGATCTCCTTTAGAAAGGACTGGTTGGATCTCCTTGCAGTCCAAGGGAATCTCAAGAGTCTTCTCCAACACCACAGTTCAAAAGCATGAATTCTTTGGCACTCAGCTTTCTTCACAGTCCAACTCTCACATTCATACATGACCACTGGAAAAGCTATAGCCTTGATTAGATGGACCTTTGTTGGCAAAGTAATGTTTCTTCCTTTCAATATGCTATCTAGGTTGGTCATAACTTTTCTTCTAAGGAGTAAGCATCTTTTAATTTCATGGCTGCAGTCACCATCTGCAGTGATTTTGGAGCCTGAAAAATAAAGTCTATGTTTCCACTGTTTACCCATGTATTTCCCATGAAGTGATGGGACCAGATGCCATGATCTTTGTTCGCTGAATGTTGAGCTTTAAGCCAACTTTTTCACTCTCCACTTTCACTTTCATCAAGAGTCTTTTTAGTTCCTCTTCACTTTCTGCCATAAGGGTGGTGTCATCTGCATAGCTGAGGTTATTGATATTTCTCCCAGCAATCTTGATTCCAGCTTGTTCTTCCTCCAGCCCAGCGTTTCTCATGATGTACTCTGCATATAAGTTAAATAAGCAGGGTGACAATATACAGCTTTGACGTACTCCTTTTCCTATTTGGAACCAGTCTGTTGTTCCATGTCCAGTTCTGACTGTTGCTTCCTTGTCCATCGAGTCGGTGATGCTATCTAAACATCTCATCCTCTGCTGCCCCTTCTCCTTTTGCCTTCAATCTTTTCCAGCATCAGGGTCTTTTCCAATGAGTCAGCTGTTTAGTGGCCAGACTACTGGGTTTCAGCTTCAGTCACAATCCTTCCATTGAATATTCAGAGTTGATTTCCTTTAGGATTGATTGGTTTGATCTCCTTGAAGTCCAAGGGGCTCTCAAGAGTCTTCTCCAGCACCACAATTCAAAGCATCAATTCTTTGGCACTCAGCCTTCTTTGTGGTCCAGCTCTCATATCCGTACATGCATGCATGTGTGCTCAGTTGTGCCTGACTCTGTGCAACTCCATGGACTGCAGCCCACCAGGCACCTCTGTTCATGGAATTTTCCAGGCAAGAATACTGGAGTGGGTTTCCATTTCCTGCTCCAAGGGATTGGCTACTTTTCTGTGATTGAAGTTTCAATCATCTGCCCTCTGATACACTCTCCAAACACATACCATCTTACTGTGCTTTCTCTGACCCTGGACATGGGGTATCTCCTCTCAGCTGCTCCAGCACCATACAACCACCTCTCACTGTGTGCAAGTCAGGAAGCAAAAGTTAGAACTGGATATGGAACAACATACTCATTCCAAATAGGAAAAGGAGTACGTCAAGGCTATATATTGTCAACCTACTTATTTAACCTATATGTAGAGTACATCATGAGAAATTCTGGGATGGAAGAAGCACAGGCTGGAATCAAGATTGCTGGGAGAAATATCAATAACCTCAGATATGCAGATGACACCAACCTTATGGCAGAAAGTGGAGAACTAAAGAGCCTCTTGATTAAAGTGAAAGAGGAGAGTGAAAAAGTTGGCTTAAAGCTCAACATTCAGAAAACAAAGACCATGGCATCTGGTCCCATCATTTCATGGGAAATAGATGGGGAAACAGTGGAAATAGTGACAGACTTTACTTTTGGGGGCACCCAAATCACTGCAGATGGTGACTGCAGCCGTGAAATTAAAAGGTGCTTACTCCTTGGAAGAAACACTATGACCAACCTAGACAGCATAATAAAAAGCAGAGACATTACTTTGTCCACAAAGTTTTTCCAATAGTCATGTATGGATGTGAGAGTTGGACTATAAAGAAAGCTGAGCACTGAAGAATTGATGCTTTTGAACTGTGGTGTTGGATAAAACTCTTAAGAGTCCCTTGAACTGCAAGGAGATCCAATCAGTCCATCCTAAAAGAGATCAGTCCTGAGTGTTCATTGGAAGGACTGATGTTGAAGCTAAAACTACAATTCTTTGGCCACCTGATGTCAAGAGTATCACTGGAAAAGATCTTGATGCTGGATAAGATTGAAGGTGGGAGGAGAAGGGGATGCCAGAGGATGAGATGGTTGGATGGCATCACCGATTCAGTGGAGATGAGTTTGGGTAAAGTCTGGGAGTTGGTGATAGACAGGGAAGTCTGGTGTGCTTTAGTCCATGGGGTCGCAAAGAGTCTGACTAGACTGAATGACTGAACTGAATTGAACTGAACTCCAAGGGATATCCCCAACCTAGGGATTGGACCCACATCTCCTGTGTCTCTTGGATTGGCAGGCTGATTCTTTACCACTAAGCCACTTGGGAAGCCCCATTCAAACATGAGTACTGGAAAAACCACAGCTTTGACTCTATGGACTTTTGTAGGCAAGTGATATCTCTGCTTTTTAATACGCTGTCTAGTTTGTCATAGTGTTCCTTCCAAGGAACAAGTGTCTTTTAATTTCATGGCTGCATTCACCATCTGCAGTGATTTTGGAGTCCCAGAAAATAAAATCTGTCACTACTCTGTCACTACTTTCACTTTTTCCCCTACTATTTGCCATGAAGTGATGGGACTGGATGCCATGATCTTAGTTTTTTGTTTTTGTTTTTGTTTTTTTTTTTAATATTGAGTTTTAAACCAGCTAGTTCACTCTCCTCTTTCAGCCACATCAAGAGGATCTCTATAGAGTGATCCAAATAACCATGACTGTATCACATATCAGGGCTTCTCAAACTATCAGTGCTGGGGATCTTGTTGAAATACAGATTCAGAGTCATTAGATCTGTGATAGAGCATGAGAGTCTGAGTTTCTGCAGATCTTTTAGAAGATGATACTAATTGTTCACGGATTGATCATACTTTGACTAGCAAAGTCTTAAATGACTTTTCTTCTCTTTCTCCCTAGCACACAACACTGTGCTTAACAAAGGACATCTGGTGGATAGTTTCGGAGAAGGCAATGGCACCCCACTCCAGTACTCTTGCCTGGAAAATCCCATGGATGGAGGAGCTTGATAGGCTGCAGTCCATGGGGTCGCTAAGAGTCAGACACGACTGAGCGACTTCACTTTCACTTTTCACTTTCATGCACTGGAGAAGGAAATGGCAACCCACTCCAGTGTTCTTGCCTGGAGAATCCCAGGGACGGGGGAGCCTGGTGGGCTGCCGTCTATGGGGTCGCACAGAGTCGGACACAACTGAAGCAACTTAGCAGTAGCAGCAGTGGATAGTTTGGAGAAGGCAATGGCACCCCACTCCGGTACTCTTGCCTGGCAAATCCCATGGACGGACGAGCCTGGTAGGCTGCAGTCCATGGGGTCGCTAAGAGTCTGACATGACTGAGTGACTTCACTTTCACTTTTCACTTTCATGCATTGGAGAGGAAATGGCAACCCACTCCAGTGTTCTTGCCTGGAGAATCCCAGGGATGGGGGAGCCTGGTGGGCTGCCATCTATGGGGTCGTACAGAGTCGGACACGACTGAAGTGACTTAGCAGCAGCAGCAGTGAATAGTTGTTGAATAAATGGATGCTTTTTTATTTATTCTGCAGATAAAAATCTTTCTTACATATTCTTTCCCAGGCATGCACATAGATTAAAGAAGTTATACCATGTAATGACATGAGGAGAATATTATGGATTCCATCAGAAATATTTCTTTCCTCTATAATCTCAGAGTATACTTCTACTGCCAGATTTTTTGTACATTAACAATGTGAAATGCCATCAGCTGTGAAAACTGAAGTTTACCTCCATCATGCCTGCAGGGAAGGTATTTTAATACATTTTACTTGAATAAGTGGAACTATGAAAGTAAATACTTAAATGTCTAGGACTCATGAATGTCAGGACTAATAGTCACCTCCATGTGGCTTACCAAAGCTGAAATATATATAACATCCCATGAAGGGCCTTCTGACTTACAAGCAAACAAATACATCACAGAATCCACTATACTCTCACCAAGGACTACTTCATGGAAACTTGCCTCAATGAGGAAGTTCAGTTCAGTTGCTGAGTCATGTACAACTCTTTGTGACCCCATGAACCACAGCACACAAGGCCTCCCTGTCCATCACCACCTTGTGGAGTTTACCCAAACCCATGTCCATTGAGTCAGTGATGCCATCCAACCATCTCATCCTCTGTTGTCCCCTTCTCTTCCTGCCCTCAATGTTTCCCAGCATCAGGGTCTTTTCAAATGAGTAAGTACTTTGCATCAGCTGGCCAAAGTATTGGAGTTTCAGCTTCAACATCAGTCCTTCCAATGAACACCCAGTACCGATCTCCTTTAGAATGGTCTGGTTGGATCTCCTTGCAATCCAAGGGACTCTTAAGAGTCTTCTCCAACACCATAGTTCAGAAGCATTAATTCTTCGGTGCTCAGCTTTCTTTATAGTGCAACTCTCACATCCATACATGACTACTGGAAAAACCACAGCCTTGACTAGACAGACCTTTGTTGACAAAGTAATGTCTCTGCTTCTTAATATGCTATCTAGGTTGGTCATAACTTTCCTTCCACAGAGTAAGCGTTAATTTCATGGCTACAATCACCATCTGCAGTGATTTTGGAGCCCCCAAAAATAAAGTCAGTCACTGTTTGTACTGTTTCCCCATCTATTTGCCATGAAGTGATGGGACCAGATGCCATGATCTTAGTTTTCTAAATGTTGAGCTTTAAGCCAACTTTTTCACTCTCCTCTTTCACTTTCATCAAGAGATTCTTTAGTTTTTCTTCACTTTCTGCCATAAGGGTGGTGTCATCTGCATATCTGTGATTATTGATATTTCTCCCAGCAGTCTTGATTCCAGCTTGTGCTTCTTCCAGCCCAGAATTTCTCATGATGTACTCTGCATATAAGTTAAATAAGCAGGGTGACAATATATAGCTTTGATGTACTCTTTTTCCTATTTGGAACCAGTCTGTTGTTCCATGTCCATTTCTAGCTGTTGCTTCCCTGATCTGCATACAGGTTTCTCAAGAGGCAGGTCAGATGGTCTGGTATTCCCATCTCTTTCAGAATTTTCCACAGTTTATTGTGATCCATGCAGTCAAAGGCTTTGGCACAGTCAATAAAGCAGAAATAGAGGTTTTTCTAGAACTCTCTTGATTTTTTGATGATACAGCAGATGTTGGCAATTTGATCTCTGGTTTCTCTGCCTTTTCTAAATTCAGTCATGTCCAATTCTTTGCGACTCCATGAACCACAGCATGCAAGACCTCCCTGTCCATCACTTGAACATCTGTTGGTTCATCATTGAGGAAACACAGAACCTAATGAAGCCAGTTCTCTCTTTTGCTAGCTCCTGCTAGACCCAGAGGAAAATTATACCCTATATTACTCAAGATTAAACTGGTTTTTCCTTAAAGAGAATATCCTAGGCCTACGACAGAACAAGGCAGGCAGGACAAACCTGCTCACATGAAGATGGGATCCTTGAGGGGAGAGTCTTAAGTCATAAGTATTCAAAGCAGTCATTCCATAACATTTATTGAACACTTACTATCCAGCACTGAGATAATCCCTCTAATCATCATCCTAATCAAAGAAATATAAGCTCCCTGAGAATAAGGACTTTGGCTTCTTCAGCCTAGTATGCCTAGTAGCTGGAAAGATGCTTGGCACAGAAAAGGTACACGGTAAACATTAGTTGATTAACTGAATGATGTATAAATTAGGTAAAGTTATGATTTTATAGGGGCTTCTCTGGTAGTTCAGCTGGTAAGGAATCTGCCTGTGATGCAACCCCAGTTTAATCCCTTGGTTGGAAGATCCCCTAGAGAAGGGATAGGCCACTCACTCTAATATTCTTGGGCTTCCCTGATGGCTCAGATGGGAAAGAATCTTCCTGCAATGCAGGAGACCTGGGTTTGATCCCTGGACCAGGAAGATCCCCTGGAGGAGGGGGATCTATGGCAACCTACTCCAGTATTCTTGCCTGGAGAATCCCCATGGACAGAGGGCCTAGTGGATTACAGTCCATGAGAGTGCAAAGAATCGGACATAACTGAGTGACTAAGCACAGCATAGCACAATTTTACAGAAGCTCCCTCCAGAAGTTTAGACAATATATAACTTGCCTAAGTTACACAGCTAGTGAATGCCAGGGCCGAAATTCAAAAGATGGTCTGTAAACCTCTGAAATATGCACCAGACTCTCCCTTTTTCCCTATGTTTCTATAAAGCATTGCATCTGCAATCCCACAGGAAGTGCCCAAGTGTTGTAGGCACAGACTTTTTCTTTTTACTCTGACCAAAAGTCCACCCTTCTTCCTCTGGCACCAGATTATATATCAGATAAATTCTGTGAGAGAAACAGGTTTAAAGTTTTATAAGACAAGGGTGCCCACTCTCACCGCTACTATTCAACATAGTTCTGGAAGTTCTGGCCACAGCAATCAGAGCAGAAAAAGAAATAAAAGGAATCTACATTGGAAAAGAAGAAGTAAAACTCTCACTGTTTGCAGATGACATGATCCTCTACATAGAAAACCCTAAAGACTCCACCAGAAAATTACTAGAGCTAATCAATGAATATTGTCAAGTTGCAGGATATAAAATCAACACACAGAAATCCCTTGCATTCCTATATACTAATAATGAGAAAGTAGAAAAAAAAACTTAAGGAGACAATTCCATTCACCATTGCAACAAAAAGAATAAAATACCTAGGAATATATCTACCTGAAACTAAAGACCTATATATAGAAAACTATAAAACACTGATGAAAGAAATCAAAGAGGACACTAATAGATGGAGAAATATACCATGTTCATGGATCGGAAGAATCAATATAGTGAAAATGAGTATACTACCCAAAGCAATCTACAACTTCAATGCAATCCCTATCAAA
>SJYQ01000512.1:253998-293332 GCA_006410935.1 Redunca redunca | reverse complement strand
AAGAATACATTTGAATCAGTTCTAAGGAGATGGATGGAACTGGAGCCGATTATACAGAGTGAAGTAAGCCAGAAAGAAAAACACCAATACAGTATACTAACATATATATATGGAATTTAGAAAGATGGTGATGATGACCCAGTATTTGAGACAACAAAAGTGACTCAGATCTGTAGAGTAGACTTTTGGACTCTGGGGGAGAGGGAGAGGGTGGGATGAGATGGGAGAATGGCATTGAAACATGTATACTATCATGTAAGAAACAAATCGCCAGTCTATGTCCAATGCAGGATGCAGGATGCTTGGGGCTGGTGCATGGGGAGGACCCAGAGAGATGTTATGGGGTGGGAGGTGGGAGGGGATTCATGTTTGGGAATGCATGTACACTCATGGTGAATTCATGTCAATGTTTGGCAAAACCAATACAGTATTGTAAAGTAAACTAAAGTTAAAATAAAAATGAAAAAAATGAAAAAAAAAATAAAGTTTTATAAGCATAGCTCATTCACAAAACATAGCAATCAATTACCAGTAACACAGTAGTGTATCCAGGAAATCTGACCGAATACCATTATACTTAGAGTTGCTAGATTAAGCAAAAAATAAATATAGAGTGCCCAGTTAAACTTGAATTTCAAAGAACACCATCAATACTATAGTATTAAGATGATGCAGTATTTGGGACACACATATTTAAAAAAATCATTTTCTGTTTGAAATTCAAGTGTAGCTGGGTATACTGTATTTTCTCTGGCAATTCTAACTGTACTATAGTATACTCCCTGCCCAACACAAGTACATGCATGCATGCTAAGTCGCTTCAGTCATGTCTGACTCTGCTATCTTATGGACCAGAGCATGCCAAGCTCCTCTGTTCATGGGATTCTCCAGGCAAGAGTACTTGAATGGGTTGCCATTCCCTCTTCCAGGGGATCTTCCTGACCCAGGGATTGAACCCACAACTCTTGCGTCTCCCGTATTGGTAGGCAGGTTCTTTACCACTAGTGCCACCTGGGAAGCCCACTCAATACAAAAACAGGAACCAAAAGATGTTGGTCTAATGGATAAATAAATGAATACATGATTATTTGGCTTCCTTTGTGGCTCAGAGGGTAAAGCATCTGCCTGCAATGCAGGAGACCTGGGTTTGATCCCTGGGTTCGGAAGATCCCCTGGAGAAGGAAATGGAAAATTCCATGGACGGAGGAACCTGGTAGGCTATAGTCCATCGTATCACAAAGAGTCAGACACGACTGAGCAACTTCACTTCAACTTCACATGGTGAAAACTAGGATAAACAAATGGATGAATAGAAGAATGGATAAATAAATGAATACATGATTATTTAAGGAAGCCCTTAACATATACATGATTATTTAGTGTCTCTGATTCTGTTCTGGGCATTGCATTTAGGCAGATGCATTATTTTGGCATTATGCTATTTCATATCTCCTGCAACACTGCCACATGAGCTTGGATTCAGAGCTTATCACCAGGAGTCAGGGAATCATTTGGCCTGGGCTGCACACAGTTGACAAGGGCTTTCCAGGTGGCACAGTGGTAAAGAATCTGCTTGCAATGCAGAAGATTTGGGAGGTGTGGTTTCGATCCCTGAGTGGAAAAAAACCTACTGGAGGAGGAACTGGCAACCCACTCCAGTATTCTTGCCTGGACAGTCCCATGGACAGAGGAGCCTGGTGGGCTGCAATCAGGGTCGCAAAGAGTCAGACATGACCGAGCATGCACACATAGTCACAAACAGTACTAATTCCAGGTTTCCAGTATCTTCAGGTTACATTATCCATCAGGATAGGCGTGGGTGCAGAAGTGAAAGGAAACGTCTATCAAACACCTTTAAAGCTATTTCTCTTGAATAGACCACACCGCTAGTCCTGTGTTAGTTTCTTACTGTTCACAGTAGACTCCATGGCTTAAGAAAACACAAGCTTTGCTAATCAGTGAGAATCCATTATAACAGAATTTCTTTTTCTTTTTTTTTTTTTTAAAGAAAACACAGATGTATGAGCTTACATTTGTGTAGGTCAGGAGTCTGAAAATGTGTCATGGAGGCTAAAATCAACTTGTGAGAGGGGCTGCCTCTCTCACAAGAAGCTCTATGGGAGAATCTGTCTCTAGTCTTTTCCAGCTTCCAGAGGCTGCCTGCTCTGGCGCTTGGGCCCCTTCCAGCAATGACACCACTCAGTCTCTGCTGGCCTCCCTTAGTCTCTGACTCTGACCCTTCTGACCCTTGTGACACATTGGATCCATGCAGAACTTCCAGGAGAGTCTCCCCATTTCTGGATCCTTAGCTTAATCATATGTGAAAAGGTATCCTATTCACAGGTTCTGGGGATTAAGACATCTTGGGGCCGTTATTTGACCTATAAGAAGCACTGTGATTGAATGTGTAATTATATTGTATAGTGTGCTTTATAAATGTTAAATGTTTAAATATAAGGTGGTTCAGACCATAATGAATCTGCCTGCAATGCGGGAGACCCAGGTTCAATCCCTGGGTCAAGATGATCCTCTGGGGGAGGAAATGGCAACCCACTCCAGTATTCCTGCCTGGAGAATCCCATGGACAGAGGAGTCTGGCAGTATACAGTCCATGGGGTTGCAAAGGGTCAGGCATAACTGACCGACTAACAATTTCACTTTTCCAAACTTCTAAAAATATATCTTTTTAACAACTTCTGATGTTTCTTCATTTTTCAAAATAACCTTGGAGCCTCTTTTGACTGCTTGAAGCAATATGATTTCTTATCTCAGTAATGGAAGAATTGCACAATTGGGTACACCAAACCAGTGGTTCTCAATCTTGGCTACACATTAAAGTCAACTGAAGGTTTTTTGTTTTTTTTTTTAAGTCCCAGTGCCAAGGCTGTACAGCAAGTCAATTAGATCAGGATCCCCGGGGAATGGAGCCAGGCTTCAGTCCTTTTAAACGCTCAAGTGATTCCAACGTGTCTAAAATTGAGAACCACTGTATACAGTTTCACTGCTGGGCTAACCCCTTCTTTCTTCCCCCATTCTTTCCTGTCTCTTCCTCTGGTCTATTTTTCTTGTTATCTGCAAGTTTGTCTCTTTCCCTTATTGTGGTATATTATTTTCATTGCATGATATTCGATAAGAAAAGACATAAAGCAATGGATATGTTGTGGCTTAGTGTGGACAGTGCTGTTTGGGGAACAAAAGCTGCTCTGCTATACCCCTAAGAAGCAAGTTCTCCACCTCTCTGACACTCAGCCTCCTCACCTGTAGGATGAAGGGTTTGAACTGAAATTGTCCATGGTGTTTTCTAATTTTAAATCCCACAATTCAAAATACAGAAAGAAGAGAATGGTCTATGGAAGAAGCTCTGGGTCTGAAACCTAAAATTAAATCTGATTTAATGAAAAGCACTCTTTATGCATCCCTGTTTGCATTAATTTTGTTTCCCCCAGAAGCAGAATATGAGATGCAGATTCAAGAGAAAGGGATTTATTTAGGAGGAAGCATCAGGGCAGCAAGGTAGGTGATTCAGGGTATATTCTCGAGTTTAGTGTCCCTGAGGGTAACTGGTGCTTACTCCTGCTAGGGAATCAGGGAGCTAGTGTAGAACAAGGACCTCAGAATTAGCCCACCAGAGGGAATGAGTTGCCACAGGGGAAGGGTGCTGTCTAAGGATTTTCAATTTTTGTCAGTCATTACTTGAGAGTCATTACTTGAAAATCCCATGGTCTTAGAAGTCTGGCAGGCTACAGTCCATGGGGTCACCAAGAGTCGGACATGACTTAGTGAATAACCCAGGACTTGATAGCTGCCCCTGAGGACGGTTCATTCTCTAGCCTTTCAACCTGCTATGCATAAGGGCAGGGGTGTGCAGAGACAACAGAAGCCCCCAGGCAACGAGATGCAAATGGTGACATTCAGATTTTAGGTCAATGAGCACTTCAGGGTTAGGACCAAAGGGCATACGGACAAATGCTAATATGGCTGTTTTATTTAAAAGTGGTAAATTCTTGTTCTTTATACATTAATTAAGGAAATTTGAGGGATAACTGTATTAATATTTCTGAAGTACTTTGAAAACTCCCTTCCCTTTGGGAAAGCAGCTGTAGGCAGATAGAGTATTGAAGCATAGGTATTCCCTTGTCAAAAAAAAAAAGGCTGTCTTAGGTTCTTTTAGAAAAGAAATGAAAATTCTGGACCTATTTGGGCACTACTGAGTTGCATTCTGTTTCAGGCCACCAATGATATTTTTCTCAAATATCAGGAGGTTAGGAAGCTAGATTGTTAATACTAAAAGTAAATGGAAATAAATATGCTTCAGGTATTGACAAATCCCTATGTAGGTGTTAAGGGAAAAAGGAGTTGCTGGTATGCTGTGTATCTCATTTCTATCCCCAAAGGGAGAAAGATGTTCTTTTCATATCTATGCCAGGGCATGCAGACATTCAGGAGCATACAGATTTGTTTTCTCCCCACAGAGCAAACAATATCACCACTCCTGCTCAAGCTTATAACAGCTATGTTCTTCTGAGACCATGGATTCCTTGTACACCATCTGTAGGGCACTGAACAAGATAGACTGACCATCTCTCAATCTAACTATTCCAGAACATTCATGGTAGTAGGTGATGTTTTTTAAGTAGGATAAATAGCGTAGATTTATCTTCAACTTTGAAACCTTGTTTAGGATTCCTTCTCTAATTATAGAATGATAAATGATTTGGCTTTAGATCCATTACTCTTCAGTTCAGTCGCTCAGTCGTGTCTGACTCTCTGCAACCCCATGAATCTCAGCACGCCAGGTCTCCCTGTCCATCACCAACTCCTGGAGTTCACTCAGACTCAAATCCATCGAGTAAGTGATGCCATCCAGCCATCTCATCCTCTGTCGTCCCCTTCTCCTCCTGCCCCCAATCCCTCCCAGCATCAAAGTCTTTTCCAATGAGTCAACTCTTCAAATGAGGTGGACAAAGTACTGGAGTTTCAGCTTTAGCATCATTCCTCCCAAAGAAATCCCAGGGCTGATCTCCTTCAGAATGGACTAGTTGGATCTCCTTGCAGTCCAAGGGACTCTCAAGAGTCTTCTCCAACACCACAGCTCAAAAGCATCAATTCTTCGGCACTCAGATTTCTTCACAGTCCAACTCTCACGTCCACAGATGACCACAGGAAAAACCATAGTCTTGACTAGATGGACCTTAGTCAGCGAAGTAATGTCTCTGCTTTTCAATATGCTATCTAAGTTGGTCATAACTTTTCTTCCAAGGAGTAAGCGTCTTTTAACTTCATGGCTGCAGTCACCATCTGCAGTGATTTTGGAGCCTCCAAAAATAAAGTCTGACACTGTTTCCACTGTTTCCCCATCTATTTCCCATGAAGTGATGGGACCGGATGCCATGATCTTCATTTTCTGAATGTTGAGCTTTAGGCCAACTTTTTCACTCTCCACTTTCACTTTCGTCAAGAGTCTTTTTAGTTCCTCTTCACTTTCTGCCATAAGGGTGGTGTCATCTGCATATCTGAGGTTATTGATATTTCTCCTGGCAATCTTGATTCTAGCTTATGTTTCTTCCAGTCCAACTTTTCTCATGATGTACTCTGCATGTAAGTTAAATAAGCAGGGTAACAATATACAGCCTTGACATACTCCTTGTCCTATTTGGAACCAGTCTGTTGTTCCATGTCCATTTCTGACTGTTGCTTCCTGACCTGCATACAGATTTCTCAAGAGGCAGGTCAGGTGGTCTGGTATTCCCATCTCTCTCAGAATTTCCCACAGTTTATTGTGATCCACACAGTCAAAGGCTTTGGCACAGTCAATAAAGCAGAAATAGATGTTTTTCTGGAACTCTCTTGCTTTTTCCGTGATCCAGCAGATGTTGGCAATTTGATCTCTGGTTCCTCTGACTTTTCTAAAACCAGCTTGAACATCAGGAAGTTCATGGTTCACATACTGCTGAAGCCTGGCTTGGAGAATTTTGAGCATTACTTTACCAGCATGTGAGATGAGTGAAAGTGTGGGGTAGTTTGAGCATTCTTTGGCCTTGCCTTTCTTTGGGATTGGAATGAAAACTGACCTTTTCCAGTCCTGTGGCCACTGCTGAGTTTTCCAAATTTGTTGGCATATTGAGTGCAGCACTTTCACAGTATCACCTTTCAGGATTTGAAACAGCTTAACTGGAATCCATCACCTCCACTACCTTTGTTCATAGTGATGCTTTCTAAGGCCCACTTGACTTCACATTCCAGGATGTCTGGCTCTAGATGAGTGATCACACCATCGTGATTGTCTGGGTCATGAAGATCTTTTTTGTACAGTTCTTCGGTGTATTCTTGCCATCTCTTCTTAGTATCTACTGCTTCTGTTAGGTCCATACCATTTCTGTCCTTTATCAAGCCCATGTTTGCATGAAATGTTCCCTTGGTATCTCTAATTTTCTTGAAGAGATTTTTAGTCTTTCCCATTCTGTTGTTTTCCTCTATTTCTTTGCATTGATCTATGAGGAAAGCGTTCTTATCTCTCCTTGCTATTCTTTGGAGCTCTGCATTCAGATGCTTATATCTTTCCTTTTCTCCTTTGCTTTTCACTTCTCTTCCTTCCACATCTACTTGTGAGGCCTCCCCAGACAGCCATTTTGCTTTTTTGCATTTCTTTTCCATGGGGATGATCTTGATCCCTGTCTCCTCTACAAGGTCACAAACCTCATTCCACAGTTCATCAGGCACTCTATCTATCAGACCTAGGCCCTTAAATCTATTTTTCACTTCCACTGTATAATCATAAGTGATTTGATTTAGATCATACTTGAATGGTCTAGCTGTTTTCCCAACTTTCTTCAATTTAAGTCTGAATTTGGTAATAAGGAGTTCATGATCTGAGCCACAGTCAGCTCCCGGTCTTGTTTTGGCTGACTGTATAGACCTTCTCCATCTTTGGCTGCAAAGAATATAATCAATCTGATTTCATTGTTGACCATCTGGTGATGTCCATGTGTAGAGTCTTCTCTTGTGTTATTGGAAGAGGGTGTTTGCTATGACCAGTGCATTTTCTTGGCAAAACTCTATTAGTCTTTGCCCTGTTTCATTCTGCATTCCAAGGCCAAATTTGCCTGTTACTCCAGGTGTTTCTTGACTTCCTACTTTTGCATTCCAGTCCCCTGTAATGAAAAGGACATCTTTTTGGGGTGTTAGTTCTAAAAGGTCTTGTAGGTCTTCATAGAACCATTCAACTTCAGCTTCTTCAGCGTTACTGATTGGGACTTAGGCTTGGATTACTGTGATTTTGAATGGTTTGCCTTGGAGTCAAACAGAGATCATTCTGTCGTTTTTGAGATTGCATCCATGTACTGCATTTTGGACTCTTTTGTTGACCATGATGGCTAATCCATTTCTTCTGAGGGATTCCTATCCACAGTAGTAGATATAATGGTCATCTGAGTTAAATTCACCCATTCCAGTCCATTTTAGTTTGCTGATTCCTAGAATGTCTATGTTCACTCTTGCTATCTCCTGTTTGACCACTTCCAATTTGCCTTGATTCATGGACCTGACATTCCAGGTTCCTATGCAATATTCCTCTTTACAGTATCTGACCTTGTTTCTATCACCAGTCACATCCACAGCTGGGTATTGTTTTTGCTTTGGCTCCATCCCTTCATTCTTTCTGGAGTTATTTCTCCACTGACCTCCAGTAGCATATTGGGCACCTACTGACCTGGGGAGTTCCTCTTTCAGTATCCTATCATTTTGCCTTTTCATACTGTTTAGGGGGTTCTCAAGGCAAGAATACTGAAGTGGTTTGCCATTCCCTTCTACAATGGACCACATTCTGTCAGACCTCTCCACCATGACCCACCTGTCTTAGGTTGCCCAGTGGGCATGGCCTAGTTTCATTGAGTTAGACAAGGCTGTGGTCCTAGTGTGATTAGATTGAGTAGTTTTCTGTGCGTATGGTTTCAGTGTGTCTGCCCTCTGATGCCCTCTTGCAACACCTACCATCTTACTTGTGTTTCTCTTACCTTGGGCATGGGGTACCTCTTCACGGCTGCTCCAGCAAAGCACAGCTGCTGCTCCTTACTTTGGACAAGGGGTATCTCCTCACCTCTGCCCTTCCTGACCTTTAACATGGGATAGCTCCTCTAGGCCCTCCTGCACCCGTGCAGCCACCTTTCCTTGGATGTGGGTGGGGTTGCTCTTCCCTGCCCATATTAGGGAAAGTGAAAGTGAAAGTTGCTCAGTCATGTCCGATTCTTTGCAACCCCATGGACTATACAGTCCATGGTATTTTTCAGGCCAGTATACTGGAGTGGGTAGCCATTCCTTTTTGCAGGAGATCTTCCCAACCCAAGGATTGAACCCAGGTCTCTCACGTTGCAGGCAGATTCTTTACCAGCTGAGCCACAAGGGTAGATTCCTTAACTTCCATATTAGGGAAGTTCTCAGCTATAATCTATTCAAATATTTTCTTAGGTCCTTTCTTTTTTCTCCTGCTGGGACCCCCATAATGGGAATGTTGATGTGTTTAATATTGTCCCAGAAATCTCTCAGGCTTTCTTCATTTCTTTTCATTCTCTTTTCTATATTCTGTTCAGCAGTAGTGATTTCCACCATTCTGTCCTGGATATCATTTATCAGTCTTCACCAGATTACTGCTGGAAGGGCAGAATCCATGATCCAGATTCCACCAGTACAGAAGAGAAGGGATGGAAGATTCTGGGGGTAGGGACAGAGTGAGGTAGGTGAAGATACCACCAATAAGAGCATATATTCAAGGCTGTCGAAACTACCCAACCCCCTCTGAGTTGTGTGAATGACCCCAGACTAGACCAGCAGAAAAACCATTCATTTGAACTCAACCTACATTCAGTTTAGTTCAGTTCAGTTCATTTCAATTCAGTCACTCAGTCGTGTCCGACTGTTTGCGACCCCATGAACTGCAGCACGCCAGGCCTCCCTGTCCATCACCATCTCCCGGAGTTCACTCAAACTCACGTCCATCAAGCCAGTGATGCCATCCAGCCATCTCATCCTCTGTCGTCCCCTTCTCCTCCTGCCCCCAATCCCTCTCAGCATCACAGTCTTTTCCAATGAGTCAACTCTTCTCATGAGGTGGCCAAAGTACTGGAGTTTCAGTTTTAGCATCATTCCTTCCAAAGAACACCCAGGACCGATCTCCTTTAGAATGGACTGGTTGGATCTCCTTGCAGTCCAAGGGACCCTCAAGAGTCTTCTCCAATACCACAGTTCAAAAGCATCAATTCTTCGGCACTCAGCTTTCTTCATAGTCCAACTCTCACATCCATACATGACCACTGGAAAAACCATAGCCTTGACTAGACAGACCTTTGTTGGCAAAGTAATGTCTCTGCTTTTGAATATGCTATCTAGGTTGGTCATAACTTTTCTTCCAAGGAGTAAGCATCTTTTAATTTCATGGCTGCAGTCACCATCTGCAGTGATTTTGGAGCCCCAAAAAATAAAGTCTGACACTGTTTCCACTGTTTCCCCATCTATTTCCCATGAAGTGATGGGACCAGATGCCATGATCTTAGTTTTATGAATGTTGAGCTTTAAGCCAACTTTTTCACTCTCCACTTTCACTTTCATCAAGAGGCTTTTGAGTTCCTCTTCACTTTCTGCCATATAGGTGGTGTCATCTGCATATCTGAGGTTGTTGATATTTCTCCTGACAATCTTGATTCCAGCTTGTGCTTCTTTCAGCCCAGCATTTCTCATTATGTACTCTGCATATAAGTTGCTTGTCCATAATTGCTTTGAGTAAATAAAATGATGGTCATCTTAATTCACTGAGTTTACACTGGTTTGTTATGCAAAGACAGGCTTGTTATATTATTCTTTAGTCAACAGCCAGTGAGTATTTAATAAGGGAAGACTTTAACATTTCAAATATATTTAAAAGGCTATGTAAACTTAGTTAAAATATCTCAAAGTTGTGTTATAAACTCTTTGTTGCACTAGGCCCATTGTGCATCAGATAGTCAGATAATGTCTTATAAATTTCCTCCTATGACACCCTTGCTTATATGAACCCTGAGCACAGGATGCCTATTCTAGTTTTCTCAGCCTGCCTACAGCAGGCTATTGCTGAAAATCAACCTCCTTCACAATACTTTCCTTGACCAACCTGGCTCTAAATGATTTCTTCAACCACTAAACCCATAGAACCATAAACAGAATCTACTTTCCTCATGTTTTATTCATCAGTCTAAATGTCTTACTGCCTATCTGGACCATAGGCTTCCTTTAGGAAAGGATGCTTGCAAGCTAGTATGATACCTTTATGTGGTTCAGTATGTGTGAGGATCTATTAAAAAATATATGCATCTCATGATTTACTATCTATTGTTCTCCAATGGGGAGGGTCAGGTTTGATCCTTGGTTGGGGATTAAGATCCGAATGCTGAGAGGTGTGGCCAAAATGGTGATACTATCATTCTTTATGTTAATACATGGTGGGAGGAGAAGAAAACAGTGAAAGATTCCAAGTCCATGGCTCTTTCCTTTTTGATGATACATCTGTGCTCATTCTTTATTATGACCATTAGCTTTGTAATTTCCACATAGATTTTATGAGTGGTGGAGAAATACTGAGGGAGTATTAGCCTTAGAATCATTCGGAAGTGTTGGTGTGGTGCTGAATGTTGTCAAAGGAGTTATAGGAAAGTTGAAGAAAAAAAAAAAAGATGGCGGGGGTGCTGCCATAGTGTAAGAAAGTGAATAAATGCAGAAGACAGTTCAGTTGGTTTGCAGTACTGATTTCACAGAGCTAGCCTCATCTGCACTATCTTGTTTGTCTCCCTTTCCTTCCTCATTACAACACACTTGGAAAGCAGACTGAAACTCTAGTCCTCATTGTAGCCGATAAGGTCAACCCTATACAGAAGGATTTCCTTTCAGTTTAGCGATAACAATCTTTTGAACTTTAAGAAGGTTAGGTTTCAGACATATTACATTTCCAGAGGACGAGCCTTTACTGTTGGTGATAATTCTAAACCCCACTCCTTGGTAGAGAATCTCTGGCAGCTAGCATTGGAACTCAGTGGGGTCTCCAGGAAGACCTAAGCCACAGAGTATGAAAGTGCAAGAGGAATGTTGTCCACATGTCTCTCCATGGAATATGATGCAAGATCCAGACATAGTCACAAAACTGACCTAGGAGGAGAGCTGGAATCAAAGAAAGAATTCCCTTGGACTATTAATTCAGAGGTTGAAATGGATGCCTCTTGGAATAAGAACTAAAGGATCTCCTTTCACACTTTCTTAATTTCAAGTTCAAGGGTTCAAAGGTGGTGGCTAGTTAAGAATCTAGGCTTTTTTTAAAAGTTAAACATTTTGAATCAAAGTGTGCTTAGTCACCACTTAGCTGTGTGACTGGTCTTTTCTGGTGGCTCAGTGGTAAAGAATCTGCCTGCAAAGCAGGATACACAGGAGATGTGGATTCGATCCCTGGATTGGGAAGATCCCCTGGAGGAAAGCATGGCAACCCACTCCAGTATTCTTGCCTGAAGAATTCCATGGACAGAGCAGCCTGGTGGGCTATGGTCCATAGGGTTGCACAGAGTTGGGCGAGACGGAAGTGACTGAGCAGAGCACAGCATGCTGTGTGACTGTGAATAGACTTTGTTGTTGTTTGGTTGCTCAGTGTGTCTGACTCTTTTGCTACCCCGTGGACTATAGCCTGCCTGGCTCCTCTGTCCATGGGATTTTCCTGGCAAGATCACTAGAGTGGGTTGCCATTTCCTCCACCAGGGGAATCTTGCTGATGCAGGGATCAAACCCATGTCTTTTGCATTGGCAGGTAGAGTTTTTACTGCAGAGCCACCAGAAAAGCCCTTGACAGAACTCTGCTTTCAAACAAAAATATGATACTGGTCAATGTGAAATACTTCCAGTTCAACTTTGCTTCCATATGAATGTTCCCACATGGATGAAGACCTTTTGAACTGTCTAAATTTTTTATATTCAGATTTTCAGAACAACTCTGACAAACACATGACAGATCATTTTCATTTTTACTCTTCACGTGAATTCTAATTGATTTTAGAATTAAAACCACCTAGAAGAAGACACTTGAGTCCCCAGTGACCCAGAGAATAAACACACAACCTTGAATTTCTGTGATTCTTTAGGGAGCTGGAAGGGAAAGAATCAAGTGAAGGTCTTCTTTTAAGGCTCTGCTCCAGCCAGACATGTGACTCCTAAGCAACTTGCTCAGTTTTTCAATAATAATGCCACTAGTTATTATAAATGACCCAGCACATGTCATAATCTTACCTGGTGCCAGGCACTTTACCAAGTGTTTTACCCACTTAAGAGTGTGTAATTCAAATAGCCTGGTAATGGAGATTTGATTCTTATTTTATAGATGAGGCAAGCCTTACTAATGGTTATTGACATGTGAAAGCTCAGCTCATTTGCTTCGAGGCACCACAGACTCTGTGCAGTGTAAGTCTTACTCCACAGCTCCCCTTGGGACCAGGCTGATGTTGGGAATTTACCTGAACATTCTTCCTCTTTGCTTGGCTTCTTTCCTTCGACCAGACCAGCTTTCCTCATTCACTACCTTTTCCCGAGCATGATTCTCTAGTATGACGCCAGAACCTCAGCTCCTCTGGACACCAGGGAGACAGAGTTTTTATTTTTACTTTATTTATTTGGCTCTTCTGGGTGGCATATGGTGTCTTGTGGCAGATAGGATTTAGTTACCTGATCAAGAATTGAACCCGCATCCCCTCCATTGGAAAGGTAGAGTCTTAACCACTGGACCACCATGGAAGTCCCTCAGAGACAGAGTTTTAGAAGTAGACAAGAATAGGCTTTATTACTTTGCCAGGCTGAGGGGTACACAGTGGGCTGATGACCTCAAAAAACCCATGTCTCAATTTGGAGAAGACAGTGAGAATTTTTATAATAACTGTTTAAAAGAGGTTATCATCAGCTCATAGACATTCTTCTTATGGTTTGGTGGTGGCAAGCAGGAGTCAGCATCAAACTTCAGGTCCATCTAGTCTGGGGTCTACATGCTTGTGGGCCGCATACAATCATTAATTGTTAACTTCTAACCACCTGGAGGGTGTTTCATTACCTGCCGAATAGCTCAAAGATAATTGCTGTGTGTATCCACTGATGCAGAAACTGGACCTTGCCTTAAGTCTGCTTTTGATTGTGTGTTTCTCCCTGGTCTTGCACCCCAATGCATGCATGGTTAGTTGCTCAGTTGTGTCAAACTGTTTGTAACCTTTGTGGCCCACAGACTCCTCTGTCCATGGGATTTTTTTTAGGCAAGAATACTGGGGTGGATTGCCATTTCCTCCTTCAAGAGATCTTCCCGACCCAGGGATCAAGCCTACATCTCCTGTGTATCTGGCATTGCAGGTGGATTCTTTACCCACTGAGCCTTGGGGAAGCCCCTTGCATCTCCTCTTTTACCTGATTAACAACTACTCGAATCTGCTCACTGAAACTCAGGGAAGGTCATGGAGGCTGGACGAAGGCTGTTTCCTATAATCAAATAAATGTGGGGCACAGAAAAGCTTTGTGCTTAGGAGCCCCACAGGGTCCTGCTTGGTATCAGTAAATTACTTGCACATGAAAGCTCATCTTAGGAGGAGATGACCTAAGACATTAGCCCAAGAGGACATAATTACCAATTGCAAGATCCAGGGAAGGTGATGATACAACTTATTCAAGGTCACAAGTTTAGTTAGGGTGACAACTCACATATTAGCTCAAGTCTGGCTCCTTTTCAAAGTCCTTTTCTGAAGGCTAATAAATAAACTGAGGTCACAGCAACTAAGGTATAACTTGACAGATAACGTTACTGTATCATGACTCTGATAATGCCCACCCCACACCCACTGCCTTCAACTCCAGAACAACTCTGTTATCAGATAGTTAAGATCTTGAGGCTGTCTGAACATCTCTTTTAAGAGTCAGCAGGATCTGTGAATCACGGGAGGAGGGAGCAAACCTTCCTCCCCTGTTAGTCCATGTATGGCGTCTCAGTTTTGTTTTTCTTAATTTTTATTTTTGCATTTAGGGAAATGCTTTAAATATTGTGTCACAATGTAGGGGAGAGAGGGATATAGAAGGAGGACTATTAAAGGCATGTATAGGAGAACAGTTGTGTTCTACTCGGGAAATGCAGACTCTGGGATAAAACCTTTAGTTCCCTGCACTCTGGACTTTGTCTACAGGATGTACACAGCGTGGCCAGGCTTACTTTGCACTAAAAAGAAAGAATGTGATTTTATACCAAAGAAATAGATCTGACAGAATTTCAGATGCTGTAGGTTTTAGACTGAAATTACTTCAGGGTCCCTCCCAGCACCTTTTCAATCTCACTTGTAAGTGACAACACTACACTGCTTATAGTTGTGGCTGATTCCAGGCAAACGATTTTTTTTTTTTTTTTTAACTAAAGGAAGTTGCCAAAAGGACACAAGTCTACTACAACAGGAGAAAAATCAGACAGACATTGAGAGAGCAAATAAGGGTTGGCTGATGTCACATTAATTTTTATTCTGATCACACATTCTTATCTCTAAATTGTGTAATTGTATTTCTCAACTCAGACCATACAGACTATATCATTGTCCTCTTGACAAAGAATAAAGGGGAGATTGTAGCCAGAATTGCTTAACTTACTTTTCCAGAAATGTAGATGAGCATCTTCCAGAAGAAAGTGCAGGCAGGGGAGTGAGGGGCATTTTCTAGGCTCACACTGCACTCCACCAGCCCAGAGCCACCTTTAGAGTCTGTATCAGCTTGTCTACATTGGAGAACGAGGAAGGAAGCCCCCACACCCATTCAACCAGCTCTCTGAAACATCTCCAGGTGTGTGTTTTTGTTGTTGTTCAGTCACTAATCCTGTCTGACTCTTTGCGACCCTACAGACTGCGGCAGGTCAGGCTTCCCTGTCCTTCACCATCTCCCAGAGTTTGCTCAAAATCATGTCCATTGAATCAGTGATGCCATCCAACCATCTCATCCTCTGTTGCCCCCTTCTCCTGCCCTCAATCTTTCTCAGCATCAGGGTCAGCTCTTTATCTAATGATAAAGGTCAGCTTTTTATCTATATGCTGACTTATCTGAGTCGGCTCTTCACAGCAGGTGGCCAAAGTATTGGAGCTTCAGCTTCAATAACAGTCCTTCCATGAATATTCAGGATTGATTTTCTTTAGGATTGACTGGTTTGATCTTGTTGTCCAATGGACTCTGAAAAGTTTCCTCCAGCATCAACCTCCAGTGCTCAACCTTATTTACGGTCCAACTCTCACATCCTTACATGCCTAATGGAAAAACCATAGCTTTGAACAATATGGACCTTTGACAGCAAAGTAATGTCTCTGCTTTTTAATATGCTAAGTTTGTCATAGCTTTTCTTCCAAGGAGCAAATATCTTTTAATTTTATTGCTCTAATCACCATCTGTAGTGATTTTGTCACCCAAGAAAATAAAGTCTCTCATTGTTTCCATTTCCCCCCATGTATTTACCATGAAGTGATGGGAAGGACCACATGACATGATCTTAGCTTTCTGAATGTTGAGTTTTAAGCCAGCTTTTTCACTTTCCTCTTTCACCCTCATCAAGAAGCTTTTTAGTTCTTCTTTGCTTTCTGTCATTAGAGTGGTGTCATCTGCATATCTGAGGTTATTGATATTTCTTCCTGCAATCTTGATTCCAGCTTGTGCTTTATCCAGCCCATCATTTTCTTATGATGTACTCTGCATATAAGTTAAATAAGCAGGGTGACAATATACAGCCTTGATGTTCTCCTTTCCCAGTTTTGAATCAGTCCACTGTTCCATGTCTGGTTCTAGCTGTCGCTTCTTTACCTACATACAAGTTTCTCAAGAGGCAGATATGGTGCCTGGTATTCCCATCTCTTGAAGAGTTTTCCAAGTTTGTTGTGATCCACACAGTCAAAGGCTTTATGTAGTCAATGAGACTGAAAAAGATGTTTTTCTGGAATTCCTTTGCTTTTTCTATAATCCAGTGGATGTTGGCAATTTGTTTTCTGGTTCCTCTGCCTTTTCTGAATCTATTTTGTACAATTGGAAGTTCTTGGTTCACATACTGTTGAAGCCTAGCTTGAGGGATTTTGAGTATTATCTTGCTAGCATGTGAAATAATTGTGATTGTGTGGTAGTCTGAACATTCTTGGGCATTGTCTTTCTTTGGGATTGGAATTGAAACTGACCTTTTCCATTCCTGTGGCCACTGCTGAGTTTTCCAAATTTGCTGGCATATTGAATGCAGCACTTAAACAACATCATCTTTTATGATTTGAAATAGCTCAACTGGAATTCTATCACCTTCACTGCCTTTGTTCATAGTAACGCTTCCTCAAGCCCATTTGTCTTTGCACTCCAGATGTCTGGCTCTATGTGAGTGACCACACCATCATGATTATGCAGGCCATTAAGACATTTTTGGGGGTACAGTTCTGTGTGTTCTTGCCACCAAGACCCAGATGCAACTTGAACCAGCAATAACTGAGATTGCTTTTTCATCCCAGTGTCTGCCTCCATGCACACTTTCCAAGCTGTTCCAGAAACAGGCTTATCACTTCATCATAAAAAGGATATGAATTTGCCTCATCGGTGCACTGAAACCACATATAAATTGTGCAGATGTTACACCCATAAACTCCAGTGATTAGAAGAATATTGGCACATTTTAATCTTAAATGGATTCATATATAACTTAGATACATAATTTTGGAAAAAAAAAAAAAAGCATACTTTTCTTAGCCAGAGTTGCCTAGAAGCAGAGTCTGAGGCAAGGATTAAGTTCCAAAGCTTTAATTGAGAGACATAAACCAAGGGCATAAAGCTGAAGACAAAAGAAAGTGAGGTGGAAAACAAAGGAGAACAAGATGACAGATTGTATTAAGCACTATATTAGGCACTGCTTCCTGATGAACAGATACAATATGTTGCCTGGCCGACATGCTTCCTCAGCCCTAGGCAATGTCATGGAACAGATCATGGAAGGGATTATGGAAAGGACATTTACTGGCCTGCTCCTTTTTGCCCTATTTTCTACTTGTCAAAGGTGACTCCTTAGCAGATTGACTTCCCTACATATGTCCAGGCTTATTTATTAAATGACTTTTCAGACCCTCAAGTTGACAAGACCTCACACCTCACAATGTGGACTTTCTCGTCAGTCCAGAGGTCATGGACAAACGAAAAGCTCAGCAGGGTGGAGGGCCTGACATTCTTGGGCAAAGTGACTTATGATCAGACTACAGAGGTCTGAGCAGAGTCAATGATTTGTACAATAAATCAAGACAGAGCAAGTGCAGAAGAATCTGAGAGAGGTCAACACCAGGGGAATCTGAAAAAACACATAACATGTGCCAGATACAATTCATATAATTCATAATTGATAAGTAGGATTGACATTATGCTTGTCATGGTTTTAACAATCGATGTATTCTATCAAGCAATTTGCTTTGGGCTGGGTCCTGTTAAGCCCTTTAACAAATGATTTATTTGGCTTTGTGGGAGACAGACAGCTTCGGTTTAAATTCTACTAATTCCACTTACTAGCTGTAAGACCTTGGGTAAATTATTCCATTTCTCTGAGCCTCAGTTTCCTCATTTGTAAATTGCAGAAAATGTACCCAAACTCAATAAGATGTTGTGAAAATCTAATAAAATGATAATTTGCCCAAAAAAAAGGCCCTGCCCCACCCTTGATACACCTTTTGCAGTATGACCCTGTTGCAATGCTTGTCTGTCATGAAAGAGAGTGTATTTCTTCAGCTTTCAACTTCAAATTTGGCTGTGTGGCTTGTTTAACCGATACGATGCAATATAAGTGATTAGGTAATCACTCCAATTCTTAGGGGCCCTGTGTCCGCCCTCTCTCTCTCAGACCTCCGCCCTTAGGAGAACAATTGGGGGGGGAGGGCGTGGCGGGCACAGGTGGATAAGGAGAGGCCACATGCAGCCTTGATGAGCCATCCTATTGGGGCCATCCTAGACCAGCCTGACCTGACTGACCAGCTGGCAAAGATGGATAAGCAAGCTGGCTGACGTTAGCCATTCCAGATCTTCAGATCCACCCAGCCAATCTCCAGATTCACAAGCAGAAATATCTGTTTATTGCTATAAGTCACCAAAGTTTCAGTTCAGTTCAGTTCAGTCACTCAGTCATGTCGGACTCTGCGACCCCATGGACTGCAGCACGCCAGGCTTCCCTGTCCATCACCAACTCCCGAAGCTTGCTCAAACTCATGTCCACTGAGTCTTTGATGCCATCCAGCCGTCTCAACCTTTGTGGTTCCCTTCTCCTCCTGCTTTCAATCTTTCCCAGCATCAGGGTCTTTTCCAAAAAGTCAATTTGTCGCATCAGGCCAAAATATTGGAGTTTCAGCTTCAATTTCAGCCCTTTCAATGAATATTCAGGACTAATTTCCTTTAGGATTGACTGGTTGGATCTCCTTGCAATTCAAGGGACTCTCAAGAGTCTTCTCCAACACCACAATTCAAAAGCATCAATTATTTGGCACTCAGGTTTCTTTATAGTCCAACTCTCATATCCACACATGACTACTGGAAAAACCATAGCTTTGACTAAAGGGACCTTTGTTGGTAAAGTAATGTCTCTGCTTTCTGATATGCTGTCTAGGTTGGTCATAGCTTTTCTTCCAAGGAGCAAGCATCTTTTAATTTCATGACAAAATCATGCAGTGATTTTGGAGCCCCCCCAAATAAAGCCTGTCACTATTTCCATTGTTTCCCCATCTATTTGCCATGAAGTGATGGGATCAGATGACATGATCTTAGTTTTCTGAATGCTGACTTTTAAGCCAACTTTTTAACTCTCCTCTTTCACTTTCATCAAGAGGCTCTTCTTCCTTTATTTTCTGCCATAAGGGTGGTATTGTCTGCATTTCTGAGGTTATTGATATTTCTCTCAGCAATCTTGGTTCCAGCTTGTGCTTCATCCAGCCCAGAATTTCACATGATGTACTCTGCATATAAGTTAAATAAGCAGGGTGACAATGTATAGCCGTGACATACTCCTTTCTGTATTTGGAACCATTCTGTTGTTCCATGCCCAGTTCTAACTGTTGCTTCTTGACTTGTGTACTGATTTCTCAGGATACAGGTAAGGTGGTCTGGTATTACCATCTCTTTCAGAATTTTCCAGAGTTTGTTGCGATCCACACAGTCAAAGGCTTTGGCATAGTCAATAGAGCAGAAGTAAATGTTCTTCTGGAACTCTCTTGCTTTTTCTTTGATCCAGGGGACTTGATTGTTTAATTTTAATGAATGTGGAAACAGGACAGGTTAAATGACTTGATCGTGATCACATATTAAACATTTGATTGGAACCCAGGAATATCCAACTCCATAGCTTTAATTGCTACACGTTATTCTTACTCCCTGGATCCTTGGTCTGTATTCCTTGCTGACTAATGACTCTAGGTGAATTATTTGACCGTGTATCTTTTTCGTTATAAAGTTATGTGTGTGTGTGTACCTGCGTGGGTGCTCAGTCGTGTCTGACTCTTTGCAGCCCCAAGGATTGTAGCCCGCCAGGCTCCTTTGCTGATGAGATTTCTCAGGCAAGAATAGTGGAGTGGGTTGCCATATCCTCCACCAGGGGCTCTTGCTGACCCAGGGATCAAACCCTCATCTCTTACATCTGCATTGGCAGGTGGATTCTTTACCACTGTGCCCCCTGGGAAGTCCTATACTCCTATACCTCCTCTTAATTTTATGCTTGAAGGGGCTGAGATTTTGTAATTCAGTAGTTATGAAATATGTGAAAACATTCAGAGGAAAGAGAATATCAGAAAGTGCAATAGAGAAAAGACATCAAAGGAAAGACAGATATGTACACATTTTACCCTGACAGAGGGAGGGCAGGAGAGGCCTGGGATGATGTGGACAGCAGGCCCATCAGGGCATGGCTGGTCCCCTGGGTGGCGTGCACAGTGTGAGCCTGCAGCATACAGAAATCTTTGAGTTTCAGGGTTTTCATCTCCTTTCTGGGAATGCTGATATTCCTAATTTGCTTTCTCTAGTTTTTGAAATGTGTGACCAAATATTGATTAGACTGATGTTTATATGTGACTTATGGGCTCACTCTCATGCATTCATTTAAAGCCATCCCTCACAGACTACCAACTGGCAGGGTGAAGACCCGTTATCTATATTCAATCAGGGGCCGCTCTGCTATATTTATCCAGCTGGATTTGGAAACAAAGGAAAATACACATGCGGGTGAGGTCGGTCAGCCAGCCAGGGCCTCCTGAGGCTCTGGGGCGTTTCTGTTTGCCCCGTCAGCGTAGCGAGGAGACGGGGCCTCTTTCCCATTAGTGTTAATGGAGCCAATCACGTGAATCCACCACGTAGCAATGTGTGTCCTCTTGTGTTCTGATATCTTAATGCACAAAATTGCATCTCTAGGGAAAGGCTTGCCTCCTCTTAAGTGCTCCCAATTCCCATTAATGATAATGGAACAGAAAGAAATATACCCATCATTGCTCAACAGTTAGGGGGCAAAAGAGAAAGATGATTAGGTTTGGGGAATGTCAGTTGAAACCCAAAGGAACTGCAGGCATGGTCTGAAATGGCCCCTCTTTTGTCATTTGTGGAGATGTAGGTGGACCTAGAGTCTGTCTTACAGAGTAAGTCAGAGAGAGAAAAGCAAATATCACATGTTAATGCCTATATGTGGAATGTAGAAAAATGGTACAGATGAAGCTATTTCCAAGGCAGGAATAGAGATGCAGACATAGAGGATGGACACAGAGACACAGGCATGGTGGGGGAAGAGGAGGGCAGGATGAATTGAGAGAGTAGGACGGACATATACACACCATCACATGTAAAATAGATAGCTAGTGGGAACGTGCTGTCCAGCACAGGGAGCTCAGCTCGGGGCTCTGTAATGACCTAGAGAGGTGGGAGGTCCAAGAGGGAGGGGATATATGTGCACATACGGCTGATTCACTTTTAAATTATCACAACATTGTAAAGCAATTATATTCCAATTTAAAAAAAAACAAATAGTCCCTTTTTCCAGACTTATTTAAACATTTTCATTAGACACAGACATGTTTCTTAGAACCATCAACAGATAACTGGCTACACTGTCCTCTCCAAGAGTAGGTGACATCCCTACACGTGCTGACCCAGACTCTAAAGACTGCTCTGGGCTGAAGGAGTAAAGTGCAAGCTAACAAAGTGCTCACCACTCCCCTGCCTGCACTTTCTCCTGTAAGACGCTCTTCAGTGTTTTAGGAAAAGAAGCATAAGCAATTCCGACTGTATCCTACATTTTGCTTTTCGTAGAGAAGGCACCAATATGGATTCCTGTATGGGCTAAGGTTATGAAAGAGACATAATTATGCTGTTTAGAGATAAGACTGTGTGATCAGACTACAGATTAATGTGAAATTCAACCAACACTTGTTGCTCTCTTTGGAGAAGGAAATGGCAACCCACTCCAGTATTCTTGCCTGGAAAATTCCATGGACAGAGGAGCCTGGCAAGCTACAGTCCGTGTGACTGCAAAGAGTCGGACATGACTGGGAAACTTTCACTTCACTTCACTTTGTTGCTCTCTTAACAAGTTGGGCTGATTGTTTTTCTCCCAGTGAACTAGCACTGTGTCCTTTCGGTAGCTTGCTGCAGTTTAAAAAAATGCTTTGTTTGGACTCAGTCACATCTGTAAGCAGCATAGTATTGTCACTCATGGGTGAGAGCAAAAAAGTGTTCAAAGAAACCTTGAAGTCATTTCAGTCTAAGGACTACAGTGTTGGAAATTCTATCAGATTTAGTCCTTTGGTATACATTCTCTGACTTTTTTGTTTGTTTATTTTTTAAATATAGTGTAAAATAGTGCAGGGAGGAGAACTAATGCATATTGTAATTAACACCCATGAGGGGGTATGTTCAACAGAGGGCACTGGATAAAATTCATAGAGAACCAAGGATGATTCCTGGGGAGGAGAAAGTGAAGGGAATAGAAGAAACAGGAGGGAGATGTAGAAAGGGACCATGATGAGCTTTGCCTACACTCTCCTTAGAGATATTGGGAGGATGGAAGGAGTGCATGTATTGTTGAGTTGGATAGGCACTGCAGACATTCTTCCCAATGGCTCCGTCGTGTCTGACTCTTTGCGACCTCATGGACTGCAGGCCTCCCTGTCCATCACTAACTCCCGGAGTTTACTCAAACTCATGTCCATTGAGTCAGTGATGCCATCCAACCATCTCATTCTCTGTTGTCCCCTACTCCTCCCATCTTCAATCTTTCTCAGCATCAGGGTCTTTTTAAATGAGTCAGCTCTTCTCATCAGGTGGCCAAAGTATTGGAGTTTCAGCTTTAGTATCAGTCCTTCCAATGAATATTCAAGACTGATTTCCTTTAGGATGGACTGGTTGGATCTCCTTGCGGTCCAAGGGACTCTCAAGAATCTTCTCCAACCCCACAGTTCAAAAGCATCAGTTCTTCAGTTCAGTTCAGTTCAGTTGCTCAGTCATATCCTACTCTTCACAAACCCATGGACCACAGCATGCCAGGCCTCCCTGTCCATCACCAACTCCCAGAGTTTACTCAAACTCATGTCCATTGAGTCAGTGATGCCATCCAACCATCTCATCCTCTGTTGTCCCCTTCTCCTCAGTCCTTCTTAGAGGAGTTCAAAATCAGAACTCCAGTAAAACTGGGGACATTAAGTCATGGAGAACAATGGTCTGTGTCTCTAATTACTATATAGAATGGAAAAGGTTACATCTCCAGGTGTAGGTTAAAGGATGAGTTTTAAGTTAAAACCCCTATATAGTTATACAGAATGATTTGGGGGAAGTATCTGAATCCTGCCATCCCCCTCCTTTATAAATGCGCATATGCATGTGTGTGTGGGTGTAGGTACGTGCCATGTGTGAGCATACACACTTGCACTCAGTCAGCTTTCTTCCATGACTGTTATTTCAGAATCACTTACACAGAAAAGAATCAACAGGCCTTTAACAACATTCCATTGTTGAAACATCACCTATTTCTCCATGCTCACCAGCCTTCCAATCGGTCTGGTTTCCTTAAAACAATTGAAATAGTACCCTCTGATGTTATACCATTCTTGTTCCAATCTTCCCATCAACAAAATGGCTGGCCTCAATATTACAACTGTAGGGGCAGAATCCTCTACCTTAATATTTAGGACTTTTTTTTTAATTTATTTTTTAATTGAAGGATACTTTTTTAATTGCAGAATTTTAATTACCAAATCTTTTACAGAATTTTGCTGTTTTCTGTCAAACCTCAACATGAATCAACCATAGGTATACATATATCCCTTCCCTTTTGAACCTCCCTCCCAGCTTCCTCCCCATCTCACCTCTCTAGGTTGATGCAGAGCCCCTGTTTGAGTTTCCCCGAGACATACAACAAATTCCTGTTGGCTATCTAGTTTACATATGGTAATGAAAGTTTCCATATTACTCGTTCCATACATCTCACCTTGTCCTCCCCTCTCCCCTTGTTCATAAGTCTGTTCTTTATGTCTGTTTCTCCATTGCTGGCCCTGTAAGTAAATTCTTTAGTGCCTTTTTTCTAGATTCCATATATATGCATTAGAATATGATATTTATCTACCTTTAACACTTTGAGAGAGCAAAAAGACAATGATTCAATCCTTCATTTCATGACCCCTCAGAAATATGCAAAACCTCTGCCATGTGAAACTAAAGTGGTTACTTTGAATAGTTTGTTAACTATTACATATTAGGCAGAAGTTCTTCAAAAGTGAGCAAATGCTAATTCCTTGATCTAAAATATGCATTCTTGAGTTTGCAAGACATAGAGGATTGTGACTGCAATTATTATAGTAGAAACTTGTATTATTTTCACTCCATGTTAGATCAGACAGGATCACTTAACTGAATTTTTTAAAAAAACATTTTTTTGCAAGTCACTGTTTGAGTCTCAATCAAGACTAGACCTGAATTATAGCATATTTGTTCTTAACCCAGATGAATTGTGCTCTTGAAAATCAGAACATAGTTACTAGTGGCACCCACACGTCCACTTTCAAGTCCTCTTACAATTTAATCCCTTATTTCAGCCTGACCATTTACTCTAAGTGATAGAGAAGGCTACAACTAAGATCAGAGCCCTGACTATAAATTCATTATTCTTAACTGTGCTGACAAATGATGGTGTCTGACTACCCACTTAATAAATGACACCTGCAAAGGCCTGATTATTCCTGTGGCTATGAAGGGTAGAATGAGGGGCCCTTGACTGCCTCCAGTCTGTGAAAGAATTAGTCACCATTGAATACTTTCTTTGTAAAAGTTTCCCAATTCAATATGGACTCTTTACCAGAGACACATAATTATGTGTCCTAGAGATATAGGAACCTCCTGGAGGTTGTACTTAGTTACCTGCAAAGACTCAGCCTTATTCATCCGTTTTTCAGCATCACTCCAAACTCCTTGTTGTAAAGCAGAAAAGCCAGGTCTCACAGGCAAAGACTTGCTGGAGGCCATTCTGGAAGACAGGCTAGCCCAGAAAATAGGCTATCCATCTTTAAATTCCAAAGTGAAAGTGATAGTCACTCAGTTGTATCCAACTCTTTGTGACCCCATGGACTTTAGCCTGCCAGGCTCCTCTGTCCATGGAATTCTTCAGGCAAGAATACTAGAGTAGGTTGGCATTTCCTTCTCCAGGGGATTTTCCTGACCCAGTGATCGAACCCAGCTCTCCCACAATGCAGGCAGATGCTTTGCCATCCGAGCCACCAGGGTACCAGGGCACTTTTCAAAAGAAAGTCAAGACATCCATTTGGGGGTTTACCTGGCTAGAAATTAAATTCACCATAATTTTCTATAAATCATTCCCTCCTTTCTTAACTTCCAATATGGAGAAGAGATGGATAATGCTTAGGAAGCCCTAAGATTTGATTAGCTTGTAAAGCTGGATTATGAAAACCTTGAGGTGGGATATAATCTAATGATTCTAGCACAATGTGATCTGTTCAGTTCAGTTCAATCACTCAGTCATGTCCGACTCTTTGCAACCCCATGGACTGCAGCATGTCAGGCTTCCCTGTCCACCACCAACTTTTGGAGTCCACTCAAACCCATGTCCGTTGAGTCAGTGATGCCATCCAACCATCTCATCCTCTGTTGTCCCCTTCTCTTCTTGCCTTCAATCTTTCCCATCATCAGGATCTTTTCAAATGAGTCAGTTCTTCGCATCTAGTGGCCAAAGTATTGGAGTTTCAGCTTCAGCATCAGTCCTTCCAGTGAATACTCAGGACTGATTTCCTTTAGGATGGACTGGTTGGATCTCCTTGCAGACCAAGGGACTCTCAAGAGTCTTCTCCAACACCACAGTGCAAAAGCATCAATTCTTCAGCACACAGCTTTTTTTATAGTCCAACTCTCATATCCATACATGACTACTGGAAAAACCAGAGCTTTGACTAGTCAGACCTTTTTTGGCAAAGTAATGCCTCTGCCTTTTAATATGCTGTCTAGGCTGGCCATAGCCTTTTGTTCAAGGAACAAGCATCTTTTAATTTCATGGCTGCAGTCACTATCTGCAGTGATTTTGGAGCCCCCCCAAAATAAAGTCACTGTTTCCATTATTTCTCCATCTATTTGCCATGAAGTGATGGGACCAGATGCTATGATCTTAGTTTTCTGAATGTTGAGCTTTAACCTAACTCTTTCACTCTCCTCTTTCACTTTCATCAAGAGGCTCTTTAGTTCTTCTTCGCTTTCTGCCATATCTGAGGTTATCATCGATGTGATGTTTATCACATATCTGAGGTTATCGATGTTTCTCCTAGCAGTCTTGATTCCAGCTTGTGTTTCATCCAGCTCAACATTTCTCATGATGTACTCTGCATATAAGTTAAATAAGCAGGGCGACAATATACAGTCTTGACATACTCTTTTCTCAATTTGGAATTGGTCCATTTTTCCATATCCAGTTCTAACTGTTGCTTCTTGACCTGCATACAGATTTCTCAGGAGGGAGGTAAGGTGGTCTGGTATTCCCATCTCTTCAAGAATTTTCCACAGTTTGTTGTGATCTATGCCGTCAAAGGCTTTGGCATAGTCAATAAAGCAGAAGTAGATGTTTTTCTGATATTCTCTTGCCTTTTTTGATGATCCAGTGAATTTGGCAATTTGATCTCTGGTTCCTCTGGCTTTTCTAAATCCAGCTTGAACATCTGGAATTTCACGGTTCATGTACTGTTGAAGCCTGGCTTGGAGAATTTTGTGCATTACTTTGCTAGCATGTATCTATCGAATTTTCCTCTGGTACCAACTGTCCCCTTTGTTCTCCATGAACAGCAGTCAAGTGTGGAGGAGAAAATGATGATCAAAGATCTATCATTCTGTTTACTGAGGTTCCTGATTTGCAGGTGGACATGGCCTCAGAAAAGAGTCTCCAAGAGGTTGTGACCATGCAGGTGAAACTTGCAGCCCTAGATAGGGCTATCATATGCCTGCATGTGTATAATGAAACTCCTGTTGTAAACCACACTATTCTTTGGTAATAAGATGCTCATTCCTTACACCCCTTGGGCATTTTATTTCTCCACTCAGAGCCATGCTGTGGGCCAGCAGTAAGAAGCTATGGCATATATTCAAGCTAATGCATTCACACTCTCTTCCTGTCAATGACACCATGCTGCTGATAGTCTTTAAACTGTATCCTTTCTAGGAAATATTTGATATTACAGGGTGATTTAGGTTACAGAGGAAGAGACATTGAACAATCATTATCAAGATGCACTCAAAACAACATTTCAGAAAATCAGACATTACAAAGGAGAACTTGCTAATTCACCTAATTCAGGACCAAGAATTCAGGCAAAACATGCAAGTAGATAAGTTGTTGTCAGCTGTCTCTGCATCTTGCTGCACAGGTGCCTCTGAACACCTATCTTCCAGTTTTCTGCTTTCATCTAGAAAGAAGAAACCCTGCTTGAATTGTGTTTAAAGTGAGAACAATAAGCTTCTAAATAATATTCTGGAGGATTCATCTCTGAGTATAACCCACAGAGGAGCTTGGAGAATCAATTAATGCTTCTTAAGCCCTCTGCTATTCAGGTTCTACTTTGTCTAGTCATAATAGTGACTCAGAGGTTAAAGCGTCTGCCTGCAATGTGGGAGACCTGGGTTCCATCCCTGGGTCGGGAATATCCCCTGGAGAAGGAAATGGGAACCCACTCCAGTATTCTTGCCTGGAGAATCCTATGGACAGAGGAGCCTGGTGGGCTACAGTCCACAGGGACGCAAAGAGTCAGACACAACTGAGTGACTTCACTTCCTTTAAATTCAAGTTATGTCAAGTTGTGTCCAACTCTTTGTGGTTCCCTGGACTATAGCCCTACAAGCTCCTCTGTCCATGGAATTCTCCAGGCAAGAATACAGGAGTGGGTTGCCATTTCCTTCTCCAGGGGAGCTTCCCGGCCCAGAGATCGAACCTGAGTTTCCTGCATTGCAAGCAGTTTCTTTACCATCTGAGCCACCAGGGAAGCATCGGTCCCTTATAAACACTGGTTAGAATATATAACAGTCATGGTAGGTAGCCTAAAACTATGATTAACAAATGGTCCTGGAATCTCAGCACCTGAACCCAAGGAAGGTGTATTTCTTGCTTTGATAACATCCATTGAGTGTCCACAAAACCTCCCAGGACGACTGTCCTCCAGACAGGAACTTGGTGCTGCAGGCAGATGGGGGTGCTATTTTCAGCCACAACATCAAGAATAAGCAGCCTCCTTGTTCAACAGACAGAAGAAGAAAAACATGCTCAAACTTTTCACTGCTTTTCTCACATCTCTGTCCATTGGCTAGAACCAGTCCAAAACCTCCATCCCACGACTAAAAGGTAGGGATGTTTCATCTTCCCGAGCTCCTGGAGCCAGATTTGGGTGAGAGCTAGAAATTACTGTCATGACGCTTATAATCCCAATGTAGATTTGAAGTCAAGGTAGAAAGCCATCTCACTTTCAGCTTTTAATTTCTTTTCCTCATCTTAAGATACACCTTGGGTGCTACACTGCCACAAAGGAAGAAAGAGAAAGTACTGCATTTCCTTTTGTTTATGACAAACAGGAGACCACAATGGCTGGTGCTTCCAGGTCCTGATTTATTAGTTCAGCCGCAGCTACTGCAGCAGCGCATCCTTCCAGAACACTCAGAGGCTCAGCAGGCCTTTGAAAGAATCCCAACTGGCTCCCACGCTGAATAGGAGAGGGGGGAACGTATCATCCCAGTACCCCTGGTTGAAATGGAAATCTGCTCAAAGCAAAAATAGAACTCTCATGGGGCTTGTCTTTAAAAAAGAACGGCAGGGCCCAGTGGTTCTGGTTGACATATGTTTAATCATTTTAAAAATTTTTTCTGTCTCTACAGTTTAGTCAGAAAGTCCATGGGTTTGAAGCAATAAGAGGGGGAAAAATAAAAACCCTCAGAAAATGAAACTTTAACTCAAAAAGACAGGTTAGGGATTTCTCCCAGATCAGGGCAGCCATGGTGTTTGTCAGCCCAGGCTATTTTCCTTTATCTCCCCCTTGGTCCGGGAATATCATTTTCTAAAACTCTATTAAATGAGAATCCTATAATATCCTACACTATTATTGTCCCCTGTCTCTCCTGACTCATCTGGTTATCCTCTCTGGAAAGGCATATCTAACACTTTCTATCTGCTTTTTCTATCTATAGGACATTCAAGGTCCTCTTTCAAAGCTCCCTGCTCCCCAAGGCTTTCTCTATATCCTCTCTGTGCTGTGCAATTACCACACTGTAAAATACCATCTTTTTCTCTAGGAGCTCCTCTATGTGGCTGAGAACTTAATCACATGCTGGCTTGTTCAATCAGTATTGCCACGTGTGTTAGTCACATCTTCCCGGGAGGTCAATTGGTCCTTGACACACCGTTTCTCTTTCAGACTCAATAATACTAAGTTGATGTTGCAGTTGAGGTGTTCAATAGCTTTTGTTGGTTGGTTGCATAGCAATACCTCGGCTCTTTAAATTGGGCAATGTGACATTTCTGAGGCTTGTGTGTTATATATGAAATGCTCTCAGGCCATCTGTGATGGTGTGGTCCTATCCATCCATTTCTAAATGACGTGGCTAAGTCCATGTCGGAGGTCACAGGCAAAACAAGCCTTATGCTGTTCTTGTCCCTGTTTGTGTTGGGACCCCACTGCACTGCGGTCTCTGAGGCATGTGAGAGGTCTGTAAGCTGGATTACCATTCTCAGGTTTTCAGTCCTTCTTAAAATACAGTTATATTTCCATGCTCCCTTGCCACGTGATTTTCCCTCCCAGTAGAGCAGGCAGAAAGTATCCCTGTCTTGTTCATTTTGGGTCCATAGGATTTGCTTTGGTCAATAAAGCATTAGCAGACACACCATGAGCAGAAGACTTAATATGTTTTGCAGTTAGTTTAGCTGCTTTCGCGTCACTATTTGTTTTATGAAGAACTTGTCTCTGACGTTTATCTGGTCTCAAAATTATGAAAACACATGCAACAGACTTGAATGTGATCTGAATCTAAGTGTCCAATCTAGCCCGCCTGAATCAGGTAAGCCCAATCAAGATTCACCAAACAACAGCTAGTCTTTAGAGAAGAGAAATAAGCATCTGTTGTTTTAAGCCACTGAGATGCTGGGGGGATTGTTGTTACACCGCATTTTCACAGTGACAATCTTATAAAAGGATAGACTGGGTGGTGAGGCCTCCAGGGTCCAGAGTCTGCACAGATAACTGGTAGAAAAGGCATAGTTGCTGGCTTGGGGGAAGGAATAAGAAAGATACCGGAAGAAAGCAGGGTCCTCACTGGAGGGAACCCAGACAATGACAGCCAGAACGTGGGCTCTGAGAGCGACCAGGTGGGTGGCTGCCCTGTGGCATTGGCTCATCAGGTGACATGCCTTCCCTGTTTGCAGACCCTCGCTGGCTGTCAAAGTGATGAACCGTGCCATTCTTCATATGCCCTAATGTGGTCTAAGGATGCAGTGTGATGGCTACGAGCGTGAATTTTGGAGCCCAGCTCTCTGGGCTATGTTCTTGGCTCTGCCACTCTGCTGGCTTTGGAGAATTATTTGGCCTCTTTGTGTCTCAGTTTTCTTATCTGAGAAATGGACTAGTAATAGTGTCTTCCTCATAAAATCACTGTGAAGATTAAATGTTGTAATGTGTATAAAGTACCTAGAAGAGGACCAAGAGTTTAGGAAGGACTCAGTAAGTGTTAGCTATTATTGTCATTGTTATTGTTTCACCAACAGTGAGGACACAGAAAGCCCACTGTACTCTGCTGAGTATCCTGAGGGGAATTCAAGTGGATGTAAGACAAGGTGACTGCCCTAAACAAGTGTGTAATCTGAAATGGGTGCTAATACCCTACAAGTGCTCACTTATTGGGGCACCCAGTGCCCCATGAGAGAGGAACACCCACATGCATTGTGTCCACACTGAAATCTCATTTCATCTGGTCCTGAGGCAAGTCTGGGGAATAAAATATCTTTGTAATAGAGGTATAAATAAATATTCTCATAAATGTAAATGTAGAATGGAGAGAATTACAGATGTGTGGGGAAGATGGAAGACTTTCTACAGAAGAGGTGATATCGAGGTTATATCAAAGGATGCCCTCACAGAGAAGGAAAAGTCAAGGATAAGGGAATTCCAATCAGAAGAAAGTTTTGTAGAAAATTGGGGAATGCAATTATTTCAGACCCAGGGAAGCTGATAAAGTATAATAATACAATCATCTTTGTCATCATCTTATTTTATTCTGTGCTGTAATTTCCTTTTTGATAAGTGAAAGAATTACACTTCAGAGAGGAGGAAGAACATAGTAAACCTCACACAGTACATTTTGGAGTTGGGTGGGAACTCAAAAATTCTTTCTGATCCCAAAGCTCATGTTTTATTACATATTGTTGAGGATGTCAGTAGAATGTAGAGAAAGAATTTCAATTTGGGGTCACATTTGGAGGATTTTGAAGGTCAAGGAAATACATTTGATCAATATTTGGTAGTTGACTTGGGGCCCTAAAAGATTTTTTGTAGAGGAGAGACAGCACCCTAACTGTGTTTCCTTCAATAGAATAATTCATTTTATGTATGGTGGGCCAAGTGGTTGAAGAAGCCACTTTAGAAGCATCAGCATTGGTCTAGGTGCCAAGGTAGGAAGAATGGATCCCGTTTTATTCAGCTGATTGGGAATAATTTTTGGATAATGCTATTAATATTTTTGTGCTGAATTGACCCTACTTAAAAAATTAATTTATCTATTTTAATTTGAGGCTAATTACTGTACAGTATTGTGGTGGTTTTTGCCATACGTTAACATGAGTCATGGGTATACATGTGTCCCACCATCCTGAACCCCCCTCCTCAACCCTATCCCTCTGGACTGTCCCAGAGCACCAGCTGTTGGTGTCCTGCTTCATGCATCGAATTGTCACTGGTCATCTATTTTACATATGGTAATATACGTGTTTCAACACTATAGAAAGATGATGACAGCCCTATATGCAAGATAGCAAAAGAGATACAGATGTAAAGAACAGACTTTTGGACTATGTGGGAGAAGGCAAGAGTGGGATGATATGAGAGAATAACCCCTACTTTTTTATCATCATAGTTTTTAATAACCTTTTATTTGGAAACATAAAAAAGCTGCAACAATAGTGCAACTAACACCCAGATTTATCCATTCTTAAGATTTGAATTATTTATTTGCATTTTCTCTCTCTAAATATACACATACATACATACACATATACATAAATATATTTTTTGTAAACCATTAGGGAGTAGGTAGCATACATTATTGGGCTTCCCAAGCGACTCAGTGGTAAAGAATCCATCTGCTGCTGCTGCTGCTGCTAAGTCGCTTCAGTTGTGTCTGATTCTGGTGACCCCATAGACGGCAGCCCACCAGGCTCCCCCATCCCTGGGATTCTCCAGGCAAGAACACTGGAGTGGAGTGCCATTGCCTTCTCTGAAGAATCCATCTGCCAAGCAGGAAATGGGGATTCAGTACCTGGGTCGGAAAAATCCCCTGGAGAAAGAAATGACAAACCACTCCTGTATTCTTGCCTGGGATATCCCATGGACAGAGGAACCTGGCAGGCTACAGTCTATGGTGTCTCAAAGAGTCAGACACGACTGAGCATGCACACAGCATACATTATGGATTTTCACCCCGAGATTCTTCCGTGTATATTTCCTAAGGACCTGTAAACCTCAGGATATGTATGGCACTATTTTCCTTCTAGTGCAAGATCCAGTCTAGGATCACATATTTCACTTAATTGTCATATTGCTTTAGTTTTCTTTCATCTGGAAGTCTTTCTCAGCCTGTCTTTCAAGTATGACATTGAATAGTACAACTTCCTCTTTTTAGTTGAATGTTCCTCATTTGGGAATTTCCCAGAGTTCCTCACGCCCAGATTGAGTTCTGTATTCTTAGCTGGGATATCACATGGTGAATGTTGCACCCTTGTCGAGATTCATAACAGAGCCATAGTATGTCCACTGGCCGCTCACTGGTGATGATGGATTTTGATCACCCAAAGTATCATCCAAGGTTTTCCTTCTAGGGGTTGTCCAGTTTCTTTACAGTATACTTAATTTGCTTCACAGTTTGCCAAAGACATTTAAGACCATGTGTTTCTCCTCATCAAAATTTCTCCATGAATTTAACACCCTTTGATGACTCTTTCCTGATTTTATCTTTGCTATAATGGCTGCAAAATAATGATTTCCCAACTACAGAGGAGAGTGGAAAAGCTGGCTTAAAGCTCAACATTCAGAAAACAAAGATCATGGCATCTGGTCCCATCACTTCATGGCAAATAGATGGGGAAACAGTGGAAACAGTGGCTGACTTTATTTTGGGGGGCTTCAAAATCACTGCAGATGGTGACTGTAGCCATGAAATTAAAAGATGCTTACTCCTTGGAAGGAAAGTTATAACCAATCTAGGCAGTGTATTACAAAGCAGAGACATTACTTTGTCAACAAACGTTCGTCTAGTCAAGGCTATGGTTTTTCCAGTGGTCATGTGTGGATGTGAGAGTTGGACTATAAAGAAAGCTGAGAACAGAACAATTGATGCTTTTGAACTGTGGTGTTGGAGAAGACTCTTGAGATTCTCTTGGACTGCAAGGAGATCCATCCAGTCCATCCTAAAGGAGATTAGTCCTGGGTGTTCATTGGAAGGACTGATGCTGAAGCTGAAACTCCAATACTTTAACCACCTGATGTGAAGAGCTGATTTGAAAAGACCCTGATGCTGGGAAAGATTGAGGGCAGGAGGAGAAGGGGACGATAGAGGATGAGGTGGTTGGATGGCATCACTGACTCAATGAACATGGGTTTGGGTAGACTCTGGGAGTTGGTAGTGGACAGGGAGGCATGGCATGCTGAGGTTCATGGGGTTGCAAAGAGTTGGACACGACTGAGTGACTGAACTGAACTGAACTGAACTCCAGTTCATCAGCTGCATCTTCCAGCCAGTGATCACATGTTTAGGCAAGAGCCTTCCTTCTCACCTGTTTATTTCTTGGTTTGCCTAGCTATTTTTGGTATGAACTCAGGGATTACCTTCCTTAAATATTCTGATGCTCTTTCAAATTATTCCTGTGTCTTTATGATATAACCCCAAAGTACTTTTTTTTTTTCTTTTGAATAGTTAAAAACATGTCAGCTTTAACTAACAACACTTGGATAGACTATTTTCTATAGTCATATTCCAGAAACTCGCATGCTCATTAAGGAATCATATCCAGATCTACTGCCTTCATGAATTCTTTGTTGAAGCAACTAAATTGTTATCCTGATTTTTCCTGAAAATTATTCACTTTAGCTTCTCAATCACACAGAGCTTATCTAAAAGTCCTTCACTTTAGAAATGGCCTTGGTTGATTCAGAATTTTAGCACCAATGTCTGGCCACTTTGGCCAGACTATTTGGATTCTTATGGAGTGCTTGCTCTACATCTGGGCCCTGTCTTTCAGTTGATTTGAGATCAATGGAGATTAAGCTGAAATGTTCCCAGGCAACAGAGAGAATGACTCACAAACTCAGATAAGAATATATCCTGACCATGACACTCTTTGGGGAAAAGAGAAGCTGGAGTTAGAAGTGAAAGAAGTTTCAGAGTGCATGGGAGTCTCTTGTTGTCTCTAAGACCTTGGTTCAAAGTGTCCCCTTAGAGATGAGTTGGAACATATGCTCTACTAGCTCATCCTCTGTAAAGGAAATGAGAAACAATTAAAGAAATTATGAGTCACCAAAATACCTTTTATTTGCAAAACACTAGGATATGGATGGGGCTTTCCAGGTGGTGCTAGTGGTAAAGAACCTGCTTGCCAACACAGGGAGATGTAAGACATGTGGGTTCAGTCCCTGGGTTGGGAAGATCCCCTAGAGGAGGGCATGGCAACTCACTCCAGTATTCTTCCCTGGAGAATCCCATGGAGAGAGGAGCCTGGCTATAGTCTGTAGTCAGATATGACAAAAGCAACTTAGCACAGGATATGGTTATGGAAGACAAACATCCAAACTTGTAGGCAGTGGGCACTGTTGAAGTCTCACCTCAATCCCCCGCACTAGGATGGTACATTCATGCCCAGCTGCCATGAGTTTTGGAAACCAAAGGCTCACAGCTGCTCCCATCTCTAGAAAATGCCCTAAGTCAGTGGGAGCTTCCATGTCTAGGACCTGAGGCTCACCTCTTTGAACCCAGGACAGTCTGAAGCCAGTGACTGATGGATTCAGGGGAACAGAAGGCTGATCCATCTGTGCTAAATTGGGACCAACTCTATGGTACAATTCCTGTTCCAAAGAGGCCTGTGGGACTGGGAGAGGGAGGGGCTGGACTCTAGAGGAGCCCACGGTCTTGCTCAGGTAGTTCTCTTTTCACATCTGTTTCTTTCTCTTTCAAAACAACTCTCAGTAAATCACATGTCCTGGGATGCAAATTCCTGTCCCAGACACTGCATCTGGGCAACTTGACCTAAATAATTCAACCAAAGTAATATGGGGACCATTTTGAGTTACAAATCATATCATATGTAAGTGATTTTGAAAGTAGACAGAAATGTATATATTTGACCTAAATCATTTGAAAAAATGGAAAAAAAAATAAAACCATTTCACAGTATCCTAGCAATAATATATTATTTTAACAAGCATCACCATCTCCCAGAAATATTGATTGGTAGTCTCAAAGTCATCTTTGATTCTTTTCCTTTTGACCTGCCTCTAATGAGATGTCACAGCCCCTCAACACTGCCAGTCAAGAACTTCACAAATGCTCCCTGACATGTTCTTTCCACTGATGTTTTGGCCTCCCCACTTCCCCTTCTCCACTCTCAATGGCATTCATGACACAGGTTACCCTGGTCTAAGTTGTTTTTTCCATTTTCTTTCCAGGCCCACTGGTCAACAAGGTATCAGTTATTCTCTCTATATTCAGATATTCCAGAAGTGCATTCTAAGGATATCTGTATAGTCTCACCTTTCTTGCTTTTGAACTTGAATTTCTTCCACTCAGAATATTTTATCCTCACCATTTCTGCTTATTTCAATGCTGTCTATGAAGATCCAGTTAAAATGCTTCTTCCTCCATGAAGCTTTCTAAGATTTCCTGAATCAAAAGCAATGTCTCTTTCTCCTGTAGTCCTTCAGCCCTTTATTTGTTTCTTTAGCAAGTCACTTTCTGCTTGTCTTTTTATTACCCGTGAATGCATCTCACTTCTCCTCTGTGCCTTTGGAAAATAAGAATATCTTATCCCCTTTTATACCCCTCTTCTGTTCACATCTCTTTGGTCCATCCCCCTTCTGATCTTTTCAGCTCAGCCAGCTTGCCTATATTCTGCCTGGCCCATAAGACAGTTGCAGAAAATACTGTCTGCCCTAGGTAATGCCCATCCATTCCTCATAGACACACTCCATCCTCTGACTTGAATTCCATGTTTTATATCTACTCTTGCCTTTTCCTGCTTCTTCCCCCTTCTATTGTAGTGACCATTTGTCCTTTTTGAAATTTCATATTTGGTTTCTAGTTTGGCTTTGTGCTAATAGTCCCTGCAGCCTTGAGTGAGAGTTGGTTTCCTAAAGCACATACCTATTGAGGATTCAATGCATGTGTTCTGGAGCCCATGGGAATGACTGGCCTGTTTGCTTTCCATACACACTCAGGTGTGACTCCTGGAGTCACAAAGAACCAAGAAGATGGATCACAGGAAATTTGACAACAAATTAGAGGGAGACATTCACCCAATGAGTGGACTCCAGCTCACTAAAATTTGAGTCATTACCTTTTAACCAGTGTTTGATAAATTCAAGTCCTGGTTTATACCTTTAACTTTTTTCCCTTCCCCCAAGCTCAGGACACTTTCAGTTTCTCTTGGCAGATCATGGCAGCCATAATCAGGATTCCAAAAAGTCAGAATGAGAGGTTTTTTTGAGGGGCGGAGGGGGTTCCAGTTTTCTTTGGTGTCAGTGGACTCAACTGGACCTAGATGATGTTTTGCTGATTGGTTGGAAAATATCCATGCAATTCTCTGTTTCTTGTTTAATAGCTCTTAATACCATTTCCATATTGTCTGAAGTGACCTCTAAATGGAGCTTTCCAAGTGAATGTGTGTTATCAGTTGCAAAGCACTGGGATGTTAGTTGTAGCTCTTTTAGCAATTGGAATTTCAAGACCAAAAAAAGGGAGTTCATTTGGTTGTCCCTTTTATCTTAAAATTGAGAAACTCTGAACTCTGGCACTTAATTGTTCTCATAATTACAGGAAGAGAGATGGGAATCAAACTAAAATTCAAGCAATTACATGTGCAAGGGCAAAAGTGTCTATTATATTAAAATGCAGAGTCCATTTCCATTTCACTTAAGATGGCTGTTAAGAAAAGGACTCAAGATGCGGGAGGTGGGGGCAGGGCCTATATACTTAGATCTTGATTTCAAAGCCTCATGAATGTATTTTTATTCTTTTAGCTCCAAATAAGTATCTTAGGTGAAAGTATTATGCATTAGATATGAAGTATTTTTCTGGCTTTACAGAAAGACAAAGATTTTCCCTTAAGGGTTTCTAGATTTGTGATATATTTATGTATTACATACTTATATTTTAGATACACTTATCAGAACCCTGAAAATGTCCCTTCCGTCCCCAAATGCCAGCAGTGCTAAGTCTACTTAGAACCAGCCAACACAAAGGACAGATTTGTAACTGATGAAATCTCAGTAGCATTTGGCCATCTAAAAATAAAGAAAACACTTTTCTCGATTGAAAGGGACCTACTTTACTCACTCCTATTGGGATAAAGTTCTGTTTGTTGATTTGCTCATTTATTCATATGACCACATGTAGCTCCTCCAGGACTGCAGCTTTGGCCCCATCACCAGTCACAGCCATGGTCAGGTTTGGTAGGATGCGGTGCGTCTCTGTGGTTCCCAGCTCTTGCACGTGCTAACTCCCCTGAATGACACTGAGGGGTGAGTTTTCAGTGAGGAATGGACTAGATAAACTCCCTTCCTGGACAGGCATGAGGCACAAAGCAATATGATGCTTGGAAGCATGGCCTAGGTCAGGGGGTCTGTCAGCTCTTTTCTGTAAAGGGCCAGAGAGTATGTATTTTAGGCTTTGAGGCCATACAGTCCCTGTCACAGCTACTGAGCTCTGCTGTTGTGATTTCTACAGCAGCCATAGACCATCCATAAATGAATAAGCACTGCCCACATTACACTAAAACATTATTTATGAACAACAAAATTTGAATGCATACTTATTTCGGGTATCATGGAATATTTTTCATTTTTTCATTTTATTTTTTTATAATTTAAAAATGTGAAAATCATTCTCAGCCCACAGACAGCAACATGGTAGAGGCTGCTTTAGCATGGGACTCTTAGTTTGCCAATATCCGGCCTAGATGAGCCTCAGAATGTTGGGAGTCTAGGGCGTGAACACTCTGGCCCTGCTTGGAATTCTCTGCAGGTGGCTTCCTCCAGCCAAGAGAAAAGGACTTGCCTTCCGTAGGTAAATCTGTGTCTTCCAGAGGTACATGTGTCTCACAGACAGATGGTGGTTTCATTGAGCGTCACCCTGCTGGAAGTAGTTGCTTCTTCCTTCAGGAATTAGGACTTCTTCTAACAAGGGTTGCTTTTCCCAGACTCCAGGCAGTAAGTTCAGCCCACAGCCCTCATTCATAGCTCAGATGGCTCCAACTTTGTGTGTTGCTTTGACTTCTTTCATCCGGTTTCATCTAGAGAGCAGGCTGCTTGTGCCTGTGGACAGCAACCCTCAGGAATAATCTTTGGCTTAGTTAAGACTTTCTGAGGCTGACCTCCATGGTGTTTTAAGTCACTGTGATTGGCTGCTAGTGTGGACATCCTTGGGTGAGCATCCTGAAACACCAATGCCCCCTCTCCCCGAGCTTTCTACTGCAGACATCAATATGCCCCCTATCTGCCTCTGATAATGAATATTAGGGGTTACTGCAAACACAAATATTCCCTGGGGGGATAATTAAAATGAATATGTTCCCTGCTAAAGGCTGTCTTTTTTCATAAACTTTTCACAGCTTTCATCTCATAGTGAAGTTCTTGGATCAGGCCAAGGGGACAGAAAATGATTGATCCCTGATTAGGACAGAAAAAATGGAAATGGCAAAAGGCTGAATAATTTTCCTGAGGTGACAGAGTAGTTCATGACTGAGTTTGAATGAGATTCCCAGGTGCAAAATTCTGATGCTCTGTCAGTCCTTTGACTACATATGTAATCTCTATTTTCTACGGAAATCTATATATATGCTATGGATTTAAATGCCTGTATTTGCAGGTAAAGTACTTGCATACCAGAACTGTGAAATGGGCTGAAGATCACAAAATACTAACCAGGAAAAATATAATATCTGGTTTCAGAGAGAACTGATAACCCATGGTAGCAAATAACATGGTACTACAGATGAATAATGAACCATGTGCAATCGTAATAGAAATAGAGTAGCTTATGTATAAGGCAGGGGAAGATTCTATTCAAAACTTTAAAAGCCTTTAGTTCAGTTCAATTCAACCGAAAAAAACCTGATGAAGAGTTGAAATAGACATCAAAATCATCTATTAGAGTGTAGTGGCCATTCAAGATTTGAGAACAAAGCCTTAGAAGAAAATGAAAACATTTACTTATTCAAATAATTCCAGTGAAATCAAGAAAAGAAAGAAATTAAAAAGTAGAGGATTAATGTATATATGATATTTAAAAAGCACCATAATATTTATAAGAA
>SJYQ01000512.1:227894-245801 GCA_006410935.1 Redunca redunca | reverse complement strand
TCTTCTAAAATCCTAATAAGAAAAAAACATAACTTTTTAAAATATCAAAATAATATATATGTCACAAAAGAACGTGTACAAAAGGCTAATAAGAACATGAGAAGATGTTTATCATCACTAGTCATCAGGGAAATTAGAGCACATGGAGATAAATATAAACCTATGAGGATGCCTAAAATTAAAAAGACCACCAATATCAAGTGTTGGAACAGATTAAGAACCACAGAAATTCTCGTATGTCTCTAATCAGAATGCAAATAGATAAAACTATTTTGGTCAATCATTTGAAACTTTTAATTAAAATATAACATGCACTTACTCATAGATCTGAAATTCTATTCCTAGATTTATGCCCAAGAAAAATAAGGGCATGTGTCTAAACTATATACACAAATGTTCATGACAGGGTGATTAATAACAGCTCCAAACATAAAACAACCTAAATGTCCATCAGTGGGAGATGGATAAGTCAACTGGGGTTTACTTATATAATAAAATACAGTCATAGTAAAAGGAATAATTTACTGACATATATTTTTATGAATCTCAGGAACTTAATGCTGAATAAAAGAAGGCAGGCACAGAGGAACATATAATATGTATGATTCCTTTTATTAAAAGTTTAAGAATCATCAAGATAGTGACTATGTTGAAGTATGGAGGGTGTTGAATAAGCAAAGGCCTTAGGGAACTTTCATAGCTGCTGGAAATATTCTGTATCTCAACCTGAGTGGTGGTTATCAGTTTGCATGCATAAGTCAAATTCCTATAATTGCTTAGGATTTGTCTTTTGCTATATATGAATCATTCCTTAATAATATAAATTTTAAAAGCTTATGCACAACAAAAGAAACTATAAGCAAGGTTAAAAGACAGCCTTCTGAATGGGAGAAAATAATAGCAAATGAAGCAACTGAAAAACAACTAATCTCAAAAATATACAAGCAACTTATGCAGCTCAATTCCAGAAAAATAAACGACCCAATCAAAAAATGAGCCAAAGAACTAAATAGACATTTCTCCAAAGAAGACATACAGATGGCTAACAAACACATGAAAAGAGGCTCAACATCACTCATTATCAGAGAAATGCAAATCAAGACCACAATGAGGTACCATTTCACACCAATCAGAATGGCTGCGATCCAAAAGTCTACAAGCAATAAATGCTGGAGAGGGTGTGGAGAAAAGGGAACCCTCTTACATTGTTGGTGGGATTGTAAACTAGTACAGCCATTATGGAAAACAGTGTGGAGATTCCTTTAAAAACTGGAAATAGAACTGCCTTACGACCCAGCAATTCCACTGCTGGGCATACATACCAAGGAAGCCAGAATTGAAAGAGACACATGTACCCCAATGTTCATCACAGCACTGTTTATAATAGCCAGGACATGGAAGCAACCTAGATGTCCATCAGCAGATGAATGGATAAGAAAGCAGTGGTACATATACACAATGGAGTATTACTCAGAGATTAAAAAGAATACATTTGAATCAGTTCTAATTAGGTGGATGAAACTGGAGCCAATTATACAGAGTGAAGTAAGCCAGAAAGAAAAACACCAATACAGTATACTAATGCATATATATGGAATTTAGAAAGATGGTAACGATAATCCTGTATGCAAGACAGCAAAAGAGGCACAGACTTTTGGACTCTGTGGGAGAGGGAGAGGGTGGGATGATTTGGGAGAATGGCATTGAAACATGTATAATATCATGTAAGAAATGAATGGCCAGTCTAGGTTCGATACAGGATACAGGATGCTTGGGGCTGGTGCACTGGGATGACCCAGAGAGATGATATGGGGAGGGAGGAGGGTCGGGGGTTCAGGATTGGGAACTCATGTACACCCGTGGTGGATTCACGTCAATGTATGGCAAAACCAATACAGTATTATAAAGTAAAATTTAAAAAAAAAGGAAAAAAATTAAATTATCTAAAGCTCTCATTTTATTGAAATGTGACTTGTAGGGGAAGAGATTTCTTTATGAGGGGAAATAAATGGCAATTTGCCTTCATATATTAGAGAAATTAGTGTCTGATAATGAGTGCTGCATTTTTAAGATAATCATCACAGGAATCAGAAACTATGCTTTAATATAGTTTCTTCCAAAGAAACAGGACAAAAAAATGAGAAAGAAAAAAAAAATTGGCAAGAATAAAGAAAGTTTCACAAGTCTGTTCTCTACTTCTGGGTCTCTATTCCTGCTTTGCACATAGGTTCATTTCTACCATTTTTCTAGATTCTATATATATATGTATTAATATAGGATATTTGTTTTTCTCTTTTGACTTACTTTACTCTGTATGACAGACTCTAGGTTCATCCACATTCCTAGAAATGACCCAATTTCACTCTTTTTTATGACTAATATTCCATTGTGTGGAATATCTCACACACAAACACACACACACACACACACACATATATATATATACATACATATATATATACACTATATCTTCTTTATCCATTAACCTGTTAATGGACATTTAGGTTACTTCCATGTCCTGGCTATTATATATAGTGGTACAATGAACATTGGAATGCATGTGTCTTTTTAAATATTTCAATAAATTGGTTAAACAAACAAAAGTATATGTATATAAAGAAAGATGAACAAAATAAAATTAGTATTTCAGTTGTTACCTTAGGTGATAATGGGGTGAATTCTTTGAAACACAGATGATTAAATTTGTTTAAAAAATATAGTCTTTATTTATAGGATATTAAAAAATGGGAGGAGAAACATTACTAGCAAATAAAATGAGAGGTAAAGGGGTGAAAGAGAACAAAAAGAGACAGTATGCAATAGGCAAAAGGTACAATTTGTGAAGAAAACACCAGTCTTACACTTAGATTCACTAGATAACAAAGCAAATTGTATACATATGTAAGTTACTGCCTTTCTATTTTAACATATTAAAAATATTTGTACATATTTTAAAATACATAAATGTATGAGAATTGAAAGCATTAACTTACACTGAATGAAGCTATAAGCTTATTTTTAACATCATTGATTGGTTTGATTGGGCTTCCCCAGGTGGCACTACTGGAAAAGAACCTGTCTGCCAATGCAGGAGAGATAAGGGAAGCAGATTCAATCGCTGGGTCAGGAAGATTCAGATGCAGAGGAGGAGGGCACAGCACTCCAGTATTCTTGCCTGGAGAATCCCATGGATAGAGGAGCCTGGCGGGACACAGTCAATGAGGTCGCAAAGAATTGGGCACAACTTTAGCGACTTAGCACAGCACACTGGTTTGACTTATGAAAAAAATGAAGCTGAAATACTTTTAGGTTGAACTTATTTTGATTAAAAATTGCACTGTTACTTCACAGGACTAGCTATAGAATTAGTTTGCAAAAATGACTATAAGATCATTTTCAGTAGGAAATAACTTCTCACACTTGAAGGAAACTTGCCAGGTTTCCACAGGCATGTCTGCAAGATCCCTCTCTTTGCGAAGAGCAGGAGGGTCCGGACAGTCCCCCTTTGCATCCAGTCACTGGAGGCCCCCTGCCACCACCACCGCCCACCAGCCCCCTGACCAAACCCACATTTCACACGGAGAAGACGGGGACATAGACTCGAAATAGCGAGGATGACCTTGATTCCTGTTGTCTGAGTTCCTCTGGCTCCAGGAGAGGAAGGACAGTCTCTGTTTGGGGAAGTTTGGCACTTGTGGATCATAGAGCCAGACTGTCTTAAAAGATGAGAGATTCCAAGGTAGAGCCAGATGGGTGAGGCTGGAGCCTTCTCAGACTGCCACGAATGTGCTTGGACCATTACTGCGAAGCCTCCCTCTCTGGGGGGCGGAATCCAGGGGTCCCCCATGGTCAAGGCTGTATACAGATGAGCCTGGACACAGCCCTTCTCCTCCTTGGCATGAATGCCTAGGCAGGATGGAGACTAGCACTGAGGCAGCAGAGTGAAGCCGAGGAACCTGTAGGAAATATGGTGAAACTCACCGACACAGCTCACAGTCAGATTCAAGTAATTTTAAAAAAGTGACAGTGAATTCATACTCTTTAATTATAATTTCAATTATTATTATTATTGTTTTAGTTAAAAGTCACCAAGTAAAGGTTTTTGTTTTTATTTTTTCCCCTGCACATTTGCTTTTATATACTGTTTTCAGTGTGATTAGCGCCAGCGCTATTAGAATCCCCCTGGCGCTAATACAGCATGATTTGTACCTGCATCTTAAGCATTTTTTATCTTGCCACTTGCATCAGCAAATTTTTCTTTCAAATTTTGTTTTTCATCACTGATCCCTTTATGGCTTAAATAGCAATTGTTTAATCCCATCTAACAAAAAAATGTATTAAAAATAAAATAGGTAAGAACCACATTGGGCTTTCCTGGTGGCTGAGATGGGAAAGAATCTGCTTGTTATGTGGGAGACCTGGTTTTGATCCCTGGGTTGGGAAGATCCCCTGAAAAAGGGCATGGCAACCCCCTCCAGTATTGTTGCCTGGAGAATCCCCATGGACAGAGGAGCCTGGCAGGCTACAGCCACAAAAAGTCGGACATGATTGAGCAACTAAGAACACACAGCACAGCAAGAACTACATTAAATACATAATGAATATGAAATCCTGCATAATATATTTCTACTCTGATGGATCACATTATGCTAGACCGACATCCCTGGGTCTTACTTGTATTTAATGGAGCTGGTGTCCTCGTTCTGTGAATTTGAACTTACTTGTTCAGTTTTAAGTAGATGGACATGAACAGGCCTGAAGTTACAAAAGGTCAGTGCAGAACAGCAAGCTTTCAGATCCATAACACTTCTATACTAAATCCAAATATATAGGGAGCCTTTGCATACTCAGGCTACACTTTAATTAAACTGAGACAACAGGAGCCTTTGTTTGGAGTCTTGCATAAAAATGTGTTTCCATAAGCATAAATTACAATATCAATAATCCTTAGTATATTTAGTGTATTTTAATATATGTGGTTTTCTTTAACCATTTTAAAATGAATTCAAATATTTTAAAAGGAAGATTTGAAGTAGAAAATTGGGAAGCCCAGAAATGCATCTACAGGTTCTCAGATGTTTAGAGAAGTAAGTAGAAAACTGTTGACCTGGAGGACACGTCCAGTTCTCTGACACTTTGAATCTGTATTTTAAAATTTGCATTTTTATTCAGTCTCATAAAATGCTAGGTCTATGGTTGACCTACTTCAAACTCAAGCATGACCCAGAGTAGAGATCCATGTTGGGTCGGTTCCCACCCTCTGTAGCTGCATGTAGTGACATGAACATTTTAGGGAACATACTACACCTGTAGAATTGGATGACTCTGCATAGGTTATCTTAGGAATCACAATGAGAGAATATGACTTCTTCATTTAGTATGCTCAAGCAGTTATTTCCCTTAGAAAATTACAATTGGTACATCTCTGAATTATAAAAATATTGAAGAGCTTAGTCAATATTTTGCCATTCATAGTATAATCATTCATTTGTATAAAATTGTTTGGCAATGTGTCTAAAGGCAAAATTCCCAAAGAGAAGATGGAAATTATGTCAAGGACATTATTTCCTTTTTTTAAAAATAGCTTTATTGAGGTATGATTGACATGCAATAAACCACACATATTGAAATTTGATGTTTTGACATGTTATGATGTATTATCCTTTTGGTGTATTCATATCATCTTTACCTTTGTTCCACTATACATAATAAATCTTTTTTTTTTTCCTAGATGCTTTTAACATTTTCTTTTTATCACTGTTTTTGTGTACTTTGATTATAATATGCTAATGTCATTTACTTCCCTGGTGGCTCAGATGGTAAAGCATATGTCTACAATGTGGAAGACCCGGGTTTGAGCCCTGGGTAGGGAAGATCCCCTGGAGAAGGAAATGGCAATCCACTCCAGTACTATTGCCTGGACAGGAAAATCCCATGGACAATGAGCCTGGTAGGCTACAGTCTATGGGGTCAGAAAGAGTCAGACACGACTGAGCAACTTCACTATTTTTCACTAATGTCATTTAGTTCCTTTTTATTGGGCTTGGGTTCTTTAAACTACTTGCATCTGTAGGTTTTCATTAAATTTGGACAGCTTTCAGCTATTCCTGCTCAACTATTTCTTTCTATCTCTTCCTTTCTCCTCTCTCTGGGCATGTTCCTTGCATGTGTATTAGGCCATTTGAAGATGCCCTATGGTTCATTCCTTGATGGTCTGCTATATTACTGTTCTCTTTTATTCTCTGTTTCATTTTGCATCACTTCTGTCTACATGTTTAAGTTTACTAAACAGTGGAAACAGTGTCAGACTTTATTTTGGGGGACTCAAAAATCACTGCAGATGGTGACTGCAGCCATGAAATTAAAAGATGCTTACTCCTTGGAAGAAAAGTTATGACCAACCTACATAGCATATTTAAAAGCAGAGACATTACTTTGCCAACAAAGGTCCGTCTAGTCAAGGCTATGGTTTTTCCAGTGGTCATATATGGATGTGAAAGTTGGACTGTGAAGAAAGCTGAGTGCCGAAGAATTGATGCTTTNATCTTGGCTAGCAATGGAAGTAAAAATCATTTAGTTTTAATTTCCTTTCAGAGAAGCCAATTTTGGATATGTGACCCTAACTTCAACTTGTGAGATAGTGAAATTTATGTCTTTGAAACCTTCTCATTGTAGAGAATGATTATACAAAGTGGCACCATGTGTGAAAAACTTTTATCATTTAAAATATTTATATACATATTTCAACATACAACACATATATGCACGCAAATAGACATCTTTGGGAGAATCATTAACAGAGAACCTACAATTTTTTACCCTTCCACTCCTTTACAAGATGACTTTATAGCTCCTACAACCAGCAGGAGTCTGTGCCCCCACTTTTTGAATTAAAGTCAAATTTCTTATTTGTTGGACAATAGAATGTGGCGCAGGAACAATGAAGCAAATTCTGCACCTGGACTTTGAGAGACCTTGCATGATTCTGCTCTTCTAGGAACCCTGCAGCAGTGAGAGGTCTGATTGGCTTGGTGGAAGGTCAGAGACCATGTGAAGCAGAAATCAGCCATGAGGCTGAGGCTGGCTAGACCAGGGAATCCTCAGACTCGAACTGAGTGTATGTGCATGAGTGAGCCCATGTGATCAGTTAATCCCTGAAAATCAGCAGAAATACCTAGAGACTGACCCAGAGACTGTGAGCTAATTGATGATATCTAGAAAGTGAAGAGGAATTAAAAAGCCTCTTGATGAAAGTGAAAGAGGATAGTGAAAAAGCTGGCTTAAAGCTCAACATTCAGAAAACTAAGATGATGGCATCTGCTCCCATCACTTCATGGGAAATAGATGGGGAAACAGTGGAAACAGTGTCAGACTTTATTTTTGGGGGCTCCAAAATCACTTCAGAGGGTGATTGCAACCATGAAATTAAAAGACGCTTACTTTTTGGAAGAAAAGTTATGACCAACCTACATAGCATATTTAAAAGTAGAGACATTACTTTGCCAACAAAGATCTCTCTAGTCAAGGCTATGGTTTTTCCAGTGGTCATGTATAGATGTGGGATTTGGACTGTGAAGAAAGCTGAGTGCTTAAGAATTGACGCTTTTGGACTGTGGTGTTGGAGAAGATTCTTGAGAATCCCTTGGACTGCAAGGAGATCCAACCCTGGGTGTTCTTTGGAAGGAATGATGCTGAAGCTGAAACTCCAGTACTTTGGCCACCTCATGCGAAGTGTTGACTCATTGGAAAAGATTCTGATGCTGGGAGGGATTGGGGGCAGGAGGAGAAGGGGATGACAGAGGATGAGATGGCTGGATGGCATCACCGACTCAATGGACGTGAGTTTGAGTAAATTCTGGGAGTTGGTGAGGGACAGGGAGGCCTGGCGTGCTGCAATTCATGGGTCGCAAAGAGTCGGACACGACTGAGTGACTGAACTGAACTGAACTGATTTAAGCTACATTATTTTGGAGTTAAAACCAGACATTGAACAATGAACTGGTTCAAAATTACAAAAGGAGTATTTCAAGGCTATATATTTTCACCCTGCTTATTTACCTTATATGCAGACTACATCATTCAAAATACTGGACTGGATGAAGCACAAGCTGGAATCAGTATTGCCAGGAGAAATATCAATAACCTCAGTCATACAAATAACACCACCCTTATGACAGAAAGCAAAGAGGAACTAAACAGCCTCTTGATGAAAGTGAAAGAGGAGAGTGTAAAAGCTGGCTTAAAACTCAACATTCAAAGACCAAAGATATGCTATCCAGTCCCATCACTTCATGGCATATAGATGGGGAAACAATGCAAACAGTGACAGATTTTTTTTCTTGGGCTTCAAAATCACTGCAGATGGTGACTGCAGCTATGAAATTAAACGATGCTTGCTCCTTGGAAGAAAAGCTATAACCAGCCTAGACAGCATATTAAAAAGCAGAGACATTACTTTACCAACAATGGTCCATCTAGTCAAAGCTATAGATTTCCCAATAGTTATGTATGGATGTGAGAGTTGGACCATAAAAAATGGCTGAAGGCTGAAGAACTGATGCGTTTGAACTGTGGTGTTGGAGAAGAGTTTTGAGAATCCCTTGGACTGCAAGGAGATCCAACCAGTCCATCCTAAAGGAAATCAGTCCTGAATATTCATTGGAAGGACTCATGCTGAAGCTGAAGCTCCAATACTTTGGCCACCTGATGTGAAGAATTGACTTCTTAGAAAAGACTCTGATGCTGGAAAACTTTCAAGGCAGGAGGAGAAGGGGACGGCAGAGGATGAGATGGTTGCATGGCATCACTGACTCAAACTCACCAGCATGAGTTTGAGCAAGCTCTGGGAAATGATGAAGGACAGTGAAGCCTGGTGTGATGCAGTCCGTGGGGTGCAAGGAGTCAGACATGACTGAGTGACTGAGCAACAATATTTTGGAGTGGTTCTTTATACATCAGTGGCTAAGTGAACAGTGTATTTATAAATAGATATTTACAATGCTGGACTCCAATCAACTTTACTCATTAAGTTCCTCTGTCCAGGTAATTAGTATAGCATAGCCACACTATTTTGGTTTAATTCCAAATTTTTAATATAGTGATGAATTTTCACCACCTTGAATAAAATTTTAAGTACTTTCTCTAACACAAACTAATGCCCTTTAAAAGTGATGTGTAAGGATTCTGAACATGTTTTTTATTTTTATTTTTTTTGCCATCCACCTTATAGGTGCAGTTTGCCTAAAAATAAATTTGATATATGAGGATAGTGATAGCTAAAGAGTTCCTTTAAATTTTTCTCATTTTTCATAAAAATTTTCCATTAACTTCTGCCTTCCAGCTGCAGTTTCTTTGCTTTAAAATTTTTTACATCCTGGTTTTGTTATAAATACTTTGCTTTAGAAAGATATAAAATTTAATGTGCACAAATTGCTCAGAAACATATCTGTTCAGAAGCTGTAGTAGTTCAAGGGCAAAATTGAAAAATGCTTGGCAAAAATGTGAAATCACTGGGTTGATGGTATGTGCTGGATTGTGGACTGGGGTCCTGCCAGTCTTCCATCCATGAAAATCCTTTCCAAGGAGAATGACCTTGGCAACCACAGAGAACGAACCTTGTTTGCACACCTGGTAAGCTGGTGGGTTTTGTCCAAAAAGGTTGCTTCATCAAATGTTTAATTGAACAGAACATTTGGGATGAGACCAATTTTTTTTTTTATTAGAGAAAACTATGCCTCATCAATTGATCTACTATTTTTAGAAAATAAAAGAGCAAGAAAGAATTTGCTAACAGGATTTTCTTGACATTTTTTAAAACATAAAAAGATAACAGTTACCCTTTAATGGTGTGGCCTAGGAAGGAACGAGGGAGGTGTTTGTCTGGAATGCTGGAAATATTACAGATCTTGATCTCAGGATGGTGGTTATGAAGGTGCATGCTGCTGCTGCTGCCGCTAAGTCGCTTCAGTCATGTCTGACTCTGTGCGACCCCATAGATGGCAGCCCACCAGGCTCCCCATCCCTGGGATTCTCCAGGCAAGAACACTGGAGTGAGGGTGCCATTTCCTTCTCCAATGCATGGAAGTGAAAAGGGAAAGTGAAGTCGTTCAGTCGTGTCCAACTCCTAGTGACCCCATGGACTGAAGACTCCCAAGCTCCTCCATCCATGGGATTCTCTAGGCAAGAGTACTGGAGTGGGTTGCCATTGCCTTCTCCAATGAAGATGCATACATGAGTGTAAAACAATTGAGACTTAAGATCTTTACTCTCTGCCTGTTATTCTCAAAGAAACATTTTTTTTAAAGGGGTGAATTCAAGACAATAGGGTGTGTTGATTCTGGAAATGTATTTGAATATTCACAGGGTACCTGCCACATTTTGTGTGTTTTAAAAATTATTCATTTATTTGGCCTCATAGGTCTTAATTTTGGCATGTGTGGTCTTCGACCTTTGTTCCTACACATGGGACTGTTTTTGGTTGTGGCATGCAGGAACTTCATTACAGCATGTGGGATCTAGTTCCTCCACCAGGGATGGAACCCAGGCCCCCTGCATTTGGAGCATGGAGTCTTAGTCACTGGACCGCCAGGGAAGTCCCACATTGTATGCTTTTAAAAAGGTTGTTGTTAAGAAAGATAACGTCAAACAACTATTATGTGTGTAGTTAGTAAGGGTGCTAAAACAAGCAAGCTGCTTTGAAAGTTGAAAAATACAGTTTTAGTAAGAAATGAAAGAATGTACTAAATGATAAAATCCAAACTGGTTATATTTAGAGAGTAGCAGGAAATATATAAGAGCTAAAAGGATGAGTAAGTTCATCTTCATAGGGAATCATGAAGGAGAATTTGGGATTCAGAAATTATTGCTTAATATTTGAGGTTGACACCATATAGGACACTTATGTTTTCCAGCTAAATATTCCCTTTTGCCCTGATCAGAGGGAGTCTATATAAAGGACCAGCCAACTATGTCCTAAAGACCAAACTCAGGATGCATTTCTGTCCATCCCAAATTCTTTCATTGAATCCTAACCCTCAAAAGTAATGCTATTGAGATGGATCTTTGGGAGGCAATGAGGTCATCAGGCAGAGACCTCATGAATGAGGTTAGTGCTTTAATAAACAAATCTCCAGAGAGAGCCCTTGTCCCCTCCACCACAGGTGTACACAGCTAGAAACCAGGAAGGCAGATGTAACGATGCTGGCACCTTGATCTCAGACTTACAGCCTACAGAACTGTGAGAAACATTTTTATTTTTTTATCTCTCTAAACATTTTTCTCATTTTTTCATAAAAATTTGCCATTAAATTCCTGCCTTCCAACTGCAGTTTCTTTTCTTTAAAAATTTTTACATTCAGATTTTGTTATAAATACTTCCTTTAAGAAGATAAAAAATTTAATATGCACAAATTGCTCAGAAAGGTGTCTATTCACAAGCTGCAGTGGTTCGAGGGCAAAACTGGAAAACTCTTGCCAAAACTGTGATGATCTTAAGTCTCAACTGATTTATACATATGCATGCACTTTTGTAACCACCATTCCCAGATCAAGTTCTACAACACTTCCAGCCTCCAGAACTATGAGGAACATTTGTCTGTTGTTTGTAAGCCACTCAGTCTGTGATATTTAGTTATGGCAGTGCAAAGGGACTAAGACCCCACTTGTCCGTGCATGCGCGTATACTCAGTCATGTCCAACTCTTTGCGACCCTATGGACTATAGCTCACCACTCAACTCTGTCCATGGGCTTCTCCAGGCAAGAATACCGGAGTGGGTTGTCACCCAGGCCTTTTATTTTTGCTTTGTTTAAACTTTTTTCTTTTCTACATGGAAGTAGATTATTTTATTTTGAGTAACATTCATTTCTCTGGTATTCCTCTGACAGAAAGGTTGGGACAGTCTGATTGATGCTCTGGGGAGCATGAAATCATGGAGAGAATGGGAGGAGAGTTCAGGTTCATTTAGGACAATACCAACCCTGGCTCTTTGAAGGATGGAGGGGCATATGAAGCTTTGGGAAGCTCCCAGGCCTCTTGCCCACTCAGGGCAATTGGCCTTTGGCTTCTCTGCAGGGGTCAGACATGTAGTGATGGCCCAGGAGATAGGTTTTGCACATGGCTGAGGCAGAGAAAACCCCCTAACTGCCTACCCAGAACATCATTTTATTGTTTTCTAAATAAAGGAAACTTTATTATTAACTTTTTACTGTTTCAAAAGACTTTCATAACCTAACCACACCAATTCAGGGTCTGGTTAAATAACTTCAGTTCATAAGGAATTGCCCAGTACCTTTCTATAGTGTGTTGAACTCTGCACCTGAACCAGAGGTTAGTGTTGGGGAAAGAATGAAAACTTAGGGAGGTGGATTGTTACTTATTTCTGAAGACTGCTGTAACAAATGACCATAAACTTGGTGGCTTAGAGCTACAGAAATGTATTATTTCACAGCTCTGAAGGCCAGAAGTATGAGGTCAAGGTGTTGGCTGGGCTGTGTCCAGGCAGAGCTTCTAGGAGAGACTCTATTCCTTGGCTGTTTTAAATTTCTAGTGCTGTCAGCTTTCCTGGGTTTGAGGCCACATCACTCCAGTCTCTGCCTCTGTGGTCACACTGCCTCCTCTTTTGTGTTTTCTCTTTTGTGTGTCTGTCTCCAACTCCCCTTCCCTCTCTTATGAGAATACATGTGATTGCATTTAGGGTTCACCAGGTAATGAAAGATAAGCTCCCCCTCTCAAGAGCCTGAGTATAGTCACATCTTCTGCCTTATAATCAGGTTCTAAGGAATTAGCACATAGACCTCCCTTTTGGGGGATCACCATTCAGCTTATCACACAGATTTTAAACAAGGATATGAGAGAATCTTCCTTGCTCTAAAAACAAAAATTCATTTATGTGGCTGTGACTTTGGAACTTAGAGAATCTTGAAATGGGCTTGGTGGGCATAGACTGTAAGAAGCCTGTGACACTGAGATTTTAGATGGAACTGTGCTTGTGTTGCTGCCCTCAGTTCATTGCAGGCATGCACAGGCTTCAGGGACATCTTGTTAAAAGTTAAGCTTGGCCTCTGGTGAGTTGCAAGGAATCTGAGTAGGGCCTGTGCCCACACTTGGGCCAAACAAATATGGGAGTGACTGTTTCTCAGACTTCCAGGGGTAGCCTCAACCAGCAGTGGGGGCTGGTATTAGAGTAGAAGGTTATTCTAAGTAGATTTCTGGGGAAAGAGAAAACCACGAGATGGTACATGAGGAAGGTGAGGAGCAGGAACATAAAGGCTTTGAGTGCCCATCTCACAGTGCCGTGAAAAACTCCCAGAAGTAGCCAGGGCACCTTTTGAAGTGAAAAGAGTCTCTTCCCCAAAACATTCCAGCAGGTGGATGGGCTCAGGCCATGATAGTCCTCATGGCCTTACTCATAAGCCAATGAGTTACAATTCATAAAGCATGCCAAAGAAATACTGCTGACTGGGGACAAAGGACGATTTCCACGCAATGCACATTTCACTTTCGGTTCAACTAAAATATGTTGAATGCATAAAACTGTTACTGTTATCAGAGAAAGGCAGCTTATTCTTTGAAATAACGTACCTTAATTTTTCATTTATTATGTAATTTGTTATGTGTCACTGGATCAACTATACACATCCGTTTTGGAAAAAAAAATGTAATTTTACAACTGAGAGCAGCAGGCTCAGAGAACACAGGCATCTCACTTTGTTATTAATCCAGGATTGTCAAATGCAAAAACTGAGTGGTAATGCTTTAGGAAAATTGAAACAGAAAGACGCCACTCTTTTTGTAAAATTTAAGGCGGGTGAAAAGACATTTTGAATACAGAAGTGACCCTGGCAAATAATTTGGCAAGATGTATTGGCTTCTTCCAGGCGTGAAGTTTGCAGGCAGATTAAATGCAACAGACAGGAAATGGGGAGGAAACAGATGGAAAGCATAAGACAATGGGGTCTTTTGTTGGACTAACACCATGAAGTTATTTTTTATGTTTACATGTCATAATGGAAGAAAAAGTGATGCAAGTTGGCAATAGAATATGCCAATATTACCCTTCTCCAAAATGTCAATAGCAGTTAGGAAACAGCAATTCAGTCACAGATCCCATGAATGCTATTTATATGGTAAATAGGAGGAAATTTGAAAATATATTGTGTACTGTAAATCTATGTTGCTGAATTAACCAAAGAGTATAAGAATCTTGAAATTGGTACCTACAGGGACTTCCCTGATAATCCAGGGGTTAAAACTTCTTCCAATGCAGGGGGGCAGGTGTACATTCGATCCCTGATCAGGGAACTGAGATTCCATGTGCCTCATGGCCAAGAAACCAAAACATAAAACACTGGCACTATAGTAATAAATGCAATAAAGATTTTTAAAATGTCTACATCAAAAAATCTTTTAAAAATAAAATAAAATTGGTACTTATATTTAAAAATATACAAGCCAATGTGTGTCCTTGTATGTAAATAGCCAGAGAATGTTATTTGTGTTTGGAGGGGGTGATAATTGGGAAGTTCATTGCATGTTCAGGATGTGAGAATTATACTCCCATAGCCAACCCACTCTAGTGTTCTCACCTGGAGAAACCTGGGGATGGGGGAACCTGGTAGATTGCCGTCTATGGGGTCATACAGAGTCGGACACAACTGAAGTGACTTAGCAGCAGTAGCAGCCACCCTTACTTCTTGGAAGAAAAGTTATGACAACCTAGACAGAATATTAAAAGCAGTTCACTTCACCCACTCTTGGCAGAATTCTTGCAAGCATTCCTTATCAACCTAGGTGACAGGAATTCAGAATAACAAGGGAAAGGTTGGATAAAAGAATTAACGTTTATTGATCACCTATTATAGCAAACATGTGCAAAGAACTTTCAGGTGTAATATTTAACTTACTTCTCTCAATATTAATAATTAGGGATAGTCACAGCAACACTGAAAATCAGATTGATTATATTCTTTGCAGCCAAAGATGGAGGAGCTCCATACAGTCAGCAAAAACAAGACTGGGAGCCGACTGCGGCTCAGATCATGAACTCCTTATTGCCAAATTCACACTTAAATTGAAGATAGTGGGGAAAACCACTAGACCATTCAGGTGTGATCTAAATCAAATCCCTTATGACTATACAGTGGAAGTGAGAAATAGACTTAAGGGACTAGATTTGATAGACAGAGTACCTGATGAACTGTGGACAGAGGTTCATGACATGGTACAGGAGAAAGGGATCAAGACCATCCCCAAGAAAAAGAAGTGCAAAAAACAAAATGGCTGTCTGAGGAGGCCTTACAAACAGCTGTGAAAGGAAGAGAAGCTAAAAGCAAAGGAGAAAAAAAAGATATACCCATTTGCATGCAGAGTTCCAAAGAATAGCAAGGAGGGATAAGAAAGCCTTCCTTGGTGATCAGTGCAAAGAAATAGTGGAAAAAGCAGAATAGGGAAGACTAGAGATTTCTTCAAGAAAACTAGAGATACCAAGGGAACATTTCATGCAAAGATGGGCTCCGTAAAGGACAGAAATAGTATGGACCTAACAGAAGCTGAAGGTATTAAGAAGAGGTGGCAAGAATACACAGAAGAACTATACAAAAAACTTCATAACCCAGATAACCATGATGGTGTGATCACTCACCTAGAGCCAGACATTCTGGAATGTGAAGTCAAGTGGGCCTTAGGAAGTATCACTATGAACAAAGCTAGTGGAGGTAATGGAATTCCAGTTGAGCTATTTCAAATCCTACAAGATGATGCTGTGAAACTGCTGCACTTAATACGTCAGCAAATTTGGAAAACTCAGCAGTGGCCACAGGACTGGAAAAGGTCAGTTTTCATCCCAATCACAAAAAAATGAAATGCCAAAGAATGCTCAAACTACTGCACAAGTGCACTCATCTCACATGCTAGTAAAGCAATGCCCAAAATTCTCCAAGCTGGGCTTCAACGGTACATGAACTGCGAACTTCCAGATGTTCAAGCTGGTTTTAGAAAAGGCAGAGGAACCAGAGATCAAATTGCCAACATTCGCTGGATCATCGGAAAAGCAAGAGTTCCAGAAAAACATCTACTTCTGCTTTATTGACTATGCCAAAGCCTTTGACTGTGTGGATCACAATAAACTCTGGAAAATTCTGAAAGAGATAGGAATACCAGACCACCTGACCTGCCTCTTGAGAAACCTATATGCAAGTCAGGAAGCAACAGATAGAACTAGACATGGAAAAATAGACTGGTTCCAAATAGGAAAAGGAGTACATCAAGGCTGTATATTGTCACCCTGCTTATTTAACTTTCATGCAGAATACCTCATGAGAAATGCTGGGCTGGATGAAGCACAAGCTGGAATCAAGATTGCCAGGAGAAGTATCAATAACTTCAGATATGCAGATGACACTACCCTTATGGCAGAAAGTGAAGAAGAACTAAAGAGCCTCTTGATGAAAGTGAAAGAGGAGAGTTAAAAAGTTGGCTTAAAAGTTAACATTCAGAAAAGTAAGATCATGGCATCTGGTCCCAGCACTTCATGGCAAATAGATGGGGAAACAGTGGAAACAGTGGCTGACTTTATTTTTGGGGCTCCAAAATCACTGCAGATGGTGATTGCTGCCATGAAATTAAAAGGTGTTTACTTCTTGGAAGGAAAGTTCTGACCAACCTAGACAGCATATTAAAAAGCAGAGACATTACTTTGCTAACAAAGATCCATTTAGTCAAGGCTATGGTTTTTCCAGTGGTCATGTATGGTTGTGAGAGTTGGACTATAAAGAAAGCTGAGTGCCAAAGAACTGATGCTTTTGAACTGTGGTGTTGGAGAAGACTCTTGAGAGTCCCTTGGACTGCAAGGAGATCCAACCAGTCCATCCTAAAGGAAATCAGTCATGGGTGTTCATTGGAAGGACTCATGTTGAAGCTGAAGCTCCAATATTTTGGCCACCTTGATGCGAAGAGCTGACTCATTTGAAAAGATCCTCATGTTGGGAAAGATTGAAGGAAGGAGGAAAAGGGGATGACAGAGGCTGAGATGGTTGGATGACATCACCGACTCAATGGATATGAGTTTGGGTAAACTGCAGGAGTTGGTGATGGACAGGGTGGCCTGGCATCCTGTGGTTCATGGGGTACCAAAGAGTCAGAGATGACTGAGCGACTGAACTGACCTGAACTGGCAGCATATTTTACTTGATAAAAATATAAGGAGAAGAGAAAAGAAAAACTTAAATGAGGTCAGACAATCAATAAATAAATTTGAGTCTTTCTGGCTTTATGGATCCTTTCAATAACTTGATACTTATTACCTCTGAAACCAATAGGACACTTGCTAGTTGCATAAGTGAATAAGGTTTTAATTTGATATGTCTGGTTACTTACAAATAGTCTTAAACTGCTCTCCTACAAACTCCTTAAGGTGATAAACATGCAAGGACTTCCTTACTCATAGCTGGCTGTTAGCGTATCACTCTTTGTGTCACTGTTAATCAGTTAAATCACTGGTAACTATGTTATTAATTATGCAACCCTAGCAGTAAAATTTTGTCATCATGTATTGGGTTGGCTCAAGCTGTAGCATCTTACCAAAAAACCCAAATGAACTTTTGGCCTACCCAATACTTAAACTTATATTTGTATACTATAAGTATAGTTATATATTTATAAATTAAATGTATGACCTGCTACATTACAAAGCTCAAACAAACCAGACATATAAAAGCTGAAAAAAGATGATATAAATATTTTAAGCCATTATTTTATATTTGCTATGCTCTTTTATTATGTATTACTGTTATTATCATTATGTATTGTTTGTTTTCTTTATGAATAGTGCACACATTAAAATATTTCTAGTAACAGTGAGACTGAATATTATTCATTATATTTTAAATCCTTGGCTTAAAACTTATAATAC
>SJYQ01000512.1:198310-227855 GCA_006410935.1 Redunca redunca | reverse complement strand
TTTATTTATACAATTACATCTTTTCATCCTTTTGAAGTATGCCATCCATATCCACAATAAGTGAACAAACTTTATATTATGCTTCACTAAATTATCACAAAGTAAACTTACCCAGGTTGCAAAACAGAACAATCCCACATCCTATATACTACTTTTCTGACCATTTGAGTAACTATGCCTTCAGTCTCTCCCAAAGGAGCATCTAATAGTGTTTTCAACCTTTATATAGAGGTATTACAACACATTCTCACTAGTGAGTGGTTTCTGTCATTCAGCTTTAAATTCATCTGATTCCTAAAAGTTGTTGTAAGAAATGATAGCTCATTTGTCTTCTTTGATAGGCAATGCTTGCTTATATGGATATGCTGTGACATGCTTAGTTGCTCAGTTGTGTCCAACTCTTAGTGACTCTGGATTGTAGCCCACCAGACTCCTCTGTCCATAGGATTTTTCAGGCAAGAATACTGGAGTGGGTTGCTATTATCCTCTTCCAGGAGATCTTCCCAACCTAGGAATCAAACCCATGTCTCCTGTGTCTCCTGTAAGGAGGTCGATTCTTTACCTTCTGAGCCACTGGGGCTCTAAATTGATATAATTCAAATTATTTACTCATTTTAATATCAATTGGCATTTGGCTCATTTCAAATTTGGGACAATTGCAAACAATGCTGCTACCATTTTTTAGCTTACGGCAAACACATTTACATTTCTATTAAGTTCTAGATCATTGAGTTATACAGTAAATATAGGTTGAATTTTATAAGAAATTGCCAAACAGGTTTCCCAAGTGATTTTATCATTTTATATTTTCACCAGCAATATGTTAAATATCTAGTTGTTCCATGTATATACCAACACTTGACATTATCATTCTGAATAATTTTGGGCAATCTGGTATGTGTATGTAATAATAAATATTTTTATATGGTTTTGATTTGTATTTCTATAGTGACTAATGAAGTTCTTCACTTTTCCATATGCTTAATGGCCTTTTGCATAGTCTCTTTTTGAGAAATAACCATGCTGAAATTTTGTCCATTTTTCCACTGGATTATTTGTTTGTTTAATTGATTTGTAAGAAGGTTTATATTTTTTAAATGTAAGATCCTTTGTGGATACAAGTTATTTATTTTTGTGAAAATCTTTACCCATCCTCTGGCTTACCTTTTTATTCTCATGTGTGTTTTGATGAAAAGAAGTTTCCAACTTTATTTAATTTCCATTTTATCCATCTATTTCTTTATGGTTAGTGATGATTAACTACTGTTTCAGTTCAGTTCAGTTCAGTCACTCAGTAGTGTCCGACTCTTTGCGACCCCACGAATCGCAGCACGCCAGGCCTCCCTGTCCATCACCAACTCCCCAAGTTCACTCAGATTCACGTCCATCGAGTCAGTGATGCCATCCAGCCATCTCATCCTCTGTCGTCCCCTTCTCCTCCTGCCCCCAATCCCTCCCAGCATCAGAGTCTTTTCCAATGAGTCAACTCTTCGCATGAGGTGGCCAAAGTACAGGAGTTTCAGCTTTAGCATCATTCCTCCCAAAGAAATCCCAGGGTTGATCTCTTTCAGAATGGACTGGTTGGATTTCCATGCAGTCCAAGGGACTCTCAAGAGTCTTCTCCAACACCACAGTTCAAAAGCATCAATTCTTCGGTGCTCAGCCTTCTTCACAGTCCAACTCTCACATCCATACATGACTACTGGAATCCATCTCTTTTTCCACAGTTAGTGCAAAAAGCTTAAGAAACCTTTGCCTATCCCAGTCACATGAAGGTATTTTCCTGTATTACGTCTCAGAAGCTTTATTAGTTAACATTTACATTTTGTTCTACTATCAAGATCAGCCTGGAATTGCATTTTTCTATTTATAAATAGAAAAGTTTTCCATTTTTTTATATATAAATATTCAACTGGCCCAGAACCACTAATTGAAAAATAATCCTTTATCTGTGATTCTAGTGTGCCATTTTGTCATCAATCAAAATGGCAAGGGTCTGACTTTGACAGGCTGAAGGGTGGGGTGGGGAGGGAGATGGGAGGGAGATCCATGGCAGGGGACATGAGTATACCTATGACTGATTCTTTTTGATGTATGACAGAAAACCACAACATTCTGTAAAGCAATAATCTTTTAATTAAAATTTTTTTCAATCACAAGGGTCTGATTTTGAACTCTAAATTCTGTTCCATCTGGTTATCTCTCTTTCAGAGAATCCTGCTTTGACTTATTTACTGAGATTTTATCATGATAACAGGTAGTATAAGTTTTCATTCCCAGATCTTCCAGATTATTGGGCTCTCCTGTCCCTATTCACATATAAATCTTAGTATCAGCTTCTTAATTTCATTGGACCTATAGGTTAACTGGGAAGGATTGAAGGCAGAAGGAGAAGGGGATGACAGAGGATGAGATGGTTGGATGGAATCACCGACTCAATGGACATGAGTTTGAGTAAACTCCAGGGACTTGGTGATGGACAGGGAGGCCTGGCATGCTGCAATTCATGGAGTCGCAAAGAGTCAGACACCACTGAGTGACTGAACTGAACTGAACTGAAGATAGTTTAACTTGAGTAGTGTTAATATTCAAAATATGTTGAGTTTTTCAACATAAGAAAGTAGTCAGTCATTCAATTTTTGAAGGATTTGTTTGATTTATTTGGATTTTTTTCTCTGTAGAGGTTTAAAAATATCCTTCATTAAATTTTACTAGGTATTTGATCTTTTTAATGCTTTTATAAAGTGGTGTCCTTTTCTAAACTGATTAAATCTGAGCATTTATTAGCACTTCAGTAAAAATATCTGTGCTATTGAGCAACAAAATACTATATGCTACATGAATAAAACCTTAAATACATCAAGGAATGTGAACAATGGCTCACAGAATCAGCCTTATGATCTGAATCACAGAGAGGAAGCTAATCTAGCAGGAATTCTATAGGATCTTCAGTGTCTAAGTGAAAGATATCAGTTAAAAATGCTTTTTAATTGTTTCTTGATGGAATATAGGATTTAAATGATCCTCTAATAAATACTGTACACAATGATCTTGTTATTCTTATTTTTAATACAAATAGCCTTTATTTTGGATTTTATTATTATTTTTTATTGGAATATAGTTGATTTACAATGTAGAATTAATTACTTTTGTACAGCAAAGTGATTCAGTTATGTGTATATAACTGAATGTATGTGTATCTTTTAAAAATATTCTTTTCCATTACTGTTTATCATAGGATATTGAACATAGTTTTCTGTGCTATGCAGTAGGACATTTTTTTATGAAGCTGTCACTTTATTTTTTAAATTAATTTATTTATTTTAATTGGAGGCTAATTACTTTACAATATTGTGATGGATTTTGCCATACATTGACATGAATGTACACATGGGTGTACATGTGTTCACTATCCCGAACCCCACCTCCTGCCCCATCCCATCCCTCTGGGTTGTTCCATTGCACCAGCTTTGAGTGCCCTGTTTCATGCATAGAACTTGGACTGGCGATCTATTTCACATATGGTAATATACATATTTCAGTGAAATTCTGTCAAACCAACCCACCCTGGCCTTCTCCCACAGAGTCCAAAAGTCTGTTCTTTATATCTGTTTCTCTTTTGCTGTCTCGCATATAGGGCCATCGTTACCATCTTTCTAAATTCCATATACATGCATTAATATACTGCGTTGGTGTTTTTCTTTCTGACTTATTTCACTCTGTATAATAGGTTCCAGTTTCATCCACTTCATTAGAGCTGATTTAGATGTGTTCTTTTTAATAGCTGAATAATACTCCATTGTGTATATACCACAACTTTCTTATCCATTTTTCTGTCAATGGACATCTAGGTTGCTTCCATGTCCTAGCTATTGTAAACAGTGATGTGATGAACATTGGGGTACATGTGTCTCTTTCAGTTCTGATTTCCTCAATTTGAATGCTCAGCAGTGGAATTGCTGGGTCATATGGCAGTTCTATTTCCTTTTCTTTTTCTTTTTTTTTTAAGGAATCTCCACACTGTTCTCCATAGTGGCTGTACTAATTTGCATTCCCCAAAATAGTGTAAGAGGGTTCCCTTTTGTCCACACCCTATCCAACATTTATTGTTTGTAAACTTTTTGATATCAGCCATTCTGACTGGCATGAGATGGTATCTCATTGTGCTTTTGATTTGCATTTCTCTGATAATGAGTGATGTTGAGCATCTTTTCAAGTGTTTGTTTGCCCATTCTTTGGTTGGGTCATTTATTTTTCTGGTATTGAGCTGCATAAGCTGCTTTTATATTTGTGAGATTAATTATTTTATCAGTTGCTTCACTTACTATTATTTTCTCCCATTCCAAAGGCTTTCTTTTCACCTTACTTATAGTTTCTTTTTGTTAATTTAAATTTATTTATTTTAATTGGAGGCTAATTATAGTTTCCTTCGTTGTGCAAAAGATTTTCAGTTTAATTAGGTCCCATTTGTTTATTTTTGCCTTAATTCGCATTATGCTGGGAGGTGGGTCATAGAGGATCTTGCTGTGATTTATGTCAGAGAGTGTTTTGCCTATGCTAACCTCCAGGAGTTTTATAGTTTCTGGTCTTACATTTAGATCTTTAATCCATTTTGAGTTTCTTTTTATGTATGGTGTTAGAAAGTGTTCTAGTTTCATTCTTTTACAGGTGGTTGATCACTTTTCCAAGCACCACTTGTTAAAGAGATTGTCTTTTCTCCACTGTATATTTTTGCCTCCTTTGTCAAAGATAAGGTGTCCATAGCTGTGTGGATTTATCTCTGAGCTTTCTGTTTTGTTCTATTGATCAATATTTGTGTCTTTGTGCCAGTACTATACTATCTTGATGACTGTAGCTTTGTAGTATAGTCTGAAGTCAGGCAGGTTGATTCCTCCAGTTCCATTCTTCCTTCTCAAGATTGCTTTGGCTATTCAAGGTTTTTTGTATTTCCATACAAAATTTGAAATTATTTGTTCTAGTTCTCTGAAAAATACCATTGGTAGTTTGATAGAGATTGCATTGAATCTATAGATTGCTTTGGGTAATATACTCATTTTCACTATATTGATTCTTCTAGTCTATGAAATGGTATATTTCTCCATCTATTTGTGTCATCTTTGATTTTGTTCACCAATATTTTATAACTTTCTGTATATTGGTCTTTTGTTTCTTTAGGTAGATTTATTCCTAAGTATTTTATTCTTTTCATTGCAATGGTGAATGGGATTGTTTTCTTAATTTCTCTTTCTGTTTTCTCATTGTTAATGTATAGGAATGCAAGGGATTTTGTCTATTAATTTTATATCCTGCAACTTTACTATGTTCATTGATTAGCTCTAGTAATTTTCTGGTGGTGTTTTTAGGGTTTTCTCTGTAGAGGATTATGTCATCTGCAAACTGTGAGAGTTTTACTTCTTTTCCAATCTAAATTTATTTTATTTCTTTTTCTTCTCTGATTGCTGTGGCTAAAACTTCCAAAACTATGTTCAGTAGTAGTGGTAAGAGTGGGCACCCTCATCTTGCTCCTGAGTTTAGGGGAAATGATTTCAAATTTTTGCTATTGAGGATAATGTTTGCTGTGCCATCATACATGGCTTTTATTATGTTGAGATATGTTCTTTCTATGACTGCTTTCTGAAGGGTTTTTTTTTTTAATCATAAGTGGATGTTGAATTTTGTCAAAGGCTTTCTCTGCATCTATTGAGATAATCATATGGTCATATGGTTTTTATTTTTTAATTTGTTAATATGGTATATCACATTGATTGATTTGTGAATATTGAAGAATCCTTGCATCTCTGGGATAAAGCCCACTTGGTCATGATGTATGATCTTTTTAATATGTTGTTGAATTCTGTTTGCTAGAATTTTGTTGAGGATTTTTGCATCTATGTTAATCAGTGATGTTGGTGTGTAGTTTTCTTTTTTTGTGTGGCATCTTTGTCTGGTATTGGTATTAGGGTGATTGTGGCCTCATAGACTGAGTTTGGGTGTTTACCTTCCCCTTCAATTTTCTGGAAGAGTTTGAGTAGGATAAGTGTTAGCTCTTCTCTAAATTTTTGGTAGAATTCACCTGTGAACCCATCTGGTCCCAGGCTTTTGTTTGTTGGAAGATTTTTGATTACAGTTTCTATTTCCATGCTTATGATGGTCTGTTAAATTTTCTATATCTTCATGATTCAGTTTTGGAAGGTTATACTTCTCTAAGAATTTGTCCATTTCTTCCAAGTTGTCCATTTTATTGACATGTAGTTGCTGATAGTAGTCTCTTATGATCCTTCGTATTTCTGTGTTGTCCTTTGTGATTTCTAATTTTTCTAATTTTGCCGATTTGATTCTTCTCCCTTTTTCCCCTCATGAGTCTAGCTAATGGTTGTCTATTTTATCTTCTCAAAGAACCAGCTTTTAGTTTTGTTGATTTTTGCTATAGTCTCTTTTGTTTCTTTTTCATTTATTTCTGCTCTAATTTTTATGATTTCTTTCTTTCTACTAACCCTGGGGTTCTTCATTTCTTCTTTTTCTAGTTGCTTTATGTGTAAAGGTAGGCTATTTATTTGATTTCTATCTTGTTTCTTGACCTGAACTCTCCCCTTAGCACTGCTTTTACTGAATCCCATAAGTTTTGGGTTGTCGTGTTTTCATTTTCATTTGTTTCTATGCATATTTTAATCTCCTTTTTTATTTCTTTGATTTGTTGGTTATTCAGGATCATGTTGTTTAGCCTCCATATGTTAGTATTTTCAATAGTTTTTTTTTTTTTCCCTGTAGCTGACATCTAATCTTACAGCATTATGATCAGAAAAGATGCTTGGAATAATTTCAAATTTTTTTAAATTTACCAAGGCTAGATTTATGACCCAGCATGTAATCTATCCTGGAGAATGTTCTCTGTGCACTTGAGAAAAAGGTAAAATTCATTGTTTTTGAGGTGAAATGTCCTACAGATATCAATTAGGTCTAACTGGTGCATTATATCATTTAAAGTTTGTGATTCCTTGTTAATTTTTGGTTTGGTTGATAGGTGTGAGTGGGGTATTAAAGTCTCCCACTATTAGTGTGTTACTGTTAATTTACCCTTTCATACTTGTTAGCATTTGCCTTACGTATTGAGGTGCTCCTATGTTGGGTGCATATATATTTAAAACTGTTATCTCTTTTTCTTGGGTTGATCCTTTGATCATTGTGTAGTGTCCTTTGTCTCTTTTCACAGCCTTCGTTTTAAAGTCTATTTTATCCGATATGAGTGTTGCTACTCCTGCTTTCTTTTGGTCTCCATTTGCACAAATTATCTTTTTCCAGCCCCTCACTTTCAGTTTGTATATATCCCTTTGTTTGAGCTGGGTCTCTTGTAGACCGCATATATAGCAGTCTTGTTTTTGTACCCATTCAGCCAGTCTTTGTCTTTGTTGGGTCATTCAACCATTTACATTTAAGGTAATTATTGCTAAGTATGATCCTGTTGCCATTTATTTTGTTGTTTGGGGTTTGTTTATAAACCTTTTCTGTGTTTCCTATCTATAGATGATCCTTCAGCATTCACTGAAATACTGGTTTGGTAGTGCTGAATTCTCTCAGCTTTTGCTTGTCTGTAAACGTTTGGATTTCTCTTTCATATTTGAAATAGATCCTAATCCGAGCTGTAGGTTTTTCTCTTTCATCACTTTCAGTAAGTCCTGCCATTCCCTTCTGGACTGAGGAGTTTCTATTGAAAGATCAGCTGTTATCCTCATGGGAATCCCCTTGTGTGTTATTTGTTGCTTTTCCCTTGCTGCTTTTAAAATTTGCTCTTTGTGTTTGATCTTCATTATTTTGACTCATATGTGACTTGGGGTGTTTCACCTTGGGTTTATCCTGTTTGGGACTCTCTGAGTTTCTTGGACTTGGATGGCTATTTCCTTCCCCATTTTAGGGAAGTTTTCAACTATTATCTCCTCAAGTATTTTCTCATGCCCTTTTTGTCTTCTTCTTCTGAGACTCATGACTTGAATGTTGGGGCATTTAACATTGTCCCAGAGGTCTCTGTGGTTGTCCTCATTTCTTTTAATTCTTTTTTCCTCTCTGCTTCATTTATTTCCACCATTCTATCTTCTGCTTCAGTTATGCTATCTTCTGCCTCAGTTATTCCACTGTTGGTTCCCCCTGGAGTGCTTTTGATCTCAGTTATTGCATTATTCATTATTGATTGACTCTATTTCTTCCATGTCCTTGTTAAACATGACTTGCATCTTCTCAATCCTTGTCTCTAGTCTATTTGTCTGTAACTCCATTTTGTTTTCAAGATTTTGGATCATCCTTACTATCATTATTCTGAATTCTTTTTCAAGTGGACTCCCTATCTCTTCCTCTTTTATTTGGTTTTGTGGGCATTTATCATGCTTTGTTCCTTTACCTGCTGAATATTTCTGTCTTTTCATTTTGTTTAGATTGTTGTGTTTCGGGTGCCTTTTCTGTAGGCTGGATGTTTATGGTTCCTCTTTATTGTGGATCCTGCTGCTTGTGGGTGGGGTTGGACTAGTGGCTTGTCAAGGTTTCCTGGTTAGTGGAGCTTGTGTCTGTGTTTTGGTGAGTGGAGCTGGGTCTCTTCTCTTTGGAGTGCAATGAAGTGTCCAGGAGTGAGTTTTGAGGTGGCTATGGGTTTGGCATAGTTTTGGTTAGCTTGTCTTTTAATGCTCAGGGCTGTGTTCCTACTTTGCTGGAGAATTAGCATGGTATGCCTTGCTCTGGCAGAGAAGGCTATGGCAACCCACTCCATTACTCTTGCTTGGCAAATCCCATGGATGGAGGAGCCTGGTAGGCTGCAGCCCATGGGGTCGCTAGGAGTTGGACACAACTGAGCAACTTTACTTTCACTTTTCACTTTCATGCACTGGAGAGGAAATGGCAACCCACTCCAGTGTTCTAGCCTGGAGAATCCCAGGGATGGGGGAGCCTGGTGGACTGCCATCTCTGGGGTCACACAGAGTTGGACACAACTGAAGCAACTTAGCAGCAGCAGCCTTGCTCTGGAACTTGTTGGGTCTTGGGTGGAGCTTGGTTTGAGTGTAGGTATGGAGGCTTTTTGGGTGAGCTCTTGTCTATTAATGTTCCCTGGAATCAGGAATTCTCTGATGTTCTCAAGTTTTGGAGTTAAGCCTCCTGCCTCTGGCTTTCCATCTTATTCTTACAGTAGCCTCAAGACTATTCCACCCATACAGCACAGATGATAAAACATCTAGGTTAATGGTGAAACAATTCTCCACAGTGAGAGACACCTAGATAGGTTCACAGAGTTACACAGAGAAGAGAAGAGGGAGGAGGGAGATAGAGGTGACCAGGAGGAAAAGAAGGGGAGTCAAAAGGGGTGAAACCAATCTAGGTAGTAATCAATTACCTAAGTGTTCTCCACAGCCCAGAATACCTAGAGAGATTCAGAGAGTTACCTAGAGAAGAGAAGAGGGAGGAGGGAGATAGAAGTGACCAGGAGGAGAAGAGGAGGAGTCAAAAGGGGAGAAAGCAATCAAGCCAATAAGCACACCCCTGAGTGAAAATGGATACCGAAGATTAGATTCTTAGAGGTACAAAATTAATAACAGAAAGCAAAGATTAATACTCTAGAGTAGAGGTAAGACACTCAAAAATAAAATATTAAAAATACAAAACAAAACCAATCAGAAAAATTATAAAAAATACATATATATATGAAATTTGTTTTAAAAAGAGTCTGTTTTTGCAACATAATAGTAGGTCATAAAAATGAAAGTTAAAGGAGTAAAGAACTTAAATTAAAAAAATATTAAGAAGTGATGAGTATAAATATATCTAGGAATTTCTCTGGAGCTGTTGTGGGCAGTGTGGTGTCAGTTCAGTTTCAGATACTTCCTTGTTTCAGCTTATATAATACAAGGTCTATAGGCCCCCTCAAATGCTTAGTCAAAGGTAACTACACGGTTTTAATCTGTTGCACCTGTCACTTCCAGAGAGGATCCCTCTTCTTTATTTTGGCTTCCTCTGTTTGCAAGTATCTTCAAAGTCCAATTTTTGCCCTGACACAAGGAGACGAAGATGGTCAGTTATTCAAGCTCACTTGTTCAGTACTGTTGTAGGGAGGGAGGAACACTGCAAACAAATATCACTGGCATGTGTGGGGACTGCTTGCAGTGTATGGACCACCCTGGGTTTTCCCCAGCTAAAGGTGGCATGTGCTTCCTGGGTCTACACTGTTCAGTCTCCAGGGTGCTCAGCAGGTCACTGTGTTTTGTGGCCTTCCCAGGTCTGAGCAGCTGGCGACCATCTCAGGTGTGCTGTGTGTCTCCTCTGAGGAGATGATCTCAGGCTGCAACCCTCCTGGTGGATATCAACCATCCAGGATCCCAGGAAGACATGGTGAGCCTGCTCACAATTTGGTGGAAGATGCCAGTCTCTGGGACCGAGATTGCAGCAGTCTCTTGCCTTCCAGCTCTAGCTGTCATACACCTGCCTCTCTGCCTCCAGTGTGGGGGAGGGGCAGGTATGCAGCCGGCTAGCTCTCCTTTGGTATTTGCTCAATCCTTTGTTCTGGGAAATCGATGGGGAAACAGTGGAAACAGTGTCAGACTTTATTTTGGGGGGCTCCAAAATCACTGCAGCCATGAAATTAAAAGACGCTTACTCCTTGGAAGAAAAGTTATGACCAACCTAGATAGCATATTGAAAAGCAGAAACATTACTTTGCCAATAAAGGTCCGTCTAGTCAAGGCTATGGTTTTTCCAGTGGTCATGTATGGATGTGAGAGTTGGACTGTGAAGAAAGTTGAGCACTGAAGAATTGATGCTTTTGAGCTATGGTGTTGGAAAAGACTCTTGAGAGTCCCTTGGACTGCAAGGAGATCCAACCAATCCATTCTGAAGGAGATCAGCCGTGGAATTTCTTTGGAGGGAATGATGCTGAAGCTGAAACTCCAGTACTTTGGCCACCTCATGCGAAGTGTTGACTCATAGGAAAAGACTCTGATGCTGGGAGGGATTGGGGGAAGAAGGAGACGGGGATGACAGAGGATGAGATGGCTGGATGGCATCACTGACTCAATGGATGAGGGTCTGAGTTAACTCCAGGCATTGGTGATGGACAGGGAGGCCTAGCGTGCTGTGATTCATGTGGTCGCAAAGAGTCGGACACAACTGAACGACTGAACTTGAATTTGTTCTGTGAGCAGGCCAGGCTGAGCATTAGAACCTTTCTTGTGAAAGTTCTCTTTTTTTCTCTCTGGAGATCCCACAGTTTGGGTTGCTATCTCACGTTAACTCCCTCAGATTGTCCTTCGGGCATTCAGGCCAGGTCCTTACTCTAAGCACTGATTATGCAGACCATGCCTCCCTGTCCAGCCCCACTCACTGGTGGTGGAAACAAGCATGAGGGCTACGTCTATGCTGGCAGTTGTGGTTAGGTGCATATTCTATGGGTTTTCTTTGTTTTTCTTCCTGGTTATGTTGCCCTCTGAGATTCCAAAACTCCCCACAGACATGCCTGTGAGAAAGCTTCCTAATGTTTGGAAACTTCTCCTCCTTCACAACTCCCTCCCCAGGACAGGTCTTCATCCCTAACTCTTTTATCTCTTTTTCTGTCTTTTGTATTTTGTCCTACCTTGTTTTGAAGAGAATGGGCTCTCTTTTGGGTGCCTGGTGTCCTCCGCCAGTGTTCAGAAGTTGTTTTGTGGAAGTTTCTCAGCATTCAAATGATATTTTGATGAATTTGTGGGGGGTTGGGACTGCCTCCAAGCCTTCACTTTAAATATCACTCTCAGTTAAAGAAAAAAAAAGGGGTTAGGGTGGGGAAAATTCAGTTCTGGGTGGTGAGCAGGAAGAGCACAGTAAACAACACTGAGGTTGTTATGCAGATTAAAGTCTCTGCCTTCTCCTCCATTTAGGAGATTTTGATGATACTCCTCTCCCTGGTACATCCAGAGAGACACCATTACAAATGGATATTTTTTTCTTATAAATGCAAATGTTTCTTGTAAAAGAATGACTTCCATTCAGTTTCCAAAGTTATTGCCATGTCTGTTGTTTCTTAGGAAATAACCAGTTTAAGACAATGAGTATGCTAGAGAAACCTATTTTGAGGTGGCGAGGCCTGCTCCCCTGTATGAGATATGTGTATCTCCTTCCCAATAGCACAGGAAAGTGGCTTGTTTACACTCCACTTATCAGATTAAGAAACTTCAATTTTATCCCCAGTTGCCAATGATTGTGTGTGTATGTGAGTGAATATTGAGTTTTATCTAATGCTTTATGCTTTATTCTTTCCTTGTGGTGAATGATATTGATTTAGCTTTGAATGCATACCATCCACACATTCTTAGAACAACCTCTACCTTGCCATGATATATTATTACTCTATATTTTGGTAGGTTTTGACTGTATATATATATATATATATAATTAGGCTTGTATCAGTGTTCATGAGGGAAACTGTCCTATAATTTTTCCTTCTTATAATATCCTCATTTGATTTTTATATTAGTGTTATACTGGCTACATTAAAAGAAGCCAGATAACTTCCCTTTCTTCCCATTATCTGGAGTAATTGGTATAATAATAGTCTTATTTCTTCTTTAAACATTTGGTTTAGTTTCCCTGGTGGCTCCATTGGTAAAGAATCTCCCCACAGTGTGGGAAACCAGGGTTCAGTCCTGGGTTCTGGAAGATTCCCTGGAGAAGGGAAAGGCTACCCACTCCAGAAGTCTTGCCTAGAGGATCCCATGGACAGAGCAGCCTGGTCAGCTACATACAGTCCATGGGGAACAAAAAGGACACGACTGAGTGACTAACACTTTCACTTGGGAGACTTCCTTGGTGGTCCAGTGGTTAGGAATCCAGCCAAAATGCAGAGGATGTGGGTTTGATCCTTGACCAGGGACCTAAGATCTCACATGAATGCTTCCCTGGTGGCTCATCAGTAATGAATCCACCTGCAATACAGGAGACATGGGTTCCATCCCTGGGTGGAGAAGATCCCCTGGAGAAGGAAATGGTAACCCACTCTGGTATTATTGCCTGGGAAATCCCATGGACAGAGAAGCCTGGCAGGCTACAGTCCATGGGGTCACAAAAGAGTTGGACATGACTTAGTGACTAACAACAACACAAATCACAGGAAAAGTAATTTGGAGTCCAAAGTTATTATTCTTGTTTTGGGTGGATTTATTATTTTTTTTTTTAGGTAAAAAGTGGATTTATTAAAGACAGACACACTATACAGACAGAATGTAGGCCATCTCAGAAGGCAAGCGTGCCCTTGGGAGAAACACATTCCACAGATATGAGAGTGGGCTGTCACATGTGAAAAAATTTAATTGCATAATAAAATTTTAAAAAAAATTGGACTCAGAGTTGGTAAGATTTATTTTTTATTTATGTTCCCTGGACTTTACCCATTGTGTTTAAATTTTCAAAAACTTTTCTACATATTTGCAGCAACATGGATGGCTTGGAAGGCATTATGCTAAGTGAAATAAATAGACAGAAAAAGACAAATGCTGTATGTTATTACTTACAAGTGGAATCTAAAAAATAGGACAAACTAATGAATATAACAAACGAAAAGCAGACTCACAGATATAGAGAGCAAACTAGTGGTTACTGGTAGGGAGATGAGGAGTGGAAGGTACAAACTATCAGGTATAAGATAGACTTAAGGATGTATTGTACAACATGGGGAATATAACCAATATTTTATAATACTGTAAGTGGAAAGTAACTTTTAAAAATTTAAAATTAAGAACACGCACACACACAAAACCTTATAGATACAGAGAAGACTGGTGGTTACCATATGGGAAGAGGTAGGGGAGTATGGTGAAATGGATAAAGGAGATCAACTTAATGGTGTGAAATGAAAACTAAATTTTTCATGGTAAGAACTCTGTAGTATATTTGATATTGTTGTTTTTTTGCCAGGCTCCACTGTCCATAGGATTTCCTTCTCTGGGTGATCTTCCCAACTCAGGGATGGAACCCACATCTCCTGTGCTACAGGCAAATTCTTTACTGCTGCGCCACCGGGCAAAAGCCCCAGAAGTGTATTGTTGTTGTTTAGTTACTAAGTTGTTTCTGACTCTTTGGTGACCCTATGGACTGCCAGTAGCCTGCCAGGCTCCTCTGTCTACGGGGTACAGAAGTCAAATATTATGTTGCACACATGAAACACATAATGTTATAAAGCAAAGTCACCTCAATCAAAAAGAAGAGAATAAAATAAAACAAAGCAAAATGATTTTGCCATAAAGTTCCTTATAGTATTCTTCTATTATCTTTTACTTGTAGTGGTGTCTCAGTCTTCATTCTGTATGTTGGTACTTTGTGCCTTTTCTTAGTTTCTTGATCTGTTTTGCCAAAAAGCAGCTTTTGGTTTGGTTGTCCTTTCTATTTTATAGTTACTTTTCATATTTTTAGTTTCCTTTTCAATCTTTATCCCTTTCCCCTTTATTTTCAAATTTAATTGGCTATTCTTTTCTAATTTCTTGAAATAAATGTTTAAATAATAGATTTTAAGTTTTTCTTCTCTTCTGTGTGTACATGGCTACAAAGTTTCATCAAATCATAGTTTGAGGTATTTTTCACAAGTTTTTATATATTTTATTTTTGTTATCATTCATTTTAAAATCTTTTGTATTTTATTTACCCATTCATAACTTAGGAATCATCATTTAATCCCACTAGTAAAGGAATCAGTTTTATTGGTTTGCTTGCTTATTTGCTTGTTTGTTTGATTGGGTTTTTGAGTTCCAACTGAATTCTACTTGGACCAGAGAACAAACAACTGTGATTCCAACCCCATGAAATTCATTTAGATTTGTTTTACAGCTAAGCATATGATCCATTTTGGTACATGTCCTGTATGCACTTGAAACAAAATTAACTAAGATGTTGGATATACGATTCTAAACATGAAAATTTGTCTGATGTATTAAAATGTTTATATTTTTTACATTCTTACTAATTTTTATCTACTTGTTATATCATATACTGAGTTGTATCAAAATATTATTATTAATATGTTAGTCTATATTCTCTCTACTTCTGCTAAATTTTGTTTGTATATTTTGAAGCTTTATTATTAGGTACCTGATACCATTCCATTCATTTCAAAGTTTTATAAGTATTATAAAGTTTTGACTTTTTCAGAGGATATAATCCATAAATCAGTGTGACCAGGAACATAAAACTACAATATACCAAATCATAACAAATATTTACAAGTAAATGGAGACCAAAGTCAATCTCTCTGAATCTTGAATCTCCTTCTTTTTCTCATTAACTGACAGATATGTGATCCATTATCATCTGGATCATGAAAAGACTCCAGCTTCAATCCATATTTTAATTTAGAGTTTAGTACTTAGAATTTTTATATTTTTCCATTTATATTTTAAAATTCAAAGATCCTTTCTAATTTTAGCTTTCATTTTTGTCTTAAAGATTTTTTGGGCTCAATTTAATATAACTAGACGAGATTTCTTTTGTTTTACATTTTTCTTATGTACATTTTGTCCTATTTATTTGTTGTGTAAAAGAGGGAAGTTATTAAAGAACATGGAACATAATAAAACCTTAGTGCAGGAAATGTTCTCTGCGAAATGGTATAGCAGAAGGCTAAACATGGTCTATAACTTCTAAATGTCTTTCTATTTTATTTTTAATTTTATATTTTTTGAATACTTTCTAAAATTCACCATTGAAGTGGTCTGGTCCTGCACCTTTATTTGTCTGGAGGTTTTTGCATACTTTTGTTATTGTATTTATCATACATTGTTGTTTAGTTGCTAAGTCATGTCTGACTCTTTTGTGACCCTATGGACTGTAGCCTGCCAGGCTCCTCTGACCATGTGATTTTCCAGGCAAGAACACTGGAATGGGTTGCCATTTCCTTCTCCAGGGGATTTTCCTGACCCAGGGATCAAACCCATGTCTCCTGCATTGGGAGATGGACTCTTTACCACTGAGACACCAGATAAGTTCATTTTGTCATATATTCACATACTTTTAAAAGTTGATGCCTGAAGGTTTGATTTCCAGTCAGCCTACGTCTAGGTTCTGAGATCCTCCCTTTAGGACACTGACAATGTCCTTATCAGATTGTCAACTATGGAAGTTATTAAAAAAATACAGGAGGCTGCCTGGATGAGCACAGAAGTCTGAGAGACAAGGAGCTGAGGGGTCATTGATGGACAACATTCATTTCCTACATGTGGTCACTCCTTCAAGACTGTGAGAGGTGATTGTTTAATCTACTGTATAAAAATTCAGGTAAAAGTTGAGCAACATGAGGAACGAGGAATATGTCCCAGATGAAAGAACAAGATAAAACCTAATGAAACAGAGGTAAATAATTTACCTGATAAAGAGCTTAAAGTCATCGTGATAAAAATGCTCACTGAACTAGGGAGAATCATGGATGAACATGATGAGAATTTCAACAAAGATGGAAAATATAAGAAAGTGCTAAATAGAAGTCACAGAGATAAGGAATACAATAGCTAAATTGAAAAATACATTAGGAAGTTTCATTAGCACACTGGATGAAACAGAAGAAAGGATCAGTCAAATGGAGACTTTTGAAGTCAACACATCAAAGCAGTAAACGTTTTTAAAAACTGAAAGTAAATGAAGATAGCTTAAGGGACTTGTGTGACAATATCAAGAGAGTAACATTCACACCATAAGGCTTCTAGAAGGAGAAGAAAGAAAGAAAGGGGAAGAAACTTATTTGAAGAAATAAGGGCTGAAAACTTTCCTAACCTGGGGAAGGAAACAGACATTCAGATCCAAGAAGCCCAGAGAATTTCAAATAAGGATAAACTAAAGAGACCAACACCAAGACACACTATAGTTAAACTGCCAAAAGTTAAAGACAAGAGAGAATATTAAAAGCAGCAAGAGGAAAGCAATTCATTCAATACAAGGAAACCCTCATAAAACTAGCAGCAGATTTTTCAGGAGTAACTTTGCAGGCTAGATATATTCAAATATAATTGATATAGTCAAAGTGCTAAAAGAAAAATACGTTTGACCAAATATGCTCTACCTGGCAAAGTTATCATTCAGAAGTGAGGGCAAGATCAAGAGTTCTCCAGAAAAGCAAGATCTAAAGGAGTTTATTACCACTAAACCAGCTTTACAAAAAGTGTCAGACAAGGTTCTTCAAGCTGAAAAAAAAGGGTACTAATTAGTAATAAGGACACATTTAAAAGAATAAATCTCATTGAAGGTAAATATATAGTAAAGGTAGTGTGTTAATCATTTATGAAGCTGGTATGAAGATTAAAATTTACATAAATTATGAGATAGTACATAAAAATCCAAAATTCTAGTTCTTGAAAAAAACAGAAATCCTGATGTCAGTAGACCAGCATTCCTATATAAAAACAATGGCTTAATACAGCTCGTTTCTNCACTCCTTCAAGACTGTGAGAGGTGATTGTTTAATCTACTGTATAAAAATTCAGGTAAAAGTTGAGCAACATGAGGAAAGAGGAATATGTCCCAGATGAAAGAACAAGATAAAACCTAATGAAACAGAGGTAAATAATTTACCTGATAAAGAGCTTAAAGTCATCGTGATAAAAATGCTCACTGAACTAGGGAGAATCATGGATGAACATGATGAGAATTTCAACAAAGATGGAAAATATAAGAAAGTGCTAAATAGAAGTCACAGAGATAAGGAATACAATAGCTAAATTGAAAAATACATTAGGAAGTTTCATTAGCACACTGGATGAAACAGAAGAAAGGATCAGTCAAATGGAGACTTTTGAAGTCAACACATCAAAGCAGTAAACGATTTTAAAAACTGAAAGTAAATGAAGATAGCTTAAGGGACTTGTGTGACAATATCAAGAGAGTAACATTCACACCATAAGGCTTCTAGAAGGAGAAGAAAGAAAGAAAGGGGAAGAAACTTATTTGAAGAAATAAGGGCTGAAAACTTTCCTAACCTGGGGAAGGAAACAGACATTCAGATCCAAGAAGCACAGAGAATTTCAAATAAGGATAAACTAAAGAGACCAACACCAAGACACACTATAGTTAAACTGCCAAAAGTTAAAGACAAGAGAGAATATTAAAAGCAGCAAGAGGAAAGCAATTCGTTCAATACAAGGAAACCCTCATAAAACTAGCAGCAGATTTTTCAGGAGTAACTTTGCAGGCTAGATATATTCAAATATATTTGATATAGTCAAAGTGCTAAAAGAAAAATACACTTGACCAAATATGCTCTACCTGGCAAAGTTATCATTCAGAAGTGAGGGCAAGATCAAGAGTTCTCCAGAAAAGCAAGATCTAAAGGAGTTTATTACCACTAAACCAGCTTTACAAAAAGTGTCAGACAAGGTTCTTCAAGCTGAAAAAAAAGGGTACTAATTAGTAATAAGGACACATTTAAAAGAATAAATCTCATTGGAAGGTAAATATATAGTAAAGGTAGTGTGTTAATCATTTATGAAGCTGGTATGAAGATTAAAATTTACATAAATTATGAGATAGTACATAAAAATCCAAAATTCTAGTTCTTGAAAAAAACAGAAATCCTGATGTCGGTAGACCAGCATTCCTATATAAAAACAATGGCTTAATACAGCTCGTTTCTCCCTTTTAGATGGGGCCTGGGACCTGTACATTGCCACTTGGCCCAATTCTTTTTTAACGGTTATTTTGAGTTTATGATCCTGAAAGAAGTCTTACCATAATCTCTCATTGCTTTGAGGAAAAGAACTTTCTGTGAATTATCTTTAGATCACAGCATGCTATAGAACATTTAGAAGATGACTGATAACCAAATCAATGTCAATGAAATAGTTAAATCAGATTTTTTTTTTTTAAATGATCAGTATAAAGCCAAATGATTGCCAGTTCAGTGGATTTATTTTAATTAATGCCTGAACTCCACAGATACTCAGACACTTCAATTTACCCAATAATATTTTCATAAATCAAACTTTTGAGAAAAATAATTAAAGGTGCTAACAAGTAGCAAAACTGACTGTGAAAAGACTTGGCTTTTTTATTTTGGTCTGGGGAAGGAGGATAATTAGCAGAAAATGGCCAACAGACGACATGCAGAAAGAAAAAGCTGGGAGCAGGAAGACTCTCAGTGAGAACCAAAGACACTGGGATCATTGTGAATTGATTACATTATAAACCCAGTAAGTTTCCTGAGACGAGTAGTTAAAACAGATCACGCACATAAAAATGAAATTCTTTATTTAGGAAAACTGGAAAAATTAAAAACCATATACAGTTTTATGAGTCAGTATCTTGCTAATCAATAACACCTTTCAATTTAATTTGAGTCTTTCTAAAAAAAAGTGTCCTTGAACTTGCTATTTAATGCAGAAGTGATTAAAAATTGCTGGGACTCTCACAGCCTGTCAGCAGAGAAGCTTCCATTCCACAACTCAGCCAAACACAAATAAGCAAGACATTTGTGTCCAAAAGTTTGACTTTCACTCTGTGTATTGGATGAACCTGAGAGTAATCTCTCCTTCAGAAGAGCCTGACCTCAGAAGACTCTGGGACATGTGGAGTCTGGGGAGGACTAACAGGATTTATGTGTACTGATAGGAAAGGGCCACTCAGCACCTGGTGATAACACCACCTTCAATCAAGGGAAATTAAATTCTAACAGGATTAAAGCAGTCAGCAGTTAATACATAGGAGCAAGATTTCCCCCAAGCCGATGTGCACACTGAAAGCCTATCTTATATGGGAGAGACTGCTAAGAACATGACACAATGCATTAAGGAAAGAGACAGCTTAAAATATGTGCAGAAATTCCTGCTTTTCATTCTCATATGGCAACACAGATTAGGTCTGAATCTCCTAAGATTTACTGCCCTGCTTTCTAGCAGTGAATGTAAAAAACATGCATTAATATAACACTGTGGCACCAACCCAAATAAAATTATACGTCAAGTCTCTAGTGTGACTATCACACATGCACACACACAAACACAGTAAAACAATAAAAGGGATGTTCCAAGATATAAAATATGGAAATCATGAGTACCTTTTATTATCCCAAATCAAGGTTCTTTATTCTCGTGTTGTTGTGTTTCAGAAATCTAGCTGTTCCCTCTCCATATATTGTTCTCAATTTTCAATTTTTCAAAAATTCAAAGGAGATGCCCACAGCTTATGCAAATCAAAGATCAACACTTCCCAACCAGCAGTTATCAGAGACTTGTCTTTTTTCCTCAAAGCTCTCTCTATCCCTGAGAAGAAATATACTTTTCCTTTATGGGTCTCTCACTTAATCATCTTGCTTCCTGCCATAAATACCATGTTAGACAAAGGACCCTGCTTGCTTGTGGTTGCTTCTTTCTCCTTGTAAAAATTGATACAAGGCAATTAGATGTTCTAGCTATCAAAAAGAAAGGAGAGATTGGTGAGGGTCTAGGCTGAAGGACAAGCTGTCCTTCCAAAAGGTCATGCCTCTGTTGAAATTTGCCCTTCCTTGGGGATGATTGTTCCCTGTCAATCCTCTCTGAAGGCTTGTTTTGCTCATGTCTTATATTTCTCAGAGTCTAGGAAGGAAATTGGTCTCTGTGGTAGATTAATTTCAGTAAGGGCTCCACTCATTCCTCATGTCTGAATCTAAGCTCAATTAGATTATGTGACTTATTTTGGCCAACAGGATGTTAGCAAACTTCATGCAAGAAGAGGTTCACAAAGTGCTTGCATTTTGTGTTTCTCTTGCTATCTGTAATGTCTGTGTGAACAGGTCTAGGCAAGATTGCTGGAGGATGACAGAGCAGAGCCAAGGCAACTTAGCCAAGCCCATCCTAAGTCAATCAATGGCCAGTGCCATCCACCTACAAGGTGAGCCCAACCAAGACCAGAAGACATCATTGACAACCCACAAGCATGAAGCCTCTGTTTCCCTGTGGATTGTCTCTTACTTTCCTTCATGAGCCCAGACCTCCAGAACCAGAACTGTGGCTTGAGTAATCTTCCCAATAGGAAAAAATAACACTCCTAAGGAGGAATGGGGGGCATTGTGTCAGACTCTTTACCACCCCATCGACTGCAGCACACCAGGCTTCCCTGACTATCTCCTGGAGTTTGCTCAAACTCATGTCCATAGATGCCATCCAATCAGCTCATCCTCTGCCATCCCCTTCTCTTCATGTTCTCAATCTTTCAGGGTCTTTTCCAGTGAGTTGACTCTTCACATCAGGTGGCCAAAATATTGGAGCTTCAGCTTCAGTATCAGTCCTTCCAATGTATATTCAGAGCTGATTTCCTTTAGGACAGACTGATTTGCTATTCTTGCAGTCCAAGGGACTCTCAAGAGTTTTCACCAGCACTACAGTTTGAAAACATCAATTCTTCAGTGCTCAACCTTCCTTATGGTCCAACTCTCACATCTGTACATGACTACTGGAAAAAACTATAGCTCTGACAATATGAACTGTTGTTGGCAAAGTGATATCTCTGCTTTTTAATAAGCTGTCTAGGTCTGTCATAGCTTTCCTTCCAGGAAGCAAGCTTTTTTAAATCTCATAGCTGCAGTCATCATCCACAGTAATTTTGGAGCCCTAGAAAAGAAAATCTGTCACTGCTTCCACTTTTCCCTCTTCTATTTGCCATGAAGTGCTGGGACCAGATGCTGTGATCTTAGTGTTTCGAATGTTGAGTTTTAAGTTTTCACTCTCCTCTTTCACCCTCATCAGGACGCTCTTTACTTCCTCTTTGCTTTCTTCTATTAGACTGGTATCATCTGCATATATGAGGTTGTTGATATTTCTCCTGGAGATCTTGATTCCAGCTTTTGATTCATCCAACCCAGCATTTCACATGATGTACTCTGCATATAATTTAAATAAACAAGGTGATAATATACAGCTTTGTCATAATCCTTTCCCAATTTTGAACCAGTCACATCTATGTCTGGACATTTTCTGTGATAAATTGCTAAATGTAATGAAGAATAAATGTCACATAAATTCCCTCGTGGCCCAGTGGTTGAGAATTCAGCTTGAAATGCAGGGGATGAGGGTTCCATTCCTGATCGGGGAACGAAGATACCATATGTTGCCGGGCAACTAAGCTTGCACCACAACTACTGTGCCTGTGTGCCACAACTAGAGAGTCCCTATGCTGCAATGAAAGATCCCTCATCACGCAGTGAAGACCCAGAGTCCTGCTGCAACCAAACAAAAAGAATAAATAGGGTCAAATAATTAAGCATTCACTCCGCTTAAATTAGTCTGCAATAGGACACATTTTTAAATGTTTTAATATAAGATTTGGTGGGGCCATTTTCATTGCTCATTGGAAGATTCCTCTTCTAAGAGTTGAGATGATCTAAGAAACATAAAGCATACTTAGGTTTGTGTCCACATAAGTTATTCTGGTATAGAACAGTCTTTTGGACTCTGTGGGAGAGGGAGACGGTGGGATGATTTGGGAGAATGGCATTGAAACATGTATAATATCATTAAAGAAATGAATCGCCAGTCTAGGTTTGATGCAGGATACAGGATGCTTGGGGCTGGTGCACTGGAATGACCCAGAGAGATGGTATGGGGAGGGAAGTAGGAGGGGGGTTCAGGATTGGGAACACATGTACACCTGTGGCAGATTCATGTTGATGTATGGCAAAACCAATACAGTATTGTAAAATAAAATAAAGTAAAATTTAAAACAAAAAAGAATTAGGCTGGAAACAAAATTTACTTCTCTTAAAAGTGCTGATTCATCTTTATGGTAATAATCAGTTGTGTAACAAAATTCAATCTGATACTTTTAGAAAATAGAGCCCTCTGTGCATTTAGTTGTATGAAAAAATCTTCTAGCTGGAAGATTAAATTTCATTGATAATTTCTAATCCTTGAAATATGGTCAGATTGTATTAAAAAAATAAAACCCATCAACATGCTTTTTATAAGAGATACAGCTAAAATGCAAGGGCATGAGGAAAACATATAAAGTGAATATGAACCAAAAGAAGTCTAGTGTAATTATATTTGGGCCTCCCCAGGTCACTCAGTGGTAAAGAACCCATCCCCCAGTGCAGGAGACATGTGTTTGATCCCTGGGTTAGTAAGATCCCCTGCAGTAGGAAATAGAAACCCATTTCAGCACTCTTGCCTGGGAAATCCCATGAACAGTGGAGCCTGGCGAGCTGCAGTCCACGGGGTCACTAAGAGTCAGACACGACTTAGTGACTAAACAACAATAACAGAATTCTATTTAAATAAATCAAAAAAGAATTTAAGACATAAAACAAGATTAGGGGTAGAAAGGGTCGTTGTGTAATAATAAAAAAAATTAAACTAGAAAAATATAAAATTCTAAATTTGTTCCATTCTGAAGGAGATCAGCCCTGGGATTTCTTTGGAGGGAATGATGCTGAAGCTGAAACTCTGTACTTTGGCCACCTCATGCAAAGAGTTGACTCATTGGAAAAGACTCTGATGCTGGGAGGGATTGGGGGCAGGAGGAGAAGGGGACGACAGAGGATGAGATGGCTGGATGGCATCACCGACTCGATGGATGTGATTTTGAGTGAACTCTGGGACTTGGTGATGGACAGGGAGGCCTGGCGTTCTGTGATTCATGGGGTCACAGAGTCAGACACGACTGAGCGACTGAACTGAACTGAACTGACTGATGCACCTAATAAAATAGCCCCTACTATATATATTTCTTATAGATTGAGGACTTAAGTTTAAAAGGTAAACTAAAACATTTGGAAGAATATATGCATAACTTTGGGGAAGGAAGGCTATTTTAAACGAATCACAAAGTGCTAAAATAAAACCAGATAGATACATTTGACTAAATTAAATTAAGAACTAGTTGTTATATAGTTACATATGTTATATATGTATATTATACTAGTCATATATGTATATTATATACACAGGAGGAAAACAAATCATGAGCATAGTGAGGAATGATAAAAACAAAATTTAGAATAATAGTCACCTCAGGAGTTGAGGGGGAGAAGGAGTAAAGGGTAGGAAAGGAGACAAAAAGTGAATGCATCAGTATTTAAAATAGTTTAAAACAGAGTGAGAGATGTTTCATGGGTTATTAATGGTATGCTACATGTTTTACATAGATTTACATATATTCTTTCATATGTATCACACTTTATATATTAAAAAAATAAAATCAATCCAGTTGTCAGTTTTTTTCATGCCATCAAAAGTTAATTAAATAAAATTCAAAGCAATAATAAAGATAACATATCTCCCAAACTTTACATTTTTAAAGGCTAATTAATCTTTTGAAGATGAATTCAGTTAATAGTTTTGAGTGGAAATCCTACAGAGGAGAATTAAAGCTTTAAAAAATAGAGAAATAGAATGAAAGAGAGAGAGGAGGGAAGGTGGGGAGAGACACAAAGGGAGAGAAAAAGTAGAGATTATATGCATTTAACAAACACTAAATTTTGGTGTAATAAATAATGCTTTTTAGCATGATTTTTTTCTCCTACCTACCTCCCTAAAATGATAAAGGAGGGACTCAAGTTGGATTAGAAGCATTCTTGGCATTTGCTATTCTGATTGTATTTTCCATCCTGGCGTTACTGTGCACAAAGCCAGGAGCAATTACTTTTCAAGTAGAGACTCTGTCACCACCTTTCAGGATGTTATTGTCCCGCATTTCATCAGAACTACTTGAGCTAGCTGGAGGTTCACATACCAGGTACTACAAAATAAATAGAAAATTAGAATCCTTTCCCTCTTTAAATCAAGGAAACGTAAAATTTAGCCTTTGAAAGTTATGACCAACACAGACAGCATACTAAAAAGCAGAGACATTACTTTGCCAGCAAAGGTCCGTCTAGTCAAGGCTATGGTTTTTCCAGTGGTCATGTATGGATGTGAGAGTTGGACTGTGAAAGAAGCTGAGCACCTAAGAATTGATGCTTTTGAACTGTGGTGTTGGAGAAAACTCTTGAGAGTCCCTTGGACTGCAAGGAGATCCATCCAGTCCATCCTAAAGGGGATCAGTCCTGGGTGTTCATTGGAAGGACTGATGTTGAAGCTGAAGCTACAGTACTTTGGCCACCTGATGCGGAGAGCTGACTCATTGGAAAAGACCCTGATGCTGGGAAAGATTGAGGGCAGGAGGAGAAGGGGATGACAGAGGATGAGATGGTTGGATGGCATCACCGACACAATGGACAATGAGTTTAAGTGAACTCCAGGAGTTGGTGATGGACAGGGAGGCCTGACATGCTGTGGTTCACGGGGTCTCAAAGAGTTGGACACGACTGAGGGACTGAACTGAACTGAAAGAGGCACTGCCCTTTTTTTATGAGAAAAGCATGGATTCCAAGTTCTCTGGTGTGGTGCAAAGACCCATTTGAATGAGGGTCTGTTACTTATTCTTCTTCTAAGATATTGCCAGTTCATGTATCTATTTTTCAGAATTGTTTTCCATCTTTGTAACTGGGTTTTTGTTTTTCCTATTCAGAAACAATGGATTAACACTTTTCCAGTGGAATTTCTTTTTTTTTTTTTCTTCCAGCAATCTTGATGAATGGCCAGTTGTCCAAAGTTAGGCTTACTAGATCTACAGGAGCTCAGTTGTGCCCATGTGAATAATTAACTGGACTGATGGGTTTTCAGCACATATTTTTCAGGTATGTGAGTACCTGAGTGTTGATACACAGAACTGCTTGAATTCACTTGGCTACGGAAAATTCAAATGACTTGTGTAATTTACTTGTTTAGAATTATCATGTCCTTTTTAACCCACCTCTATCTTGACCCAAGTAAGTTTGGTTTCAAGATTTTTAAAACATATGTAAAGTGTACAACTTGATGGTTTGATACACATATACATGTGGTGAACTAATCATCACAGTCAAGCTGATTAATATATCTATCACCTCACATAGTTCATGGTTAGCAAAAAAGGTGTGTGCAGTGGTGAAAACACTTAAAATTAACCCTCTTTGCAAATTTCAATTGCACAGTGCAGCATTGTTACCTGGAGTCACCATGCTATACATCACATTTCCAGAACTTATTTATCTTGCGTAAATGAACCTTAACCATCTCCTCATTTCCCAATTCCTCCAGCTTCTCATATCTACCATTCTACTTTCTGTTTCTATGAGATCGACTAGTTTAGATTTCACATATAAGTGAGATCATGTGTTTTGTCTTTTGGTGTCTGGCTTACTTCGGTTAGCACAGTGTCCTCTATGTCTATGCATGTTGTTGCAAATAGTAGAATGTCTTTTTTTTTAAGGCTGAATAATATTTTTTTTGTATATGCCACATTTTTAAAATTAATTATTTCATCAGTGGACACTAGATTGCTTCCATATCCTATCATGAATAACTCTGAAGATACTTCTAGATTTTGATTTCATTTTCTTTGGATATATACATATATAAAGAAGTAGGATTGCAGGTGTAATATGAGCTCTAGTTTTTAAAATTTATTTATTTTTAATTGAAGGATAATTCCTTTGCAGTATTGTATTGGTTTCTGCCATACATCAACATAAATCAGCCATAGGTATAAAGAGTTATATTTTTAGTTTTTTGAGGAATTTCCATTCTGTTTTACATAATGGCTGCACCACTTTACATTTCCACTAACCATGTATTATGGTTCCCTTTCTTTACATCCTAGACAACACTTACTATCTTTTGTTTTTAAATAACTGCCATCCTAATAAGAGTGAGGTGATATCTCACGGTGGTTTTGATTTACCTCTCACCAATCACTTATGGAGAAGGCAATGGCAAGCTACCCCAGTACTCTTGTCTGGAAAATCCCATGGGCGGAGGAGCCTGGTAGGCTGCAGTCCGTGGGGGTCAGTCACAAAGTCGGACACGACTGAGAAACTTCACTTTCACTTTTCACTTTCATGCATTGGAGAAGGAAATGGCAACCCACTCCAGTGTTCTTGCCTGGAGAATCCCAGGGACAGGGGAGACTGGTGGGCTGCTGTCTATGGGGTCACACAGAGTTGGACACAACTGAAGCAACTTAGCAGCAGCAGCAGCAGCAGCAATCACTTCTGATGTTGAGCACTTTTTCATATACCTGTTGGCCATTTGCATGTCTTCTTTGGGAAGATGTCTGCTTATGTTCTCTGACTACTTTTTAATCACCTTATTTGGATTTTTGCTATTGAGTTCAGTGAATTGCTTATATATTTTAGAAATTAACCCCTTATCTGATATGTAGTTTGCAAATATTTTGTCCATTCTGTAAGCTATTTTTTTCATTTTGTGGATTGTCTCTTTTGCTGTGTAGGAGCTTTTTAGTTTTACATAGTCTCACTTGTTTTCTTTTGCCTTTGTTTCATGTGCTTTTGTTTTGTTGCCAAGTCCAGTGTCAAAGAACAGTATCCTGAAGGGTACTTTGGACATATGATACTAAAAAGGATATTAACTTCCTCCAAGAACGCCAAACTCCCAGTGAGTCTCACATTGAACGCTGGCTTCAGTGCATCAGTAATTTTATATAAGAATTTAATAGCTTCAAAGAAATTAAGGTTCCATCTCCTTTGTGGATTTTAGCTGGGGTGCAGTTTTCACAATTGAATATACAAAAGAGGCAATTATTGAACCACGTGTACAAGCTGTTGTGACAGTTAAGAAAATATATCTGGCCTAGTTTACATATACATGCAACACACAGACACACAATACTTAATCTACTTAAAATCTGTTCCTAACATCTAAATTCCTCAGACCTTAGGGAAATAAAACCAAGGTCACAGCTATATAACTGCAAAGATCCAACTGTGTCCTATTTAACCAATCACTTCATGAGCTAATTCAGATGTCCTGTGTCTACCAAACCTCAGTGTGTTTAAGATTCATAATTAAATTTGAAAACTGAAAGGTCATCTCACCAGCTTTGCTTAAGTATCTGTGAAGTGTGTGGCTATCATACAGAATCTTGCAGACAGGCTCTACCTTTCTTGAATCTAGGCTTTTCTTTTTATTATGATGCCAGTTTACAGTAAAGGATGTCCACTGCTTTCTAAGAAGACATCCCATCTTGAAACTTGACAGATTAAAAAATGAACCCTGAGTATCCATTTGAGAAAGTTACCTGAATTTCTCTGTGTTCCTTGAAAACCCAAATTTAAAACCACAGACTGTTTCTACCTATAAACATCTGTGATTTAAAAAAGCTAACCAGGGAACACTGTTCTTCATTGTGGACTAGTAAGGGGATAAGAGACTAGTTGTCCAGATCCTCTGAGAAACAGCTGCCAAGAAAGGATTAAATACAAAGGATTTTTTAGGCAGGAAAGAGTTGTGAGAAGAAATGAGGGAGATGGGAATATTTGGGAGAGGTGGCAGACAACTGCACATCTGACCTGGAGAAAAAGTGAGAGTGAATAAAGTGGGATGAAAACATATTGTACCACTTTGCAGTCTAAGTTCCAGCAAGGCTTTCTGGGTATTTCTGAACCAAAGGTAGTCATCATCAGAGTCCTGTGTCTCCCAGAAAGACCCTCTTAGCTGAGCCATGATTAGCTGAGCCTGGTAGCAGCCCTGAAAGATGTGGCCTCAGCCCAGACTCAGTGATGAATTGTGAGCACATTGCCTGTTCAGTTCAGTTCAGTCGCTCAGTCGTGTCCGACTCTTTGCGACCCCATGAATCACAGTACGCCAGGCCTCCCTATCCATCACCATCTCCCGGAGCTCACTCAGACTCAGGTCCATCGAGTCCGTGATGCCATCCAGCCATCTCATCCTGGATCATCCCCTTCTCCTCCTGCCCCCAATCTCTCGCAGCATCAGTCTTTTCCAATGAGTCAACTCTTCGCATGACGTGTCCAAAGTACTGGAGCTTCAGCTTTAACATCATTCCTTCCAAAGAAATCCCAAGGTTGATCTTCTTCAGAATGGACTGGTTGGATCTCCTTGCAGTCCAAGGGACCCTCAAGAGTCTTCTCCAACACCACAGTTCAAACGCATCAATTCTTCGGCGCTCAGCCTTCTTCACAGTCCAACTCTCACATCCATACATGACCACAGGAAAAACCATAGCCTTGACTAGATGGACCTTAGTCGGCAAGGTAATGTCTCCGCTTTTGAATATAGTATCTAGGTTGGTCATAACTTTTCTTCCAAGGAGTAAGCATCTTTGAATTTCATGGCTGCAGTCACCATCTGCAGTGATTTTGGAGCCCCCAGAAATAAAGTCTGACACTGTTTCTACTGTTTCCCCATCTATTTCCCATGAAGTGATGGGACCAGGTGCCATCCAGAAAAACATTTATTTCTGCTTTATTGACTATGCCAAAGCCTTTGACTGTGTGGATCACAATAAACTGTGGAAAATTCTGAAAGAGATGGGAATACCAGACCACCTGACCTGCCTCTTGAGAAATCTGTATGCAGGTCAGGAAGCGACAGTTAGAACTGGACATGGAACAACAGACTGGTTTCAAATAGGAAAAAGAGTACATCAAGGCTGTATATTGTCACCCTGCTTATTTAACTTATATGCAGAGTACATCATGAGAAACACTGGACTGGAAGAAACACAAGCTGGAATCAAGATTGCTGGGAGAAATATCAAT
>SJYQ01000512.1:167919-182429 GCA_006410935.1 Redunca redunca | reverse complement strand
TGACATTAAAATAATTATTAATTATAGGAAGTTATAAGAAAAAGTGAGAAAGTTTGAGTATTCTTAAGACCTATATATTTGTAATGTGTATATACTCGAACTTTCTCACTTTTACCTATAAATTCCTGTAATTAATAATTATTTTAATGTCATGAGATTATATATCTGCCTGTGTTTTCTTGTTAATCTTCCATTTTGTTATTTTTGTTTCCATTTTATTTTGTTTTAATTTTCTTTGTAACTACTCTTTATGAATTCTAATATTTATGAAATTTATGGGGGAAATTAAGAGAGAAAAAAGAAAATTAATTCATAGAGATTCTTTCCAGAGTACGGTATCTTTTCACATTTATGACTGTGTTTGTATCAGAGAGTAAAAAGGGAGAACCAGAATATCTAAGATATAGCTTTATAAGTTTAAAGATATAACCTTCATAGTTAATTTAGCAAATACTTTGGTGTCAGCCTTCATTTTTATCTAGGAAACTATTTGTCGGAGGTTAGACTGAGTCTTGTAATCATTTTTAAAGTATTACTATTCTCTCAGAGGGCTTTTCTGGTGGCTTAGGGTAAAGAATCTGCCTGCCAATGCAGGAGATGTACGTTTGATCTCTGAGTAGGGAAGATCTCCTGGAGAACGAAATGGCAACCTACTCCAGTATTTTTGCTAGGAAAATCCCATGGACAGAGAAGCATAACAGGCTACAGTCCATGGGGTTTCAAGAGTCAGGCATGACTTAATCACTAAACAACAACAACCATTCTCTCAGAAGCTTACTGATTTTTCCTACAGACAAAATTTAATCTGACAAAAAGTGAGCATGGTCAAGATCTCTAATACAGCAGAAAAGACTTTCAATAACTTCAGTACAGAATGCTTTGATTTTACTCCACTGGTGGTATTCCCTATAATATTTCAATGTCTAAATAAAATTGTATTGCATTTCTTTTTCCTCAGCAACTTTATAACAACCAACAGCTTCTTTCTAATTTTTCTAAACAAAGTCACATAGAAAAAAAAAATGAGTGTGACTAGTTCCTAGCAATGGGTTTAATCCACTGTAATAACACAAAATGCTTTTGATTAATAAAACTAGTATGAAATTAAGATGAGAGACACAGTCACAATCAACTGGCCTTATTTTATGTTAAACTTAAGTACTTTGAAAACTTGACTTATAAAAGCTTCTACTAATCGATTATTTTCATTATTTACCAAGATCTATGGATTACCTAGACTTCCCTGGTGGCTCACTGGTTAAATATCTGCCTACCAATAAAGAAGACATAGGAGACCCATAATTCAATCTCTGGGTTGGGAAAATCCCCAGAAGGAGGAAATGGCAACCTACTCTAGTGTTCTTGCCTGGAGAATCTAACGGGCAGAGGAGTCTGACAGGCTGCAGTACATAGGGTAGCAAAGAGCTGGAAATGAATGAACAATTGAGCACACATACATGAATTACCTAGTATTTGCAATTAATTCCCACATAATAGCACATTATGTGTTTCAAAAGCACCCACATATTTACAAATTAGAGTAATACCATGATAATCTGTCCTTACCATTGAGACAAAAGTTAAGCAGAACTTACCCCATTTCTTATAGTTTTCCTGATATCCTGATATTGCTGCTAAATTCCAACTCTATTTTAATTTTGAATTTGATGTTTCTGCCTTATATACATACAGGCATAACTTGTTTTGTTGTTGCTGTTGTTCTTCTTCTCTTTATTGTTTCATACATATTTTATTGTTTTCAAATTGGAGTTTTGTGGAACTTTGTACTGAGTAAGTCTATGTGCACCATTATTTTCAAAATTACCTCACGTCATGTCTCTGTGTCATATTTTAGTAACACTCACAGTACTTCAATTTTTCCATTATTTTTATATGTGTTTTAATGATCTATGGTCAGTGATCTCTGATATTACCATTGTAACTGTTTTGGGGTGCCCATGAACTGTACCCATGTAAGATGCAAATTTAGATAGATGTGTGTGTTCTGTGTGTCACCAACAGGCTGTTACCTTATTTTTCTCTCTCCTTAGGTCCCTTATTATTTTCAGAATCACTAACCTATTGAAGTTAATAACTTTACAGTGGCCTCTAAGTGTTCAAGTGAAAGGAAGAATCTCATGTCTCTCACTTTATATTGAAAGCTAGAAATAATTGTGCTTAGTGAGGAAGGCTTGGCAAAAGCCAAGATACTGGGAAATTATCTCTTATACCAGTTAGTCAAGTTCTAAATCAAAGAAAAGTTTCTTGAAGGCAATTAAAAGTACTAGTTTAGTTAACACATAAGGGATAAAGTGGAACAGCCTTACTGAAGCTATGGAGAAAGTTTAGTGGTCTGGATAGGCAATCAAACAGGCCACAACATTCCCTTAAGTCAAAGCCTAGTCCAGAGCAAAGCCCTAACTCTCGTCAACTCTGCAAAGGCTGAGAGAGGTGAAGGAGCTGGAGAAGAATAGTTGGAAGTTAGCAGAGCTTGGCTTATGGGGTTTGAGGAAAAAAGCTGTCTCCATAACATAAAACTGCAAAGTGAAGCAGCAAGTGCTAGAGTAGAAGCTGTGACAAGTTATCCAGAAGATCTAGCTAAGATAATTAATTAAGACGGCTGCAATGTGGATGAAACAGATTTCTGTTGGAAGAAGATGCCACCTAGGACATTCATAGCTAGAAAGAAGCTATTTTCTGGCCTCAGAGCTTCAAAGGACTGGCTGACTCTCTTCATAAGAGCTAACACAGCTGATGGCTTTAAGTTGAAGCCAGTGCACAATTACTATTCTGAAAATCCTAGAGTTTTTTAAGAATTATGCTAAATACACTCTGTCTGTGTTCTATAAATGGAACAATAAAGCCTAGATGACAGAACATCTGTTGCCAACATGGTTTCCTGAATATTTTAAGCCCACTGCTGAGACCTACTGCCCTTTCAAAGAGATTCCTTTTAAAATATTACTACTTACTGACAATTCACCTGGTTAAACCAGGAGCTCTGATGGACAGATACAAGGAGATAGATGTTGTCTTCATGCCTGCTAACAAAACATCCATTCTGCAGCCTACAAGTCAAGGACTAATTTTAACTTTCAAGTCTTTTTACTACTTATGTTTCATATTGCCATAGGTATGATTCCACTGATGGACTTGGACAAAGTCAACTTAAAAATTTCCGGCAAGGATTCAGCATTCTAAATAGCATAAAAACATTTGTGATTCTTGGGAAGTAGTCAGTATGCTAACACCAGCAGTGGCTTGGAAGATGTTATCCTGCCAACTTTGGGGATTCAAGAATTCAGTGGAGGAAGGAATGCAGATGTGGTGGAAATAGCAACAGAACTGAAATTAGAAGGGGGGTCTGAGGATGAGGCTGAATTCCTGTAATCCTGTGATCAACATTCAGCAGTTGAGGAGTGGCTTCTTACTGATGAACAAAAGAAGTGCTTTCTTGAGATGGCACCTACTCCTGGTGAAGAGGCTATGAAGATTGCTGAAGTGACAACAAAAGATTCAGACTATGATATAAACTTATTTGATTAAAGCAATAATAGGGTTTGAGAGGATCGACTACAATTTTGAAAGAAGTTCTATTGTGAGTAAAGTGCCATCAAACAGCCTTGAGAAATAGTTCATAAAAGAAGGAATCAATCAATGTGGCAAACTTCCTTGTTGTTTTAAGAAATTTCCACAGCCATCCACTCTTGCAATCATTATCCTACTCAATCAGAAGCCACCGACATAGAGTCAAGACCCTCCACCAGCAAAAGGATTATGACCCACTGAAGGCTCAGATAATGCTTAGTACTTCTTGGCAATATTTTTTTAATTAAGGTGTATACATTGTTTTTTTTTTTTTTTGAAACATAGTGTTATTACACTTAATATACTACAGTGTAGCATAAACACAATGTGCTCTGTGAGCGGGGGGAATGAGTGGCTGGCTTGATTGCAATATTCATTTTACTAAGGTGTTGTAGAACTGAACAAGTACTATGTCTGAGGTACGCCTGCATTTAACTGTTATGAAGCTTGCTGTCTGTTCATCATTCTCCTTTCTAATTCTCAGGCATCTAATTCTCTATTGTGAAACTATATGCATAAATAGAAGGAAACAATAGAATGAGAAAGACTAAAGATGTCTTAAAGAAAACTGGAGGTATCAAAGAAATGTTTCATGCAAGGATGAGCATGATAAAGGACAGAAATGGTAAGAACCTAAAAGAAGCAGAATATGTGGCCAGAATACATGGAAGAACCATACAAAACAGGTCTTAATGACCTGGATAACCACAGTGGTGTGGTCACTCAGCTAGAATGACACATCCTGGAGTGTGAAGTCAAGTGGGCCTTGGGAAGCATTACTATAAACAAAACTAGTGGAGGTGATGGAATTCCAACTGAGCTATTTCAAATCCTAAAAGATGCTGCTGTTAAGGTGCTGCACTCAATATGTCAGCAAATGTGGAAAACACAACAATGGCCAGAGGACTGGAAAGGGTGAAATTTCATTCCACTTACAAAGAAAGGTAATGCCAAAGAATGTTAAAACTGTAGTACATCTGTGCTTATTTCATATGTTAGCAAGATTATGCTCAAAACCCTTGAAGCTAGTCTTCAGCAGTATGTGAACCAAAGAATTCCAGATGTACAAGTTGGGTTTTGAAGGGGCAGAGGAGCCAGAAATCAAATTGACAACATTCAGTGGGTCATGGAGAAAGCAAGGGAGCTCCAGAAAAATATCTACGTCCACTTTATTGGCTCTCAAAAGCCTTTGACTGTGTGGATCACAAGAAAATGTGGAAAATTCTTAAAAATATGGGAATACCAGACCGCCTTACTTGTCTCCTGAGAAATCTATAGGTAGGTCAAGAAGCACTGGGCATGGAACAACTGACTGCTTCCAAACTGGGAAAGGAGTAATACAAGGCTGTATATTGTCACCCTGCTTATTTAACTTCTGTGCAGAGTATATCATGCAAAATTCCAGACTGGATGAATCACAAGCTGATATCAAGATTACCAGCAAAAATATCATTAACCTCAGATATACAAATGATACCACTCTAATAGCAAAAACAGAAGAGGGACTAAATGTCTCTTGATGAGGGTGAAAGAGGAGACTGAAAAAGCTGGCTTAAAACTCAACATTAAAACACACACACACACACAAAACCTAAGATCATGGCATCTGGTCCCATCACTTTACGGCAAATAGAAGGAAAGGAGTGGAAACAGTGACAGATTTTATAAAGTGATGCCAAACCTAGACAGCATATTAAAAAGCAGACTTTACCAACAAAGGTCTTTCTAGTCAAAGCAATGATTTTTCCAGTAGTCATGTACAGATGTGAGAGTTGGACCATAAAGAAGGCTGAATGCCAAAGAATCAATGCTTTTGAATTGTGGTGCTGGAAGAGACTCGAGAGTCCCTTGGACTGTATGGAGATCAAACCAGTCAATCCTAAAGGAAATAAACCCTGAATATTCATTGGAAGGACTGATGCTGAAGCTGAAGCTCCAATATTTTGGCCACCTGATACGAAGAGCCAACTCATTGGAAAAAATCCTGATTCTGGCAACATTGAGAGCAGGAGGAGAAGGGAGCAGCAGAGGATAAGATGGTTGGAAGGCCACATTGGCTTAAAGGACATGAATTTGAGGAAACTCCAGGAGATAGTGAAGGTCAGGAAGGCCTTGAGCATTGCAGTCCATGAGGTTACAGAGTTGAACATGACTTAGTGATTAAACAACTAAAATAATATATGTTTATGTGGTAAAACTTTGAAGGTCAGTTTAAGTAAGTTAGTAAGTAAAGTCACTCAGTCGTGTCCGACTCTTTGTGACCCCATGGACTGCAGCCCACCAGGCTCCTCAGTCCATGGGATTCTCCAGGCAAGAATACTGGAGTGGGTTGCCATTTCCTTCTCCAGGGGATCTTCCCAACCCAAGGATTGAACCCGGGTCTCCCACATTGGAGGCAGATGCTTTAATCTCTGAACCACCAGGGAAGGTCAGTTTAAATTCTCTTATTCCAGAATGTCAGAAACACTTCCTTACTAGTGTCTATGGGATGATAACTACAATAAAACTATACCATTTTTAGGACCAACTTATAGCAGGAAGCCTAATGCATTAGGTGGTTTATTTAGTTGTTGGTTTAGAGCAGAGAGTTGAGATAATTACCTACAGAGGGTTAATTTTGATAGATAAGTGAAGAAATAGATCAGAGTGTGGGATCTACTTAGACTCTATCAGACGTACCTTGCATGTCATTATCTATAGGACATAGAATGATATGGGGAGGAAAGAAAGTGAAGCTTTATGAGTATAATCTTTTTTCATCTTTAAAATGAAAATGTTGAATGAATGATTCTAGAATAGTTTCTATCTAAGTAGCCTCAAACTTTGTGAGGCTTTGACAAAGTCAATGATAAACTACCATTTACGTAACACATTGAATATTTCCATCTCATTTTAACACTGAATTTGGTGGTCTTTAACTCACGTGAAAATTATAGTGTGACAGGGTCCAGCTCTGGTGGATCCAGGGTAATTCGAAGGTGGGGATGGAATCGGCATCCTAGGAAAAAACTTATTTAATTACAGATAGAGAGAGATTAGAAAATTAGTGGAGAAAAAGAGGCTGAATAACTTGGTTTACATGGAATATCAATCTCCACCTACATAGGCCACAGGCGTCTTTCCATTCTCCCGAAAGAGAGGAAGCACTGAGGCCTCCCCGATCCGATCTTAGAAGCCCAGGCAAAATTAGTAGGCTTGGTGAGTACCCACATACCAGATGGGAATTCAGCCAGAAAATAATAGGAAATATTAGTGGAGAAAAAGAGGCTGAATAACTTGGTTTACGTGGGATACCAATAAAACTCCAAGACAAAAAGTTTGCACCATCTACGTTGGGCCACCGGTGCCACTTGAATATCGGAAGGTGCCCCTCCTTGGGCTCCTTGTTGCATGGAACTTAAAAGCTAGGGCAAGTAATTAGACGTGGCGGGCACCCACGCTCCAGATGGGAATTCAGCCAGAAAAACGGAGAGCAAGAAAGAAGTGACATGGGGGAATCAATTTCTTTATTTTTTAGGTTTGCTTATACACCTTTTGTTATACGTAGGGATGAATACAGAGTCACGCGGGGGTCAGCAGTCCTGACCTTTATCAAAATCAGGTGCTTCACATAAATGTATAAAAAAAAAAGGTCTTAGGGGTTTTACATCATCTTCTGGCCATGAGACCTGCTGACATTTTATGATCCTTTCTTTCTGATAACCAAAAAACATTTTTCCAAGGGTGCTTTTTCTTAAACCAGGCACCACCCTCTGAAGGTAGCAGTTAAAGTAGCATTCCTATAGGGTGAGGGTGTAGTGGGTTACAACTAAGAAAGGAATTTATTTAATCTAAGGTTAACATGATTAATCTTAAAGGTTAATACTTATTTCTCCTTTATGCTAGTTATATTCATTGTAAGGGCAGGGAATATGGAGATTCAGCAGCAAACATCAGCCCAACAAATGAAAACCCTTCACCAATGTTCCCCTTAAGATCTATTTAGTCTTAAGATAGTGATAAAGTTACATTTTTACATAGCAAGGACACAGTGATTTAAAACAAAGTACAGTGATCTATAACAAAAGAGAAAATTCATTAACTCAAAAGGTCTAGTATTGCTAACATCAAAAATTACCATATTTCTTTTTCTATATTCCAAATACATTAATATATTCCCAGATGCCTAATGATATGGAGGCCTGGCACAATCATTGACTCAACAATGAGAAAAAGCCCTATGCTAATTAAGATTTTCAAAATACTCCAAACTCTCTGTGCTATTTATGGTTGAGAGGTAGTAAACAATCATGTGCATAGTGGCAGGAGTATGGATAATCCTGTCACACAAGCTAGTCTGCCAGCAGAGAGGTTTGACTTGAGACACCCTTGTCACACCCAGGGCAGGAAATTAGCAGCAATTATTGGCACAACAAGTGAAAAATCCTTTACCAATATAATTCCTAACCAACCCACTATACCAATAATTTCTAACTTCCCTAAAGAATCTGCCTTTAGTAAGTCTAAAACATCTTGTGCCTTTCACGATTGGCAGGCTGTAAACAATCACATGTGGCCGGACGAACCCATACAGGCAGGCTAGATAACTTTCAGAGGAGTTCATAAGTTGAAACACTCTTGTCATGCCCAGGAATTTTTACTGACTTGGAGCTGTAAGTTAACTCCTTCTCCGAGAGAGGTAATGGGGGTCAGCCCCCCGTAAAGTCAGAGGTATAGGTGAGAGCATGAAATAGTAAAGTAGGTAGACTCTGGTTTTGGGGGTAGATGCTCGGGAATAAGGGTTTTCCTGAGGCTCGATCCGCCTTTGCGTATGCCGCAGCCTCCTTCCTCATGACCTTTGCCATGGGCGGAGTTCCTCACGCTGGCTCCTGGCAGTACTGGAGCCCAGAGTTTTAAATTCTTTTTTTCTCATATCTATGCATCTTCAAAACCTAGAAAAAAATAAGAATTTTTTATTTAATGGAAATGTAAAATACAAAGTATAAAAGCTTATGTTATACAATACAATCCAAGGGGAAGAATGATCTTCTTCCTGCATTGGTAAAGCAATCCGTGTTGTAAGTTTCCCATTTGCCTCAACACCTGATATGTCACAAACTTTTGGATAGAGTTTGCACATTTTCCTGTATACAGGCTTGCTTTGGGTAAAATCATCATACTAAAGAGATCACAAAGGATGGGGCCTCTTTTGAAACAGGAGATCTGCAAGATGTCATCAAGGATTCCCTTCTTCAAGAGGTTTGATTCAGCAGTTAAAGCACTAATTGGTCCTTATAGAGATTATTACCTTCAGGGCTGCAGGTGATTGTGCTGATTCATTCTCAAATATAATAGGAATGTCACAACTTTTGAAATTACCTGCCAACTCTCAGATAATTCCATAGACTCTGAAGCTGACATCTAAAGCAATCTGGACACAAACAGCTCATATTTTATGGAAACAGTACTCCAAAGCTTATCATTGTTTATTTTTAATAACTAACAGAGATTAAAAAGTTTTACTTACCTCCCAGGCCCTTTATGGAAATAGATTAACTGTAGAAAGACACATTTATTTCAGAAGAAGTTAATTAAATTTGGGTCTGTGAAATTATTTTAATAATCTAGATATCACCATCTTCCAGAATTTTCAGTTCACAAACTTTTATTAATAAACAAACCTTCTTTGGATAAAGTATTGATATTTACTCTCATTTCATAGGATTTGAAGAGTCTATGAAACTTTCTAAAGGTGTCATGCTTCTATGAGCATGCCACAAAGAATACATATTTGATGATTATGGTGAAAGTTATTTTTTTGCATGAAGCCTAGTGTCAGCTCTGTACCTTTCTAAACTGCAATAAAGTCATCACAGGGGAATATTTATTATCAGCTCTATTGGTGTCATTTCCTCTTAAGGAATCGTTAGGCAATGGAAGAGCTACTAAGATATGCATTTCACTTTTTTAAAATTATGTATGCATATAAATGATGTATATTACTGATCTTAACAAGAATCACTGTATTAAGGCATATTCAAATAGTCTTATAATAATGACTGAATATATAGTAAAGAAGCCAAATATTAGAGCTGAAAATAAAGCTAGAAAAATATTTGTTCACCTCTCATTTTAGGAACAAAGATGTTGAGACCACCATATTACTTTTTTATCTTTGAAAAGAGGTGCATTAAACCTTCTGAGAAACTGTTTTGCATGGTGGTGAAATAAAATGTTGTTTTCATTAAAATGTAAATGTATCAGCAGTTCTTTTTTTTTTTTTTTCTTTATTTAAATCTGTGGGGAAAATTTTCAGGACTTCTAAATACTAAAGGGAAAGTTTTGGCTTAGACCAGTTTTCAGTCTAGTGTCAAACTTGAATGGAATTCAACTTCATTTACTAAGGAATTTCCTCATAGTGACTATCCTAAAGAATGAATTTTACTTTGCTGGATTCAACTGTCTTAAAATTTCCTGGTTCAAACAACTATGTTACTTGATTTAAAAAATATTAAAATTTAAATATATAAATGCAATAGCATTTATATGCTCTTGTCTTCAACAACTGAAGACAAGGGTGTTTGCCTTAAAATTTTCTAATGCAGAATGGATAAAGTTCAAGTAAATAGGTCACATACACACTAAAAGTACATTGAAAGTGAAAGTATTAGTCACTCAGTCGTGTCTGATTCTTTGTGACCGCATTGACAGTAGCTTCCCAGGCTCCTCTGTACATGGAATTCTCCAAGCAAGAATACAGGAGTGAGTAGCCGTTCCCTTATCCAGGGGCTCTTCCCAAACCAGAGATTGAACCTGTGTCTCCTGCATTGCAGGTGGATTCTTTACCATCTGGGCCACCAAGGAAGCCCCCAAATTCATTATACCCCCTTAGAAATATCCTTAATCATATAAAACTGAAGTGTCACCCAATTTGAAAAGGTTCACATATTCCCTTTTATGATCCATTGAATTCATGAACCCAAGCTCATTTTTTTAGAATTTTATTTATTTATTTATTTATGTAAATATAAGAATCACTAGTCCAGGTTCGATGCATGATACTGGATGCGTGGGGCTGGTGCACTGTGAACCCAAGCTTATTAATCTCCCATTATGTTATTTATTTCCTTCTGCAATTAAAACAGAAATTTAATGCTATTCTAATGGAATGTACTGTCTTAAAAAGTGTTTTTTCCACTCTTGCAGACTGATTGATCTGATTAACAAAATAATAAAAGGGATACAAACAAATTGAATGAGGTCGATGAGACATGATATCAAAACAAAAATATTCAAACAGGAGTGTAAGTTTAGCAAAAGTGTAGACCAGTGGAACACAATGGGGAACCCAGAAACTAACCAACATATGAAATGTTATTTATAATGTGTGTCAGGCTCCCAATTTAACTTTCCCCCTCCAAATAAATACCGATTAAAACCCTCTTCATTGAGTACATGTTCATGTACTTTCCATAATTATATGTCATACTACTTGGCGTCTATCAGATTTCTGTATATATATGTATGGGTCTGTTTCTTGTCTCCTCTTTCTGTTTTGTTGGTCAGTTCTGTTTTTTTTTTACCTCTATATACAAACATTCAAGTTGCAAACTTTGAAAGATTCAAACATGTGTTCACATGTCCAATCACTTAAGTTAGTTCAGATATCTGGTGTACCTTGTCAGGCATGAGAATTCTCTACAAGTGGGTGTGCTTTACAGTATAGGACTGTATAGAGTATAGTAGTACAGTAATTTTATTTCAAGACCAGGATGTCCAGAAGCAAGCATAAAAAAATACTGATGTAGCTGGTACTGCTAGAAAGCACCAACTGATAATGATGGAAAAAAGTGAAAATAAATACAAGAGTGGAGTGAGGTAAAAAGATGGTAGTCATAGCTTGTTCTTATAATACTGAGCTCCTTGCTGTGCAACAGGAGGAGCTTACTAATGAAGACCTGATGGAATTGCAGGCACAGAGAAAGGATGAAGAGAGACAAGAGGAAGAAGTAACTGAAAACCCAAAGAGATTCATGATGCAGGAAATGCCTAGGGGATTTTCTTTATTTGAGGAGGCACTATAAGTGTTTGAGGCCCAGGACCTGGATGCAGAACAGTACACAAAGATTTCAGCAGCTGTTCAGAATGCATTCCAGTGCTACCCTGTCATCTATGATGAGAGAAGACCTAGATGATTTTGTTCAAGAGGGCAGACAGAATTGAATCCAACAAGGAACCAGAACCTGTGAAATCAACACGAGGCATGAGTAAAATTGCAGCTTTCCTTCTGTCTCTTATTGCTGACAATCTTTCAGCTCTACCATCTCCCACTTCCTCTCCTTCCTCCAGTCAATAATTCTTGCCCATTTACTCATTGCCAGCCCTTGTATGCCAGCTGTTGTACTGTACTACTAGACTTTTCAAGCTTTATACTGTAAGATCAAAAACATTTATTTTTTGTGTTTGTTTTTTATATATGAATTATTTATATGAAACCTATTACAGTACAGTACTATATAGCTGATTGTGTTGGTTGGGTACCTAGGCTAAATTTGTTGAACTTATAAATGAATTAAACTTACAAACGTACTCTCTGAACAGAACTCATTCTTATGTAGGGGACTAACTATAACACGTTATACTACTTAAGAGGTAACCTGAAATTTTGTTGGTCTTTTCCAGGCTCTCTTAGTTGTACACTTTTTCTTGTAAAATGTGTTCATCTTGTTAAGTGTCACAAAAATCCCTGCTTGGATATTTATCAGAGGTGTTTTGTTGGTCACGAATGGTGTTCTTTGATCAGTTGAGGAAAATGATGCTGTATAATATTAAGCCTTCTAAACATGAGATATTTCTTCAGTTTCTGAAGTATTCTTTGATTCCTTTCAGTACATTATTTTATTATTCATTATAAAAAATTATTGTGCATTACTTGCTAAATTTATTCCCAAGTGAAATACAGTTTTATTGCTATTGTAAATTATATCATATAATCTGTTCTTCAAATATTTGTTGCTGATATTCAGAAACAAAATTGGCTTTTTAAATCATATCCAGTGAGCTTCAAATCTTCTCAATTATTTATAATGAATTGTCTGCATATCTCTTTGTGTTTCCTTGTAGAAAATCATTGATGACAAACAATGGCAGTTTTATTTTCCTATTTTTGTTTCCAGTGTATTTATCTAATTTTATTTTCTTATTGGACTGTATAAAGCCTCCAGTGCAAAACTAAATACAAGAGGAAATAGAAGGTATACTTCTCAGTTTTAGAAAAAATGCTTCTAATGTGTGCTCTTTTAAGTTGTTGCTAATCAATATTTTAAGTTGAGTGAGTAACACTTATCAAATTATTAAAGTTTTCTTTTGGAATTCCCTTGCAGTCCAGTGGTTAGGGCTTCATGTTTTCACTGCAGGAGGCTCAGGCATTTTCTATCCCTGGCCAGGAAACTAAGATCCTGCATGCTTCATGGTGCAAGTTTTCTCTTTCACTATTTTCTTTTATTTCAATCAACAGATAACATATTGTTTTCAATGAGCAAGGAGCAGTTTCAGTATACTGAGATGATATACCAATAAACAGAATAGCCCAAATGCCTTGTCCACCTGAAACTTACATTCCAGAAGACCTGGTTCACAGTATCTTTTTTGATTTGTTTTGCTTTTCTTAATTATGAATACTTATCAGATTTTATAAGAACCTTTTTCTCTGTCTACTGAGATGATCACATTTATTTTCTTCAATCTCTTAATGGAGTTAATAACATTTAAAAATTCTTGTATAGCTAAGAAAATTATAGTTCAGTAAGTGTTGGCTTTTTAAAAATACATCACAAAATTTAACTTGCTGATACAATGAAATCAAGAAAATGACCTCAGTAGATCTGGAAGAGAGTCATAGAAGGATTTTCCTGCATCATTTCAATGCAAGTCCAAATTCACAGATATTGTATGATAGTTCTTTTATGATCAGGAGCAAATGTGTTTGCGGTGTGTCTGCACATGTATGCATGCAGGACTTCTAGGACAATATTGCAGATTTCAGAATCATTCTGATTCATTAAAGCAAATATTACTGGCCCAGTCATATTCCCAGTTATTGACTTGGGAAATGTTAAACACAAGAATATATCTCTAAACCCCTGATCAAAATAAGATTTCACATCACTTCTCTAGGAGACCATTCTCTTCTCTTCATTTTCTTCCTTTTCTTTGCTAAACTACATTTTTAACCTACTTTTATTCCAGAGCTGGTTTTAGAAAAGGCAAAGGAACCAGAGATCAAATTGCCAACATCCGCTGGATCATGGAAAAAGCACGAGAGTTCCAGAAAAACATCTACTTCTGAAAGCACGAGAGTTCCAGAAGAACATCTACTTCTGCATTATTGACTATGCCAAAGCATTTGTGTGGCTCACAATAAACTGGAAAATTCTGAAACAGATGGGAGTACCAGACCACCTAATATGCCTCTTGAGAAATCTGTATTCAGGCCAGGAAGCAACAGTTAGAACTGGACATGGAACAACAGACTGGTTCCAAATAGGAAAAGGAGTACGTCAAGGCTGTATATTGTCACCCTGCTTATTTAACTTATATGCAGAGTACATCATGAGATGTGCTGGACTGGAAGAAACACAAGCTGGAATCAAGATTGCCGGGAGAAATATCAATAACCTCAGATATGCAGATGACACCACCCTTATGGCAGAAAGTGAAGAGGAACTAAAAAGCCTCTTGATGAAAGTGAAAGAGGAGAGTGAAAAAGTTGGCTTAAAGTTCAACATTCAGAAAATGAAAATCATGGCATCTGGTCCCATCACTTTATGGGAAATAGATAGAGAAACACTGGAAACAGTGTCAGACTTTATTTTGGGGGGCTCCAAAATCACTGAAGATGGTGACTGAAGCCATGAAATTAAAAGATGCCTACTCCTTGGAAG
>SJYQ01000512.1:144493-155409 GCA_006410935.1 Redunca redunca | reverse complement strand
TTATATCTTCTTCCTGGATTGATCCTTTGATCATTATGTAGTGGCCTTCTTTGTCTCTTTTCACAGCCTTTGTTTTAAAGTCTATTTTATCGGATATGAGTATTGCTACTCCTGCTTTCTTTTGGTCTTTCTTTGCGTGGAATATCTTTTTCCAGCCCTTCACTTTCAGTCTGTATGTGTCCCTGGTTTCGAGGTGGGTCTCTTGTAGGCAGCATATAGAGGGGTCTTGTTTTTGTATCCATTCAGCCAGTCTTTGCGTTTTGGTTGGGACATTCAACCCATTTACGTTTAAGGTAATTATTGATAAGTATGATCCCGTTGCCATTTATTTTACTGTTTTGGGTTCGAGTTTGTACACCCGTTTTGTGTTTCCTGTCTGAGAATATCCTTTAGCATTTGTTGGAGAGCTGGTTTGGTGGTGTTGAATTCTCTCAGCTTTTGCTTGTCTGTAGCTTGTCTGTAAAGCTTTTGATTTGTCCATCATATTTGAATGAGATCCTTGGTGGGTACAGTAATCTGGGCTGTAGGTTATTTTCTTGCATCACTTTAATTATGTCTAGCCATTCCCTCCTGGGCTGAAGAGTTTCTATCAAAAGATCAGCTGTTATTCTTATGGGAATCCCTTTGTGTGTTATTTGTTGTTTTTCCCTTGCTGCTTTTAATATTTGTTCTTTGTGTTTGATCTTTGTTAATTTGATTAATATTTGTCTTGGGGTGTTTCATCTTGGGTTTATCCTGTTTGGAACTCTCTGGCTTTCTTGGACTTGGGTGACTATTTCCTTCCTCATTTTAGGGAAGTTTTTAACTATTATCTCCTCAAGTATTTTCTCATGGTCTTTCTTTTTGTCTTCTTCTTCTGGGACTTCTATAATTCGAATGTTGGAGCATTTCATATTGTCCTGGAGGTCTCTGAGATTGTCCTCATTTCTTTTAGTTCGTTTTTCTTTTTTCTTCTCTGATTCATTTATTTCTACCATTTTATATTCTATTTCACTAATCCTATCTTCTGCCTCTGTTATTCTACTATTTGTTGCCTCCAGAGTGTTTCTTATCTCATTTATTGCATTATTCATTATATATTGACTCTTTTTTATTTCTTCTAGGTCCTTGTTAAACGTCTCTTGCATCTTCTTAGTCCTTGTCTCAGAGCTATTTATCTGTGATTCCATTTTGATTTCAAGATTTTGGATCATTTTCACTATCATTATTCAGAATTCTTTCTCAGGTAGATTCCCTATCTCTTCCTCTTTTGTTTGGTTTGGTGGGCATTTATCCTGTTCCTTTACCTGCTGGGTATTCCTCTGTCTCTTCATCTTTGTTATATTGCTGTATTTGGGGTGGCCTTTCTGTATTCTGGGAATGTGTGGAGTTCTCTTTATTATGGAGTTTCCTCGCTGTGGGTGGGGTTGTATCAGTGGCTTGTCAAGGTTAGGGAAGCTTGTGTCAGAGTTCTGGTGGGTGGAGCTGAATTTCTTCTCTCTGGAGTGCAATGAAGTGTCCAGTAATGAGTTGTGAGATGTTAATGGTTTTGGAGTTACTTTCAGCTGTCTGTATATTGAAGCTCAGGGGTGTGTTCCTGTCTTGCTGGAGAATTTGCGTGGTATGTCTTGCTCTGGAACTTGTTGGCCCCTGGGTGGTGCTTGGTTTCAGTGTAGGTATGGAGGCGTTTGATGAGCTCCTATTGATTAATGTTCCCTGGATTCAGGAGTTCTCTGATGTTCTCAGGATTTGGACTTAAGCCTCCTGCTTCTTGTTTTCAGTTTTATTTTTACAGTAGCCTCAAGACTTCTCCATCTATACAGCACCGATGATAAAACATCTAGGTTAAAGATGAAAAGTTTCTCCACATTGAGGGACACCCAGAGAGGTTCACTGAGTTACATGGAGAAGAGAAGAGGGAGGGGGTAGTTAGAGGTGACTGGAATGAGATGAGATGGGATCAAAAGAAGGGAGAGCCAGCTAGCCAGTAATCACTTCCTTATGTGTGCTCCACAGTCTGGACCGCTCAGAGCTGTTCATGGAGTTATACAGGGAAGAGGAGAGGGGGGAAGTAGACAGAGGTGGCCAGGAGGATAAAGGAGAGAGACAGATCCAGCCAGTAACCAGTTTCCTAAGGGTTCTCCATCATCTGGAACACACAGAGATTCCCAGAGTTGGGTAGAGAAGAGAAGGGGGAGGGAGGAGACAGAGACAACCTGGTGGAGAAAAAGGGAAGTCCAAAGGAGGAGAGAGTGGTCAAGCCAGTAATCTTGCTCTCAAGTAAAATTGGGTACTGAAAATTGGGTTTTTAAATGTACAAAATTGACAACAAATACAAAAAAGCAAAGATTAAAAATCTAGAGTAGAGATTGGATTTTAAAAAATACAATATTAAAGAAAAGAAGAAGAAAAAAAAAGTCACAAGAATTATTAGAAAAACAACAACCACAATATATATATATATACACACACACACACACACACAGCATTTGCTTTAAAAATACATTCTTTTTTTTTGAAAAGTAATAGTAGGTTATAAAAATGAAAATTAAAGGAGAAATAGAGGACTTAAAAATTTTAAAAAGTTAAATAAAAAAAGAAGAAAAAATCAAACAACGACATCAAAAAAAAAAACAGAGAGAGAGAGAGAAAATGATCGTAAAAATAGTAAAGATATATCTGGGACTTTCTCTGGTGTTGTGGGCAGTGTGGGGTCACTTCCAAGGCAGTTCCCTCTGTTTAGCTTCTTCTGTTTGCTGGTCTCTTCAGTGTCTGATTTCCGCCCTGACACAAGGGGGGCGGTGGTGGACACTTTTTTTTTAAGGCTCACTTGTTCAGTCGTGCTGTGAGGAGGGAGGGATGCTGCAAACAAATAACACTGGCGTGTGCTTGCAGTGTCTCAGGCATGCATGCTCATGGTGCACACCACTCAGGCTCTATGTTGCTTTCCTGGGAACTGTCTGATGCCTGCCCTAGGCTACATGCACCTCCCCAGTATAAGCTGCTCAGGCTCGGCTCTCAGGTAGCCCTCAGAGGCACAGATTCGGCTGGGCCTGCATTTTGTGCCCTTCCCAGGTCTGAGTAAGTCAGGACTCTGGCGAGCGCGGTTGCTGCAACTTATCACCTTTCCTGTCCCTGCTGCTCAGTTTTCTGGGTGTACCGCTGGTGCCCCTTCTGAGGTGGATGGTGACTGTCCAGAATCCCAAGAAGTCTTAGCAAAGAAGCCTGCTTGCAGTTTGGTAAGTAATGTCTCTCTGGGGCTGCTATTTGCCCCCTTCCAGCCCTTATGGCTCTGGTTGCCTATCACCAGAGGGGGATGGTCCATAGCCAGCTATTTCTGTTCCATATTTTGTACTGTGCGTGGTCCTGGAAGTGTCTTATGTTAGAGCTTTTCATGTGGTAGCTATCCCACCATCTGGTATGCTAGCCCAAGTTAGTTCGCTCTGATTACACTCGGGGCATTCTGGCCCGATTCTTAAAAAGCACTGCAGCCTGTGCCTCCCTGCTCAGCCCCCACTTACTAGTGGTGGATGCAGGTGTCTGTGCTGCTTCTCTGCTGGGGGAGTTACCGTTGGCTCGTAATCTGTTGGCTTTAATTATTTATTTATTTTTCTTCCCTGTTATGTTGCCCTCTCTGTGCTTCCAAGGCTCACCACAGACTCAGCAGTGAGAGTGTTTCCTGGTGTTTGGAAACTTCTCTCTTTTTAAGACTCCCTTCCTGGGTCAGGACTCCTTTCCTGGGACAGAGCTCCCTCCCTACCTCCTTTGTCTCTTTTTCCATCTTTTATATTTTTTCTTACCTGTTTTTGAAGACAATTATCTGCTTTTCTGGGTGCCTGATGTCCCCTGCCAGCATTCAGAAGTTGTTTTGTGGAATTTACTCAGTGTTGAAATGTTCTTTTAATGAATTTGTGAGGGAGAAAGTGGTCTCCCTGTCTTATTCCTCTGCTATCTTAGGACCACCCCCCAAAAGTTTCTTATAGTTTTATGGACCTGGAGGTCAAGCAAGTGGTGGAGGTGGAAGGGACACAGAGGAGACAGACAAAAGTTTTAAGTACTGAATCAAAGTGGAAACATGTCTTTGAAGTGTATTTTTCCTGTCTTGCTCTAAATAGAGGTCTTGCCAAAGAGCTTGGCTTCTGCGTTTAGATAAAGAGACCTCTGAATGGAGGCACCAGGGCTAGAAATGCAGATAAATTCAAGAGCGTGGTGGGGCCTGTGCCCTTGACTGCAACTCACTTCAAAAGCTACAAAGCACTGGTTGTAACCCAAGTCTGGAGCTTGAAGGACACCTTTTTCCCTCAGGCTCATCAGGCAATGTCTTTATAATTGCCTATGATGGGGACTAAAAAACCACATGCAGATTTTTGGCAGGGGTATGTAAACAAGACTAAGATAGCCCACAGAAAGGAAGAGACACTGACTATGGTGAGCATAAATGAACCATCCTCCAGCCAAACTGGCTGCATGCTAAACTGATGCTTGAGTGAGTGTAACTGAACTCAGCTGAGCTTGACACAGGTTAGCACCTTCCACCTAAGCCAACTTCAATTATCAATCCAGGAAAGGACAAATTACATAAAGATTTTGGTTTGGTGTGGTTTGCTTTGTTACATACGTGTGAAAGTAAAGTGACACAGACAATCGAAAATCTTAAAATATAATCCACTAATTTGTTTACAACCACCTAATCATAGTTATCCAGGGTATATTTTCTTGGTTTTATATTTCCAAAGCTAATTTAAAATCAGTGTTCCATGGCTTTCATATATTTGTCTCTTAAATTCTTATGGTTTTTACTAACTTCAACATCACTTTAGATACGTTCTTAAATTTTTGTTGTTGTTGTTGTTTGCTTCTCATATTTTACTTCTGCAACTTTTCCCAGCATTCAACTTTTCCACCACATCTTCCCTCCATGTCTCAGGGAAAGAGATAAGTTAAATAGAAAAACATTATACAGTATATATTTCCAATGTTATAGCATATGAGTCCAAACTTGTAAGTAAATAAATATTTTACATGTTTGCATATCAGGGAATTTCAAAGATGAAAATGTAGAGACAAAGTAGTTCAGTTCCTCTCAAAAAAAAAATAATAATAAATTTCTCTGTCTTAGAATAAGAAAGTGAAAGTGAAGTCGCTGTCCTGTCCGACTGTTTGCAACCCCATGGACTGTAGCCTAACAGGATCCTCCGTCCATGGGATTTTCCAGACAAGAATACTGGAGTGGGTTGCCATTTCCTTCTCCAGGAGATCTTCCCAACCCAGGGACTGAACCTGGGTTTCCCTCATTGTAAGCAGATGCTTTACCATCTGACCCACAAGGGAAGTACTGAGGTCCAAAAAGAAGAGAAATGGCAAGCATATAACTTAAACCTTGGCCTTGTGAACCTGATATATCAGCAGTTTTTCAAAACTTGTGATTCTGATGGTAGTGCATTTTGTGGGACAGATTGTCAGGTGCCCCACATGTTGTTGGGCATGAGAGAGCCATGAAAGAAATGAGATGGAATTCAGTAAAAATGAAAACATCATGTGTGCATGCTAAGTTGCTTCAGTTGTGTTTGACTCTTTGCAACCACATGGACTGTAGCCTGCCATGGACTACAGGCTACGGACCGGCTATGGACTATAGGATATGGACAGAAGACAGCCTCCTCTGTCCATGGGATTCTCCAGGAAAGAATACTGCAATGGGTTGCTGTGCCCTCCTCCAGGAGATCTTCTGGACCCAGGGATCAAATCTGCATCTCTTACATCTCCTGCATTGACAGGCAGGTTCTTTACCACTAGGGCTACCTGGGAAGTCCTATACAAGTAGTAATATTTACAGATTGTCTAGGCTTAATCCCTGTTTCAGTACTCATTTTCAGCAAAATCATAGGTCAGTTCTTTATCTTCCTTCACTTTATTTTCATTTGTAAGGTGGAAGTGGTATTAGTACCAGAGGGTTACTATGATGATAAAATGTGATGATACATTCAGAGAGGTGATGCTAAAAGAAATGCTGTATCTGTATTTCATGTTTCTATTTGTGTTATCCTCACTGGCTGTAGGTTCTTGATGGCAGGGACTCCTCTGTTCAACTTGAAATCCCTAGGCTCCTGTCAGATGCTGCATGCTTCTTAAATCTTTATGGAAGGAAGTAAAGAGAGGAAGAAAAAAGGAAGGAGTGATGAAAAGTAGCAAGGGAACGGATAGAAGGAATTGAAGAACAAAGGGGAAAGAGAGGGAGAAAAGAACAGATAAAAGAATTGTGATTTCAGAATGACTATGAGAAATATCAGCATGTTTATCCAATTGCTTAATGCTTGAGTTAGTAAAGATTGTAAACCACTAATGAAATCATTGAAGATAAAGAGAAAGAGCTCCATATATTGGTAGATTCCGGTAATCTTTGTTAAATAATTTGGGATTATCAATGGGAGAATGGAAGAGTAGACATCAACCCCCTAGCTTTTCGGTTTGGGACTAGAATATAAAGCAGTGTATATTGGATAAATTTGCAACAGCAGTAGGTAGGTCAGGAGGAAATACACCTATCTTTCCTCCCAATATTCTTACTTTACTTGCCCAGTTTACATCCCACACCCAATCATTATACTTCCTTTTGCCAACACAACAATGCTCAGTTTTGACAGGGATCATTTCACTAGTTTTTTAAACCAATTAAACTTTGGTTTGGAGAGTCTATCTTTTTAATAATTTATGCTACTTTGCATTGTTTTCCTTATCTTTCTTTCAAAATAATTTCCTGTTATTNTTTTTATTATATTTCAGCTCAAAATACTTCTAATTTCAGCTATGACTAAGAATTCAGTATAATTATAAACTGTTTGACTCATGGGTTATTTAGCAATGTATTACTTAATTTCCAAGCATTTACAAATAATTTTCAAATTATATATATATATATTATTGGGTTTTTTGGCTAAATATTCTAATGTCAGAGATCATAGCCTAATGGTTTCCGTTTTCTTAAAAATTGCTTGAAACATGCTTTATGAGTCAGCATGAGTGAATATTTTAAATATTCTATATGCATTTTGCAATAATATTTTTGCCTTTTATTGGACACAATAATTCAATTCTTGCCAATCTATAAGAAATCTATTGTTGTAATTATCCTATTATTCACATTTTACAGGAGAGAAAATTGAGACAGAAAGATTAAATAATTTATCCAAATTCACATAGTTTATAAATGGTGAAGCTCCCAGATATTAGGTCCAGAGTATGATCTCTTAAACCTAAGCTATATTCTTTTATTTGTTATATATTATAAGAATGAAGAACAGATATATGAAAACTTTTAAGTTAGGTTATATGAAGACCCAGTGGTGAAATGATGTCTAATCAGGAGATATGAGAATTAGACTTTTCCCATCTGTGTGACACCAAGGGGTATATTAGGAGTAAAAAATGAGATTGCAAAGAAATAAAAAGAGATAACACTAAAATGAACCTCCAACATACAGAGTTATCCAGCAAAAATTGACTTCATTAAGAATCATAAGACTCTCCTAACCTGACACGTCCAAATGAACTGAAGAACCACTAAGTATAGTGAATACTTAGAGAGTAATTGAGCTTATACATCACATATATTTTAGCCACTATCACTATCAATATTCAATGAGTGTGAAAACTGATACTATGAATTAGCTAATGTTTCATATTCTTACTGGTCCCTTACATTGCCCCTGAAATATTAGTTTTCCTAGAGAAATAACACTTGAGTTGGTAGCATTATGGTAGGTCATCAAACATTGCATTTTTGTCAGATGTTAAGTACAAGAAATATTGTGCTTATGTGTTCTGCCTTTTAGTCAATAATGAAAGCCATAAAAATGATTTACTCTTAGGAAAAATAGAGTCCCTGAAGAAAAATGAAAACAACATATATCTAAGAAAAGAGCAAGCTGAAGAGAAGCATTAAATATTAAAATATAAAACAGAAACTCATAAAGAAGTACTAAAATAAAGTCTTATTTTGTTTATCTACTCCATCCCCTGAGTCATAGGTAAATCAGATTTGTAACTAGATTTAGAAATAAGGGCTTAATGTCTAAAAAGCTTGGTAAATACCTGACAAGGGACATATTTGAGGTGAATTATCAGGTACTCCAGTAACTAATACCAAGAGAAGATTAAGAACTTATAGGAAAACCAAACTAACATGCTTTACAATAATGGGAAAACTGTAACAAGAAGCTCTTAACTCTTTAAGGAACTCTATTAACTTCCCAGCATTGTCTCAGAAGGGGTGAGGAGAAATTTCTTCCATGTGTTTGTGTCTTGGAGGGCAAGACGATTGTGGTGACTGAGACTCAGAAGTTTGTTAAAACTTGTTCAGACTTGAGATATCATGGGAGGTACAGAGTTAATACACATATCCTCTGCTATTCACCATGCTCACTCTGCAGACATCTGATCAATTACACCATCTCTGTTGATCAGGAGATACCTGGGATCATAGACACAATTGTCAGTATTAGAGTCAGCCATAGGATTCATTGTCTTACAGAAGAGTAGGTGATTGCCAACTAGCAATGCCAAATTGTAGCCAAAAACATGGCAGGATATAAAAGCGCACATGGCCCTCTGACTATCTAGCTGTGTAAGCTTGACTTAGTCATTTTACTAAGCCCAAATTAAAAACAAACAAACAAATAACTAACTCATTTTTGGTAGCTGAAAATTCAAAGACCACGTGTCAGGTTGAGTTAGAGTTATCCTGTACTAAAACTGGGTTTCTGTAACTAATGTCAAAAGCATGATTTTGTATGTCTGAGTGGTCTTTCCTTTTATATATATACAATTTTAAACTTTGTGACCCAAATGGAAACAGAGCAGTAATTGAATATGAAAAATTATGTTATACTTTTTACCTTTTCATTTACTGTATTATTTTTTTTTCAGTTATATGGGCAAATGGGTTACTTAATAGCTTTTCTTGAGAGAGGTTAAAAAAGCTGCATGCTGATTTTGAATTAGTGTTTATATAATTCAAGGCTGTGCAACTCTACATTACACTCCCAACTATATTCTCAGTGTTCTTTTGGTAAAGAGCACCCTATATCATGGATGACTTTGACAAACTTAAGAAACTCTAGCAGTTTAATCATCAAGGACAGGATATAAGTTATAATGAGAAGCAGTAGAGGAATTAAGGGACTTAGGTTAGAAGTATTCTCAGTGATTTCAAATCAATGAAGTTGCATTGTACAGAAGAATCAAGTTTGCTTTGATTCTGATTGGAAAATCAATGATCAGAAGCAGATATTTCAGGGAGCAAGGTTTTGGTTCAAAGTAAGAATGAAATAAATATTAAAACTCGTTGAAATATGTGTTACCAGAAGCTGAAGTCTAATGGCAACTTTTTAGATGCAGTTATACTGGGTTGTGAGTTCAAATAGTTTTCCACTATTCCCCTGTTTCCACTTAACTCCATGTTCATGCTATTTTCTAAGAGACCTTTCATAATGTGATTAGAATTAAAGTAACTAAATCTACTCAAAATAAAACTGGGAAATACATAAATTTTTTTCCCTAAAGTGGACACAAAAATTTAAAAAAATTATCTGATGGATGTGTTAAAAAAAAACAAATACAGTACTCTGTGAAGTCATGAGACGTATATTTTATTTCCATAAAATGAGGAAATGAAATTTCTTGATGAAAGTGAGAGGAGAGTAAAAAAGTTGGCTTAAAGCTCAACATTCAGAAAACGAAGATCATGGCATCTGGTCCCATCACTTCTTGGGAAATAGATGGGGAAACAGTGGAAACAGTATCAGACTTTATCTTTTTGGGATCCAAAATCACTGAAGTTGGTGACTGCAGCCATGAAATTAGAAGACTCTTACTCCTTGGAAGAAAAGTTATGACCAACCTAGATAGCATATTCAAAAGCAGAGACATTACTTTGCCAACAAAGGTCCATTTAGTCAAGCCTATGGTTTTTCCAGGGGTCATGTATGGATGTGAGAGTTGGACTGTGAAGAAAGCTGAGTGCTGAAGAATTGATGCTTTTGAACTGTGGTGTTGGAGAAGACTCTTGAGAGTCCCTTGGACTACAAGGACATCCAACCAGTCCATTCTGAAGGAGATCAGCCCTGGGTTTTCTTTGGAAGGAATGATGCTAAGGCTGAAACTCCAGTACTTTGGCCACCTCATGCGAAGTGTTGACTCATTGGAAAAGACTCTGATGCTGGGAGGGATTGGGGGCAGAAGGAGAAGGGGACGACAGAGGATGAGATGGCTGGATGGCATCACTGACTCGATGGACGTGAGTCTGAGTGAACTCCAGGAGACGGTGACGGACAGGGAGGCCTGGCATGTTGTGATTCATGGGGTTGCAAAGAGTCAGACACGACTGAGCAACTGAACTGAACTGAACTGAAGCCTCAAAATGTTGTAGAAGTCTAAAAAATGCTCTTAATTAGAATAACAATGTAAGCACTGACTCTTCCCTCACAAGCGGAATGTCAATAAAACTGCATGAGGGCAAAAGTCATAGCTTTTGAGTGGAAAAGAAAATAAAAGGTCAACTTGTTGAAATTTGAATTTTGAGTGCTGTAAACTACCATGTAGAAATTAGGGCATATTTATGCAGATAAAGAGTTCTTATGAAATTGAATTAATATCACAGTTGATTATTCTTCAGATATTTATTAGCTATGTAGAAGAGTTCACTTGCTGCCACTAAGTCAAGGGAAAAAAAAAATCTGTGAGTGATCGAAACAATCAGAGAATCAAAGGACATTTGTTCAAACTGAAACTTCATCACAATCCTACAGGTTTTGTTTGGGGAAATCAATCAAGACTCAGTAAATGCGTGTGAAATTAGAAAATACATATAGCAACAATGCCTAAGTTGTGAATACTAAATGAGATAAATCAAATAAATACAAGCACTTATTATTTTCATT
>SJYQ01000512.1:96112-144350 GCA_006410935.1 Redunca redunca | reverse complement strand
GGAAAATAGCAATCATTATGTTTACAGACTATAGTTTTGTTTTTTTTTATCTCTATTTTTGTTTAAGCCCATCAGAAACTAAACTGCAGTAGTCACAACAAATATTTATTGAATGAGCATTGAATAAATGGATTAACTTTTCTTTGCAGCTGTGCTTTAAATAAATATAAGCTGATTGGGCAGATAACCTACAAAAAAAAAAGGAGTTCATTTATACATTTTAAGTCAAATAACTTATTTTAGTCTTCACATATCCCCATTATAAACCTTTAGGCCATACAACTTTAATATTATTTTATAGCATAGTCTACAAGTAAGTAACTGTTAGTTGCTTCAGTTGTTTCTGACTCTTTTTGATCCCATGGACTGTAGCCTGCCAGGCTCCTCTGTCCATGGGATTTCCCAGGCAATAATACTGGAGTGGGTCACCATTTCCTTCTTCAGGGGATCTTCCCAATACAGGCATTGAACCCAGGTCTCCTTCATTGCAGGCAGATTCTTTACTATCTGAGACACCAGGGAAGTCCTAGCATAATCCATGTTCTGTGACATTTGAAAGGCTGTTATGGTTTTTCTATTTTGTTTGTTATTGTTTCTATTGTGAGACACTCTTTCATTAATTTTTGCTTAGATAATACTGCCAAAGTCTCAGTGGTTTATAACAACACACATTTATCTTTCATCCTTAGCCCTGTGGATGAACTATAGATACTCTGCTCTGGGTCTCTTGACACATCCTCATGCACTGACCCAGGCAGAAAAGGCACTACTTCATGGAGTGTGGTTTTCTTACTGCAGATGAAAGTAGCCAAGAGTCTAAGTAATACTGAGCAAGAGCCCACATGATGTATGTCATGCCTACTTATGCATCACTTACTCAAAGCAAGTCACAAGCCCAAATACAACATCCATGAGATGGGAAAGTATAGACCCTGCACCGGGAAGGTGAATATTTACTTCCCAGTAATACTATCAATCAGAGTCACATTTTTTAGGCCCTCTGTGCTATTCCAATAATGCAGTATTTCACACATTTTAAAAAGATGGTTTTAAATGAAAACAATAGAAAAATATTCTTACTATTAAGCTATGTCATAATGGGACTCAGTCTTTTTTTTATTTGTATTATATGTCATGCTATACATGGTAAGTGGTGGGAATGAGAAGATAATGACATAGAATTAATCTATGTATAACATGAAATTTAAGAGAGTTTATTTTAATCTGCCAGAGCCAGAATTCATTTGACCTGAAAATTACAACATTAAGTCTTTATTTCTCAAATTTAGTTTTTAATATTTAAATTAAATCAGTTCAGTTCAGTTCAGTCACTCAGTCGTGTCCGACTCTTTGCGACCCCATGAATCGCAGCACACCAGGCCTCCCTGTCTATCACCATCTCCGGAGTTTGTTCAGACTCATGTCCATCATGTCCGTGATACCATCCAGCCATCCATATGGGCTTCCCATATGGCACTAATGGTAAAGAAGCCACCTGCCAATGCAAAAGACATAAAAGATATAGGTTCGATCCTTGGTTAAAGAAGATTCCCCTGGAGGAAGGCATGACAATCCACTCCAGTATTCTTGTCTGGAGAATACCAAGGACAGAGGAACCTGGTGACCTACAGTCCATAGGGTCACAAAGAGTTGGATACAATGAGATCAACCAGTCCATTCTGAAGGAGATTAGTCCTGGGTGTTCGTTGGAAGGAATGATGCTAAAGCTGAAACTCCAGTACTTTGGCCACCTCATGCGAAGAGTTGACTCACTGGAAAAGACTCTGATGCTGGGAGGGATTTGGGGTAGGAGGAGAAGGGGACGACAGAGGATGAGATGGTTGGATGGCATCACCAACTCGAAGGACGAGTTTGAGTGAATTCCAGGAGTTGGTGATGGACAGGGAGGCCTGGCATGCTGCGATTCATGGGGTCGCAAAGAGTCGGACACGACTGAGCGACTGAACTGAACTGAACTGAAGGTGACTTAGTGTGCACACATGCAGTCAGACATCTTGGTCATTAATTTTTGTATTTTGTAGTACTTAGCAATTCAGAATTAAGATGTTTTGGGCAGTAGAGCTGCATGAGCTAGGACTATTATCTAAGAATTTAACTGCCAGTTTATGTCACATCTTATCTTCCAAAGCCATAATGATTAATTCAAGATGACATTTATGTAATGATGATAACTAAACTCCAAAAAATAACAAGTAAGAATACAAATGCATCAACATATTAACCATTTCTTACATATATTTAAGCTATAAATACCTGAAAATACAATAATATAAGCTTTAGATTTATTTAGATCTTCAGTTTNTAGCCCTTATAATTTGCAAACATATAATAAATTTGGCCTGAATAGTTAGAATTAGAGAGCATGGATTGACTATTAATGTTAAATTATAGGCTAATTATTTATTTTTACTTCTTCTTAGAATTATATAGATAGCCTCACCTACAAAATATCTAGTGAAGACATTCATTTCTCATAATATTGAGTTTAGAATTATTCCACATTTTCTGCTTTAAAAAAGAAAAATTTCAGTAATTATGACCATATTGTGTAGAACATTAAATTCTGTGTTCATAATCAAGTGATTGAAAACTTTCAATAGTCATTTAATCAATTCCAAATACTATTCAATTCTTCCCAGTATTATGAGAATTCAAATCAGTTCCTCACTTGAAAATATGAGCATTATTGGCTTATTATTCAGTTCAGTTCAGTTCAGTTGCTCAGTCATGTCCGACTCTTTGCAACCCCATGAATTGCAACACGCCATGCCTCCCTGTCCAGATGCAAAAATAATGTTTTTGCATTTTTGAAATTTGTCATTTGATATTGGAATACAAGTTAAATGAAAATGGTTATGTTATATATTATTTTGATGTGATTTTCTCACTTTATGTCTTTTTGCTAATAACTTATTACCTGCTGTTTACTTTATATTTATTTTAGACTATGGAAATGCTGTTAGACAAAAGCAAATTTGAGCAACTTTCTTACTTGAGTTCAAAATGGATCGTAAAGCTGTGGAGATAACTCACAATGTCAATGATGCATTTGGCCCAGGAACTGCTAACGAACATACAGTGCAGTGGTAGTTTGAGAAGTTTTGCAAAGCAGATGAAAACTTTGAAGAGAAGAACATTAGCCAGCCATTGGAAATTGACAATGGCAAATTGAAAGGATTATGGAAACTGATCATCTTAGAACTTCCCAAAAATATGTCAAGGAAAGAACTTAACTTCAAACATCCTATGGTTCTTCGGCATTTGAAGCAAGTTTGAACGGTGAAAAACTTGATAAGTGGGTGCCTCATGGGCTGAGCAGAAATAAACCTCATGGGCTGAGCAGAAATAAAAAATAATCATCAATTTGAAGTGTTGTTTTCTCTTAATTTATGCAACAACTACAAAGCATCATCGAATCATTTCTTGATCAGATTGTGACATGCAATGAAGAGTTGATTGTATATTACAACCAACAGCAAACCAGCTCAGTGTTTGGATCAAGTAGAAGCTCCAAAGCACTTCCCAAAGCCAAACTTGTACCGAAAAAGGTTGTGGTCACCCTTTGGTGGTCTGCTGCCAGTCTGATCCAGTACAGCTTTCTGAATCCCAGAAAAACCATTTCATCTTAGAAGTGTGCTCAGCAAATCAATGGGATGCACCAAAAATTCCAGTGACTGTAGCTGGCCTTGGTGAACAGAAAGGGCCCAATTCTTCTCCATGACAATGTCTGACTGCACATTACAAAACCAGCACTTCAAAAGTTGAACGAACTGGGCTTTGAAGTTTTGCCTCATCCACCATGTTCACATGATCTCTCACCAACCGACTGCTACTTCTTCAAGCTAATTGATAACTTTTGCAGGGAAAACACCTCCACAACCAGCAGGAAGCAGAAATTGCTTTCCAAGAGTTTATAAATCTGGATGCATGGATTTTTATGCTACAGGAATAAGCAAACATTTCTTGTTGGCAGAAATATGTTGATTGTAATGGTTCCTATTTTTATTAATACAGATGTTTTTGAGTCTAGTTATAAAGATTTTAAATCCATGGTCCAAAACCAGAATTTCGTTGCAATAAGTTTCTAATTGAGATATTAACAATATCATTTCCAGAGTAACTGACTGATAAAAATTAAAGATAAGAGGGAGATAGAGGAAAAGAGAGAAATTCTGTGAAATAATTTAAGTAACTATTAAAAGGATATTTAAAAAAAAACCTTTCACAACTCTGAATATTTTCTTAAAATAGATTTAACGACTTTAAAATTTCCTCTAATGTAACTTTTTAATACTCAAAGTTTTGAAAGAGAAGTTGGACTGCATTGTTGGTATCCAGATATCTAAGATGAGATTGTCAGATAAAATACTGCCTTGGTGGAACTAAATGAATCCTCCCTTAGAACTAAATGAATCCTCCCTTAACCTCTGATTGACATTTAACAGATGAGAGTGCATTCAGGGTACCAGAGGAATGTTATATAGATGGAAATAGGGTTGAGACGAAAATTCAATCATGGTGGAGTTTGACATCAAGGCCATGACTGGATAAACAAAGATAATTGCACAAAAGTATTAAATGTGCTGCTATTTCTACCACCTCAATAAACCATTTGACTTTCTGTAATAAGAAGTATTATTTTATAATCTAAGCAATATCACAGTATGAACAGTATGTGAACTGACATAAATGACAACTGATTTGGCTTTAAAATGTCAATTATTAATCATGATTACTTGTGTAATATTCAGCCTTCTCAATGCATTGTTAAGTACCATGACTGAAGAAGCTATTACAGTTTTAATATCTTGACAGTATTTGGAATAAGTAGGCACCAAATAAATATATGTGAAATAAGATAAAAATGATTTCTACAAGTTTACATATATTTCAGGCACTTTTGAATTGTGATGTTGGAGAGAACTCTTAGAGTCAACTGGACTGCAAGGAGATCAAATCAGTCAATCTTAAAGGAAATCAACATTGACCTGAATATTCATTGGAAGGACTGACACTGAAGCTGAGGCTCCAATAATTTGATGGAAAGAGCTGATTCACTGGAAAAGACCCTGATGCTGGGAAAGATTGAAGGCAAAAGGAGAAGGGGGTGGCAAAGGACTAGATGGTTAGTTAGCCTCACTGACTCAATGAACATGACTTTGAGCAAACTCTAGGTGATAGTGGAGGACAGAGGAGCCTGGCATGCTGCAGTTCATGGGATCCCAGAGTCAGAAACAACTTAGCGATTGAACAACAATTAGCTCATTCATTCTTTAAGTAAATATTTATTGATCACTTGCTAACCACTTAGGATATATCCTAAGTAAGTAAGATACATAAAAAATCCTGCCTTATTGTACTTACAATGTATAAGGGAAAATGGAACACATGATAAGCAATGAATAAATAATTTCATAGTTTATTAGAAACCAATAGGTGATTCTGAAAATTATAAGAAAATAGCCTTACTATAATGCAGATTAGACAGAATCCAAGGCAGGTTACTGTATTAACCTATAGAAATGCTAGCTTAATTCCTTGGCTTTGCTACTCACTAGCTTCATGACTTCACTTCTAAAATACTTCTGCAAAATCAATTATTTGAAAATTTACCCCAAAGTGCTTACAACTACAACATTCTAGTACTCTATGTCTAAGCTTAGCAACTCTGATCTATCACTGAGGATAAGTCAGTGATATGATAGTTTGAATAAACATTCAATGTCTATTGACATAAACAATATGTCTAAAATCCCTGAGTTTCATAATATATGAACAAAACATATTTGTTATGCTTGAAACTCAGGGTGAAATTTATTCATCACCTAGAACTTTTGCATATGGAAAATTGTTAATTATGTCATAGAATCTTTGAAGTTATTAAAAATATTACAATCTTATGCATAAACAAAATTCCTTCACAGTAGAACATGAAGAAAGTAATGTTTTATAATGTTATACAATATAACACTATATTTATGATGTTATATAATGTCAAGTTTGCTTGGTGTTTTGGAATACAAAACTGTGGTGTAAAAAAATGTTAGATAGTCATAGTCTGGGTTTAATGTGCTGGATGTGCTTGCTGCCTGTCTACATTTTTCCAGGTGATTCTTCAAACTAAAGTGTAAATACTTAAGAATTTCAAATATGACAAATAGCTTTTGAAGTTGACTTTTGTGTGTGTGTCAGAGAAACACGAGATGGAATATAAACAAAAACAGCTCACAGAAACAAGGTTTAAGATCTGACATTTCTAAGCATCAGGTTTCTTCTGTCCTCAGGGAGATAAACAAAACTATTGAAAACCCTATTAGGTATATTTATAGCTCAAGTTTAATGTCCAGGATGTAAACAAAGATGCCAGACTGCCAGCTATCAACTTTGGGATGGAAGAAAACAGCTTCTTAGAGTGAACATTTTCATCCTTTTCTCATCAATATTCACAAAACATGGCACCTTAATATTTTATGCAGCACACGGGGAGACTCCTTTTAGATTACTTTCCATAAAAATTGTCTGTGGAAAATTCACTGAACTGTTTTCTGTTATACTTACTTTTTCTCGGATATGGGTATAGTAGATTAGGGAAGCAGTGTTCAGAACTTTCCGTGGCTCCTCAAATGGAGAAGAAACAAGTGAATTAATAACTAATGTTGTAGGAAATGTACCAATGAGATGTTCTAGGAAGAACATTTGTAGCTGCTGGGAAGTGTATGAAAACCAAAGAACATCTCATGTTTCAAATAATTATAGCAGTTATAAGGTATGAAAAATAGACTTTTCCAAACAGTTTCAAGGGCTCTTACTTGTATATTTCATGGACTGAGTATTTGTGTACCCCCAAGAAAATGACAACCCACTCCAGTATTCTTGCCTGGAGAATCCCATGGACGGAGGAGCTTGGTGGGCTACAGTCCATGGGTCGCAAAGAGTCAGACACGACTTCACTTTCACTTTCACTTTCAAATACACATGCTGATACTTTAATCATCATTGTTGCTATTTTTGAGTGAGGAAGTAATTAAGGTTAAATGAGGTCATAAAGATAGGGCCTTGATCTCATGGGCTTCCCTGGTGGCTCAGATAGTAAAGAATTTGCCTGCAATGCTGGAGACCTGGGTTTGATCCCTGAATCAGGAAGATCTCCTGGAGAAGGGAATGGATACCCACTCCAGTATTCTTGCCTGGAGAATCCATGGACAAAGGTGCCTGGTGGGCCATAGTCTATGGGGTTGCAAAGAGTCGGACACAACTGAGTGAAATCATTTTCACTTGATTTCATAGGATTGAGGTATTTATTAGAAGAATCACCACAGAACTCACTCTCCCCTCTCTCCTTCTCTTTTTTTTTCTTTCTCTCTCCATGCACACACAAAGAGATCATAGGAAGTCACAGTGAGATGGTGGCCACCTGTAAGACAAAATGAGATGCCTGAGAATGAAATTTTCCTTGCTAGTAACTTGATTTTGTACTTCCAGCCTTTAAAAATGTGAAAACTAGATTTCTGTCGTTTAAGCCATTCAGTATGTAGTACTGCATTATGGCAGCCCAAGTAAGCTAATATAGTTTTTAAGATTTAGGAAACACAACCATAGCTCTATATAAGCAAAACTCTCCAAGATAGTATTCTAAAGTGGAGTTGACAGTTTTGAGGAAACCCTGAGCTCACTGTCATTAAAGATCAAAAAATATTGAAAGACTTCTGTGAGTTTTTGCCATCAACTATATAGTTTAGTTGAATTGTACAATTCTACTATTCTAAAACTGTATGAAAATTTCTGATTCTGTGAACTAAATTAGCAATGTTGACCAGGAAATACATCTATAAAAGTAATGTAACTGTGTATTTTTGAAGTGTGAAAAAGGGGAAAAAAATAGTAAAGGAGACTAAGAAAAAGTAAATTCCAATGTTGGTGAAAGAGATACTTAAGAGAGATTAGGAAGTAATATTGAAATATGAAAGAAAACTTAAGGTGTTTATGGATTAACAACTGACCATAGTAGCTAGGGGAAAATGATTACTACTACTTCTATACTGCTATCTCATAGAAACTTATATTACTCTTTTATTATTATCATTATTTTAAGAGTGAGAGCTCCATGTGTGTACTCAAAGGTACTCTTTGGAAAAAAAAATCAAATTATATGTATAGATTACAAGTCACTGATGCCAAATTAGGTATGCTTTTTAAATATTTAATAATCACTGAAGCAAAATGAATTTTAAACCAGTCACTTTTGAAGACTGATTCTATAATTTATAGCCTTAAACATTACCAAACATTGTTAAACTTTTAAGATGTTCTCCACATTTGCTAGAAAGTTAACAGGTTTTATCTTCTATTCAAGCTTCTTTTTCTCTGAGACTTATTCCTTGAAATTGCTATCTTTATGCTGAATTAGTATTTGTCTCAGGAACACTCTTAATATAGCAAGAAAAATAGCCTAAAGAATTCTACTACCCTATGGATTAAACTAAGAGTCCAAGAGTAAGTAGGCAAAATTCACATTCAGACAAAATTTACATATTTATTAGCTTTTGTATAAGCAGATATCTTTAAGTCAACTTTTTATGCACAAGTTGCCAGTTATTTTAAAATTCTTGCAGCNATTCTTGCATCTCTTTTATGACAACCTGAAAATAAAATATTTGACCTTTTGTTTAGAAAGCTGTGAATAAGAATATAGCATAACAAGATATTTTTTCAGTTGAGATGTTTAACATGTAAAGTTTGGTTCATGCGAATGTTTACCAAGGGTTTTTACATTCTGTCTTTACATCGGCAAAGGAAGAAATCAAAGAACTGGTTCCCAAATGTTCTATGTGCCAGTCCTTTAACAACTGATTGTAAAATCTTTTGAAGAAGACTATCAAGTATACTTTACCATCTAAGAGAGCAAAATATTTTTATGTCTGTATCTCATTTGCCTGTGATCAAAACTAATTGAATTTTTGGATGCTTGAGCTTTCCTTTTTTGATATTCTTATAGTCTAACTCAACAAGTTTGTTGAAATCATCATGTAGCAATTTTAATGTGAAATGTTACATTCCTGTAAGGCAGCTTCCCTGTTGCTGCCACAGAAGTCTTTCAAAATAATTAGCTTAATTGGTTTATTGCCAATTTAAAATAATTCAATATCACCCATTAGAAAAAGCCCACATTATTCAGTACATGGTATAAATTGTGTGTGTGTGTGTGTGTGTGTGTGCGCGCGCGCGCACGCACTTGTGTAAAATTAGGCTCTGTTTCTCCACTTTCTTTAAAAATTACTTTCTAGGCAAAACACTCTCCGACATAAATCACAGCAGGATCCTCTATGATCCACCCCCCAGAATTCTGGAAATTAAAGCAAAAATAAACAAATGGGATCTAATTAAAATTAAAAGCTTCTGCACAACAAAGGAAAATATAAGCAAAGTGAAAAGACAGCCTTNGAAAGATGGTGATGATGACCCTGTATACGAGACAACAAAAGAGACTCAGATCTATAGAGTGAACTTTTGGACTCTGGGGGAGAGAGAGAGGGAGAGGGTGGGATGAGATGGGAGAATGGCATTGAAACATGTATACTATCATGTAAGAAACAAATCGCCAGTCTATGTCCGATGCAGGATGCAGGATGCTTAGGGCTGGTGCATGGGGAGGACCCAGAGAGATGTTATGGGGTGGGAGGTGGGAGGGTATTCATGTTTTGGAACGCATGTACACTCGTGGTGAATTCATGTCAGTGTTTGGCAAAACCAATACAGTAATGTAAAGTAAACTAAAGTTAAAATAAAAATTAAAAATAAAATTACTTTCTACTCACACCACACCACTTGAAGTTCATCTCATCTATGCTTTATTTTAACCTCAGACAGCATAACACCTGCTTTCTAAATGCCTGCCTCTTCTCCACCATCAAGAAAGTGAAGTCGCTCAGTCGTGTCCGACTCTTTGTGACCCCATGGACTGTAGCCTACCAGGGTCCATCCATGAGATTTTCCAGGCAAGAATACTGGAGTAGGTTGTCATTTCCTTCTCCAGAGGATCTTCCGGACCCAGGGATCGAACGCGGGTCTCCCGCATTGCAGGCAGACGCTTTACTGTCTGAGCCACCAGGGAAGCTTAGGAAATCAGGTTAGACTATTTTACTTACCTTTAAAATTTTATTTCAAAAGTCCACTCATTTATTTCTTGTATGTCAAACACCTTCCTTCTGCAAGGTTAAATTATTCAAACCAGCACTTGTGAGGCTATTGAACTTTATAAATGTTTCTACCATAATACCTCTAGCATTTATTGCATTTATTTACTTTCATTGTCTAGCTCCCACTTTAAGATCAGTGACTCTCAAGAGTTGAATTATATAAGATTATCTATGTTAGTGGGTGGTGACAGACATGGAGGAGGGGTGTCAAACTCCAAGATTTAATGTTGTTTATTCATTGTTTGTCACTAGAGTGAAATCCTGAGATCAGCTTGAGCCAAGGACAAGATTTTTTTTTTTGTCTCTTTGTAACCAGTACTCAGCAGTGTTTTGCTGCACAGTGAATACTTATTACACAAATGAATGGATGCTTTCTCATGAGAAGGTACAGATATCCTGAATGTACACAAACATTTTATTTTTTTTCTTTTGGTAAAATTTTAAGTTGTGCGATAGAGGAAGCACTTGTTATCTACATGCATACACACACACACACATATATTTGTATTTAATAAAGTGTGCTAATATGGTGTATATTTTGTAGGTCCCATAGAGTCTAAACCCTGGAAAAGTGGAGTCTTTTCTGGTTTACTTCTTTGTATATTTGTATCTCTCAGCTTTTATCAGAATGTCAAGTAGGTATTCAATAAATACTTGGAGATTAAATGAATGTATCTGTTAATACATAGTTGATGGAAAAGAACTGATGTTTTAAAAGCTGCCTCTGCTTTCATTAGTTGCTCTAGGAATCGAGATAACATTAAGCTTTGGAAATGCAGTTTCCATCATCAAAGAAACAAAACAAAGTACACACACATGTGCACCCACAGGCACACACTCAAATGACCTTTCCAATAAACAGAGGTAAACACCAGAGTCTAGTCTAGTTTAGAAAAAATAGGTAAATTTTGCTGTGCATATTAGAGTAAAATGATTGCTTCTATTTCACAATCAAAGCTGTGAGTTCAACGGAATTTTGATGATTTTTAGCTATACAGTGCTGAGCATAAATTCTGGCATTTGACACTTGCTCCATAAATCTTACTTGTCTTGAACTAAATGTATTGACTTGAACTTATTTAGAACCCAACAAACGAAACATCAATACTTCATATATATTTGAGTTTATATTTGCATTATTGTTGTTGTTTAGTCACTAAGTCATGTCTGATCCTTTTGCAACCCCATGGACTGTAGACCACCAGGCTCCTCTGTCCATGGGATTTTCCACACAAGAATACTGGAGAAGGCTGCCATTTCCTTCTTCAGAGGATCTTCCTGACCCAGGGATCAAACCCATGTCTCCTGCATTGGCAGATGGATTCTTTACCATTGAGCCACCCAGGAAGTCCTTGTATTTGTTTTACCATATAATCAAAATAGAAACACTTTAATATATTAGACCATAAAATATTTATATGATAGCTGAAAGTATTTATTTAAAATCAAAAGATTATTTTTGTATCCAGATTGAAATATTTTTAATATTTATTTTTATTTATTTGTTTGGCTGCTGTGGGTCTTAGTTGCATCACATGGAATCTTTAGCTGCAATATGTGGGATCTATTCCCTCACCAGGGATCAAACCCAAGGAGCTTGGAGTCTTAGCCACTGAACCATCAGGGAAGCCTTGGATTAAACTTTTTGGAAAACCACATAGCAATAGCTTTCTGTCAATTACTATTTGCCAAACATGGCCGAAATATTTTCCAAACTTTTCTGACAAATGTCGATAGTCAAAGCTATGGTTTTTCCACTAGCCATGAATGGATGTGAGAGTTGGACCATAAAGCTGAGTGCTGAAGAATTGATGCTTTTGAACTGTGGTGTTGGAGAAGACTCTTGAGAGTCCCTTGGACTGCAAGGAGATCAAACCAGTCAATCCTAAAGAAATCAGTCCTGAATATTCATTGGAAGGACTGATACCGAAGCTGAAACTCCCATAGTTTGGCCACCTGATGCGAAGAGCTGTCTCATTAGAAAAGACCCTGATGCTAGGAAAGATTGATGGGTAGAGAAGGAGATGACAGAGGATGAGATGGTTGAATGGCATCACTGACTTGATGGACATGAGTTTGAGTCAGCTCTGGAAGTTGGTGAGGGACAGGTAAGCCTGGCGTGCTGCAGTCCATGGGGTCACAAAGAGTTAGACATGACTGAGCAACTGAACTGAACTGAACTGAAACATGATCCTAAACAGTTTGTAAACATCATTACACTTGAGCCTACAAGTCACTGTTATTTCCACTTTACAGTTAAGGACACTGAGGCACACAAGAGTTTGAGATTATCACAAGCTGGTTCCACTAGGGTATTTGCCCTATTTCACACCATGCTGCCTGTTTGGTAGTATCTTGCAGTGCAGGGCTGAAAATGAAAACACAAATTTAGTGCCTGTGGAAAAAAACATTCTCTCTTCTGCTCTCAAAAATATGCAATGTCTATTCTAACTTAGATATGAAGGGGAAATGGAGTAGCAAACAGGATTTATAAACCACTGCTATAAATTTAATTTTTTGTCTTTGAATATTTGCATTGAAATCTGAATAATAAAAAAACCCCATACTTGTGTTCTATATTCATTTTATACTTCTATAGGGTAATTGCTTCTTTATAATAAAATATGAAAGGGATATGAAAGGGTTGTTTCAGAAATTCTGATCACTATTCTTTTTCCAACTAGTCATGCCCAACAGATGTTTTCAAAATGATAAAACTGGTTTAATCAACCTCATTAACATTAATATTTGAGAAATCACTTGCCTTTAATGCATCTAAGGCTAGAGCACAGCTAATTGTTATATTATGCAAAATTGGGAGGCACTACTAAAATCTTACCAGCTTTAGAATAAGTGAGCAGTACACCCAGAATACTGTCCCAGCATTTTTAAGGCAAAATTTGCTCTTGTTTCTTTTTGTAATATTTAATATGAAGCACATAAAATTTCCCCTCAAATAATGAAATAACTTCTTTCTCAAGTTCTTGCTTTCTCTCTCTCTCTCTCACACACACTCACACACATTTTCATCTGGAAGTTGCTGTGTCATTTCTGAGTAAATGCATGCAATGATTTATGTCTTATCTATCTCTACACCTAAATTCTAAGAGTTACAAAATACCACTTAGCAAACTTAGTGTGTCTGGTTGAAATTAGGGCCCTTAATTAATTATCTTAATGAATGATAATATTAATTCTGATAAGAGCAGAGCCTCTTATTAAGCATAGCCGTGTTAAGAGTTTTATTTCTCTTTTAATCAAGACAACTGTATAAGCAAGGTAATGCTGTCTACCAAAGTACTGTCTCTCATTGGACAGGGTGCTGAATTAATAATATCATATGTGACTGTGTCATCTCCATCTACTGCATTTCATTCATAATAAATAATGAAAAATCATAATAAATAATGAAATAAGTAATCATCCATTCTTTTGTTAATAGTAAATATATTACTGAGCACCTATGGGCCATATACCATTCTAGGTTCTTTCAGAAGTAACAAAGATGAAAACAGATGGAGTATCCACCCTAGAGTTTACACCCTCTTTGATAATAACATAAATAGGAACAAGCTCCATCATCCCTTGCTTCTCTGACTCATCCTTATCCCATGGCTGTTTTTCTTGCTGTATTAGAACAGACCTCAGCAGGCATTCTTGTTATTTTAATCATCTTAAACTGCACCCTAGCTCACCAGGAAACTTTCATCATGACTGTATTAAAGACCAATGAGCCATAGAAGAGTATTTGAGTCTCAGTTGTCCATATGCACATGTAGAAGTGTGTAGGGCATGCATGTCATGATCTGCAAGTATCTTACCTGTCAGATTAAATATTTTGACCCCTAACTAGTTTGGTGCTGAGAACTGAGTTAGTAACTCTTCCAGGAGGATCATGCAACAGAAGGCTTTTCATGGTCTGCTCTTAACAGTCAAGTGTATCAGCAAATAGATTAGCTAGAAATTTACATTACACACTGAATAAAGTGCAACTAATTTAAACAGCTCCATGGTGTGTAATTTTTTTGTTTGGTGCCATTATCTAATTGAAAGAGAAAAATTTGGCCTGAATAAGCCTGATCATTAAATCAGTGCATCTTTAACTCTATGTCTGTATAAATAGGGGTTGTTTTCCCCTCAGGGAAAACTAGGCAATATTTGGAGACATTTTTTGGACTATCACAACTCGGTGGATGCTTTTAGCATCTAAAGGGTAGAGATGGCCAAGAATACTGCTTTTTGCTGTACAATGTATAGAACAACCAACCCCTGACAAAGAATTGTCTGGTTCCAAATGTCGATAACATTAAATCTGAGATACCATGATCCAAATAGAGTGTGAAGGAAAAGTCAATATTTTACCTTCTGATATGATGTCACTCAATCATCGATAGGGTTGCCAGATTTAGAAAATAAAAAAGGCAAGAAACCAGTTGAATTTGTATTTCAAATCAATAACCTTTTTATAGCTGTGTCACAAGCACAGTTTGTTCTGTTAGGGATAGGGTTGGGGAAGTCATCAGTGCTCATGTGTGCAACATCCTGCCTGAAAATGGAGCCTTTGTCTCCTGGAATATGGCCTCCACACTCCTACACACACTGTTTGGTTTTGCCCTCACTCCTATGCCACAGAATTCCTTTTTCACAGAAGTGTAAGTATCAGCAAACTTACTGATGTATTCTTTTGATTTGTTTGGATTAAACTCTCGGAGAAGGCAAAGTCAACCCACTCCAGTACTCTTGCCTGGAAAATCCCGTGGGTGGAGGAGCCTGGTAGGCCACAGTCCATGAGGTCACTAGGAGTTGGACACAACTGAGAGACTTCACTTTCACTTTTCACTTTCATGCATTGGAGAAGGAAATGGCAATCCACTCCAGTATTCTTGCCTGGAGGATCCCAGGGATGTGGGAGCCTGGTAGGCTGGTGTCTATGGGGTCGCACAGAGTCGGACATGACTGAAGCGACTTAGCAGGATTAAACTCTAAGATTTGTAAAGGCAAGGATAATATTTAAGTGCATTCCGCCTTTACTATAGCAGTCAGTTAGTAATCTCTTAACAAGGCCTAGTGAAGCAGAGGTCATGTCATGTGTGCATGGTCAGCCGTGTCCAACTCTTTTGGGACCCCATGGACTTTAGCCCAACAGGCTCCTCTCTCCATCGGGGTTTCCAGGCAATAATATTGGAGTGGATTGTCAAATCAGTCTCCAGGGAATCTTCCCTACCCAGAGAACAAATCTGCATTTCCTGTGTCTCCTGCATTTGCAAGTGTATTTTTTAACACTGAGCCACCTAAACAGAAGTAGCTCTTGAAGAATAGAAAAAGTTCAGATAGTAGAGATTAATCAAATAGATGTTCGTGATGGACAAATACATAAGTAAGTTTGACATATACTGAAAATGGTGTGGAAAATAATGAGATTTGAAATCATGTGAATGATAAAGCAGGACCCCTGGTTTGATCCCTGGGCTGGAAAGATCCCCTGGGGAAGGAAATGGCAACTCACTCCAGTACTCTTGCCTGGAAAATTCCATGGATGGAGGAACCTGGTAGCCTACAGTCCATGACATTGCAAAGAGTTGCACACAACTGAGCAACTTCACTAGAATGACAAAGACTTGAGGGAGGGAAAAAAATATTTTGGTAACATGTAACCATATTTTACATGATTTTGAGTGTCAGAAAGAAGGTTCAAAATGGTTGGGCAATGGAGTGGCAAACTAATTACTGGACAGAGAAGCCACCTGATACAAGGGAACTTCTGGGAAAGCAATCATTGGTTTTTAAGTAAACTAAGAAAAGAGCTGGGAAATATCAGCATAAGACATCCAAATACCATGGAACCATTTGTTATTTATGCAGAGTACATATTATAACATTTAAAAGGCACATAATTTTCTTATTCTTTGGTATTAAATTCTAATTTCTGCATCTGTCTTTTACAAAACTACAATTCTATGAGGATGGCTGAAATTTGACAAAGAATATAAAATCTGCATAAAATAGAATATACCTCTGATTAATAAATCTTCAAAGATAAATCAGAAAACTGGAATATAGTCATCTAAGGTCCTGAAGTACTTCCAAGTTCTCTAAGTTGTCATGAATGCAGTTACCCAGTATTTTCTGATTTATGCTCAATTTTTCAAAAAGATGTATTTTTGCCTCATGGTTAACAAAAGATAGATGACTATGTATTTTCCAAAGACACCTATTAAAATTAGTCTTCAATGAAGTCAGATAAAAGTCTCCTTTCATTTTTAGCAGAAAAAAGGCATATCTCAGGTAAAGAATTTATTAAGTTTATGTGTCAAATCCATTACGTAACTGTTTATATTAGCATAATATTCTGTTGCACAATCAGTGCTATCAATTGATACCATCTCTATATAATTTGATTTTTTTTTCTTTTCAAAAGTACCCTCCACTTATTTGATGTGACTGCCCCACATACATGTTTCTATAGTGAGTGTTCAAAGTAGTTCTCTTGGGTTGTTCTTTGCTCAACACAATGTAGGCAATTCTATAGATAGATGTGAATTTTCTGAGTCTAATCTCAAATCTCTGAAGTTTTCATTTGGTTCTGGTCTTTGAAGAATGCCATTCACACCTTCTGTCCTTTATCTTCCTGTCTGCATTGACTTCCCTTTCATGCTATTACCAAATTCTACCTAATTCTAGATTCCTTCCCACACAACTTTCGTCAGGAAAACCTTCTCATCTTTATCCCCCACAGTCCTATAGCACTTTATCTGAATACTTGTTACATAATTTATACAACTACGATTTATATTATTAACAATTTATATATGCTTATCTCATTTTTTAACTTAAGAAAGTGATATTTAGAGGAGGGAAGATAGCAGTGGGAAGTATACATGATTGATTTATAACTAATCACAGTGTTTTAAACATCTACCTTGAAGATACTAAGCTTTCAGTAAATCTTTACTGAACTAATCCAAATGTCAGAAAATCAGTTTTAATCATTTTGTTTTGAAAAAATAATGATTTTGTCAGAAAAAAAATCCTGATATACATATAAATTCAAGAAATATGTGGTGGATGGTAAAACATCAAAGAATAATTCTTATCACTTGATTTTTGATCTTGAAAAAGTTACTTTGGGGGCACAATATATTGACACATGATCCTGCATATTTTTGCTATTTTCCATCTTTATAATTATGTGATGCTTGAAAATGACTACATGTAGTTATTATTGTTGCCATTTAAACAATTAGAAAAATAGTAGCATGTAATTTTTACTTCTTTGTGGGATGAATGTGAGCACCAACTAGGCAAAATGAGTAGAACTATAAGGACTATAAAAACTGAAATCATTGTTAGGACTACTTTCCAAGAAATATTCTCCCCTTGCTTTATATAAATTTTACTAAGATTAATAAAACAGTCGTTTTAGACTGTTTTATAACTTGTAAATCATGTTTGTATATATTAACTCATCCCTCATAATAGACTTGGAAAATTGGGTTTATCTACACACTGCTAAAAATAGGCTCTAAAACAAAATGTAAAAATCTTACCTATGCTTTTCTATGTGTGTTTGTGTGTGTGTGTGTGTGTGTGTGTGTGTGTGTGTGAGAGAGAGAGAGAGAGAGAGAGAGAGAGAATGAGAGAGAGAAATTTGTCTTTTCCTCCTTTTGCCCTAGAAAATTTGCATAGTGGGTTATTTTTAGTTTATATTTGTTTTTCTTTGTGGTCTTTAAGCATAGTTTGAATAGTATGTAGCATAATATGTAAATATAATAGAAAATACTTACCATATTATTGCAAATAAAGTGACTCAGCATCTCAACATAACAGCCACTGGTTATCATCATATTTAGGATAGTATTGAGAAATAATTGCTGGACATCTGTTCTGTTTGAGTAACTGGAAGATCTCATACATGTGAAATAAAATCTCAACACTGCTCTTCAATATCTTCAGAAGATGAGATATTTGTATAAGCATATCTTCCTAAAAATATTCATGTTAATATTTTAAACTGCAGAATAATTCTAAACCTTTAGGCTTGTTTCATATGACTTAACATAAACTCAATGATGAAATTATGCAGTTTGGTTAATCAGGAAGTTAGATGTTCAAAGTCTAAATATCTCAAAACTAGCTAGAGGGATTCTTCTGTTTCCCAATATGGTATTGCTAATGGTGCTTTGACAAAGGTTTTATACAGTCCAAATGATGTTCTTTATTTAGTAGAGTTGATCACTTGTTGTATAAAAGCCTTAACTGAGGCAGTATTTGATGCTCTTTTCAATTTATTTTGCAAATAAATTCCTTAATTTCTCTTTTCTGACTTCTAGACTCATTGCAAAGCTTAGTCATGTCTCCTATAAAACTAATCTGATATTTTTTGTAATTTTACCCCCAGTCTAGATGTACTGATTTTTCAGAACTTCTATCTTTTTAATTCTTTTTGCTAATCTTCTGAATATATTTCTACAGTTTAGTTTATTTTCTCTGCATAAATATTGTCAGATTTTATAATCTGAAATTTCTCTGGATGTTTATTTAGACTTACAATTTCAACATTTTGACAACAGTGCAAAGATGTCCCAATGTAATCTTATCTGAGTATTTCAAACAACTATATCATTTCTACCTCAAAATCTTCACTTCTTTTTTTCATCTCCTTGATTTCTGTTAACTATACAAGCATTACCCTAGATATCTTCAAAGTTTAAATAAACCCTTGTCATTAACATCTGATTTTCTCTCCTGTAAAAACTGATTCAACTGTATGGATTTTGCTGCCTAACTACATCATACATTTATTCATTCTTTCATTAATATTTTCATCCCTTTACTAATCCAGCAAACATTTCTCCTTTATTTCGCATTTAACTGAATTTAATTAGCAGTATTCTGAGACAGCCTTCTAGCTGATTTTTGTTTCTCTTTTCTGCCACCATTGGAAAACATTGCAACACACAAAGCAAGCACACACACACACACACACACACACACACACACACACGGACACACACTATTAAATCCTAAAGCACCAATCATAGTTCTACTAATTTTTCTTTCTAGTTAACAAATTTAATGATTTATTGTTACTTTCCAGCTTAAGCCTAGGATCCATTGGTCTATAACTTCCTAGTGCCTCATGCATATGGTCTATTTTCAACCAAAACTAGATCATCCACTGTCTCCGAAACACGTTAGTGCATTTGTGGTCATAATAATCCTCTTCCTATTTCATCACCACCACCCATTTGCATCTGTCAAGGCTTAAATCAAATCCCATCCTCCTTAAAGATTACTTTTGGACTAACCTTAACTCGGTGCTTTTTGTTTTCCTAGAGAGCCCAATAAATCTTTATTTTCCCATTTCTCTCTGAATCTCTGAGAATTTAAAGTTTTCAAACTGAAACTTGGGGAACTTAGGGTTTCCTCAGAGGTGTTGCAGAAATTGTCTTAAAGGGCCAGGGAGAGGAGTGAATGGGTATGGATTCAAATTTTAAAACTCAAACTTTAATCAAAAACACTATATTTTTGTTTTATTTTATATATAGTGTATTTCTACATGGTGGATCAGCTGGTAAAGAATCCACCTGCAATGCAGGAGACCTGGGTTCAATCCCTGGGGTTGGAAAGATACCTTGAAGAATGGAACAGCTACCACTCCGTATTCTGGCCTGGAAAATTCCATGGACTGTATAGTCCACGGGGTAGCAAAGAGTCAGACATGACTGAGTGACTTTCATTTCACTTCATTTCCACCTGATATGTATTTTAAAAGCAGAGTTTTCTGTTTTAATTTCTTGGAAAGCAAAGACATTTTAAACTAAGTTTTATGTACTCATTTGGAATGGATCTATTTCTACCTTGAGCAAAGGTTGTTTTGTGCTCACTTTTGCATCTTACTCCCTCCTCTAGCATCAAGCGGAGCCTGGGAGGAGGAGCATAATGGAAGGCTAAGTTAGTCTGGCTATTTTTCAGTGGGTATGTCTGGCTGAAAATACATATTTCTGAGTATAGTTCATGATCCATCTCAGAGAGCTGAATTCAATCTAAAGATCTTTGTTATCCACAAGGAGGGAGTTCCACACAGCATGGTCTTCAGAGGCACTCTGATTTCAAATGTTGTGTCTACCACTTGCTAGCTTAGTGATCCTGGAAAGTTTTATATCATCTCTCTGGGTCTCAATTTCCTCATCTGGAAAACACCTAACGGTAACAAAAATACCTACTTAACATAGTTGATGCAGAAAATAAGTGAGTTAAAATACATAACAGGATCAGTGTCCTGTCTTGTACACAGGAAGAAGTATATGTTACGATTTCCCTGATGGCTCAGATGGTAAAGAATCTGCCTGCAATGTGGGAGACCAGGGTTTGATCCCTAGGTCAGGAAGATCCCTGGAGAAGGGAATGGCAACCCATTCCAGTATTATTGCCTGGAGAATCTCATGGACAGAGGAGCCTGGCAGGCTACAGTCCATGGGGTTAAAAAGAGTTGGGCATGAAGTATATGTTAGTTATTTTCATTTTAGTGTATTATTTAGATAAATACTGTATATATTTATATGCTATATTTTATATTTATTTATTAGTGTATATTTGCATTATTTGTAAAATTAAATTACTTTCAGTTAGAATTTTTAGGTCAAATAACTGCAATTCTATTTTTTAGTATTCTATTCATATTTGATTCTTATCAATTAACCAGTTCATAGTAGTAAATATTTTTCTTCTCAGTTTTTTGTGTACCTAGTCTCTCGACTCATGTGAATAAGAACTGCATTTCTTAATTATCTGATCACCACCTGGGAAGTTAAGCCTAGTGTAGACTACTGATAAAGAAAAACTCAACTTTAAATAAATTCTCCTAAATTTACCAATCTTTTCTAGAAGAAATAGACTTTGTATTTTTGCCAGAGAGTTCTTCTATGATTATGATGATATGAGAATGTCTTGCACCAGTAATCAATGTCTTGCACCAGTAATCAGTTCACAAAATAGCACTCCATATGAATGTATCTTCTCTGCATTCTTTGTAGTATTATAACAAAGTCATCTAAAAATATGCTTCAGCTATTTAATGAGTTTGTGCATGTTTGTTAGATTTGTTTTTCATTGTATTTTATCTTAGTGCAGAAAGATAAAATTATAGGACTACTGCTTATCATATGTTATTGACCAAGGAATGTCTAAATATGCAGATGATATTAATAATAAGGAACAGTTTTAAGGTAATGAACTTATATTTGCTTAAAACAATCTGTTCAGATCATACATCATTCAGTGTAGCGTAAGTTTTATATATTTAAATACCCATCCTATTTTCATGTTGATTATAGTCATGTACATGCTATTTACTTGCCTGGTCTTTTTTCTGTCTTTTAAAGTAGGGAGATGGTTTTTAAATAATTATTGTGCAGAACATGTTCCATTACCAGGATCAAGGTGTTCTACTGCTATAATTGAATAATGAGTCTTTTCCCAATTTGTAGAAAAAAGCACCTAATGGATATATATATATATATATATATATATTTAAATTTTATGTCTTCATTTCAAATATATTTGTCTCAGATTATCAAGTCTTGTCTTAGATCATCAACACATATGTGTGTGCCATATCTTATATGCCACAACACTGTGTGTTTGGAATTTAAAGGTGCCTTTTCCTGGATATCTCAGTGTTTCAGCGGCATTTCACCAAGAGCACTGTGCTTGAAACTGGCAGGGAATAATTTTGAGAATGACTGCCCTGAGTAAGAATTGAAGAAAACAGAACAGAAATTGTAGATGCAGAAAACATGAAGTTAATATTCCTGACTAGCTAACCCATCTAGTGTAACTAAATTAAGTCATGTATCAAATGCCCTTAAAAAGTTTTCCAATAGGAAACTGATGGCCAATCAAATAGAGTGGATATTAAAGCTTAGACTCCTAATTTGGATGAAAATGCTCTTCATGATAAAATATTTATAAAAGTTCATTTACCAATGGTAATGACAAAGAGTCCGAAATTACTGAGACTAATGCACACAAACTCACACATGCACACACACACACACACACCCAACGGCAATTCAAATACTGAAGCTAATTTTATTTAAAGTTAAAAGTGAAAGTGAAAATAACTCAGTAGTGTCTGATTCTTTGCGACCCCATGGACTATACAGTCCATGGAATTCTCTAGGCTGGAATACTAGAGTAGGTAGCCTTTTCCTTCTCCAGGGGATCTTCCCAACTCAGGGATTGAACCCAGGTCTGCCACATAGCGGGCGGATGCTTACTAGCTGAGCCACAAGAGAAGCCCAATTTTATTTAAACATTTGCATTTTAAAAAGATCCTCGTTTTGATAGCCATGACGCTGCAGATGTTTAGAAATTTAATTTTCATGGTGGGGACACGAATCTGTTTCTAAGCCACAAAATTACGAGTGGTGGGAGGGCAAAAGTAAGAATGAGGTGAGAAAATAAAAGCAGGAAGGCAGGAGGGGGAAGGGAAGAAGGAAAGGAAAGAAAGTCAAAATTGAAGAATAGCCTATGAAAAGGGTATAGAATTTGAGTAGAATGAGTCATTAATATCCTTATTTCACAACGGTGTCAATACAGACAATGATTTTTTTTCCCCAGGTTTTCAGCAAGTATACTTTATTGCTTGATTTTGGACCCTTATTGAAAAAAATATAATGTCATTATTTGCATAACTGAGAAATAGAATATTCTTTCCTCCTTCTGAAAACCACTGTTCATAATAAAGATATATACTTTAATAAGTACAGACATAAGATAAGTATTGGGGCTTCCCTGATAGGTCAGTTGGTAAAAAAAATCCACCTGCAATGCAGGAGACTGATTCCTGAGTGGGGGAGATCTGCTGGAGAAGGGATAGGCAACCCAGTCCAGTATTCTTGGGCTTCCTTTGTGACTCAGGTGGTAAAGAGTCTGCCTGCAATGCAGGAGACCTGGGTTTGATCCCTGGGTTGGGAAGATCCCCTGGCAAAGGGAACGTCTAACCACTCCAGTTTTCTGGCCTGGAGAATTCCATGGACTGTTTAGTCCATGGTGTCACCAAGAGTTAGATTTGACCAATTGACTTTCACTCTCTTTCACAAGTACAGACATGTATGGAAAGTCACTCACTATAGGGAATGCCAAGTTCAGGAAATCTATGTCTATATTCATTTGACATTTAAAATAAAAACTTCTTTTCAAATCTAAAATATGCATTTTTGCTAAAAGTAAGCATTTTAATTTTGTAATTATTAATTTTACCATTTTTTCAAACATGTTTTAAAAAATAACTTAAATTGCTCACCTCTCATGAATAGTTAATGTNATGCATTTTTGCTAAAAGTAAGCATTTTAATTTTGTAATTATTAATTTTACCATTTTTTCAATCATGTTTTAAAAAATAACTTAAATTGCTCACCTCTCATGAATAGTTAATGTGTATATTTTTGTAGATTTTTACCTAAGCATTTCCAAATATACATGCCCTTGCCTTCCAAATGACACAACTTCTGTGTGAATAAATGTCTTATTTAAATTTACAAAGTCTCATGGGTAAAAGAAGCCATTGTCTTGGTCAATATTAGTGGAAGCTGGTTTTCCCAGGTGGTGCTAGTGGTAAAGAATCTGCCTGCCAGTGCATGAGATGTAAGAGATGCAGTTTCGATCCCTGGGTGGGGAAGATTCCCTGGAGAAGAAAATGGCAACCTACTCCAGTATTCTTGCCTGGAAAATCTCATGGACAGAGGAGTTTGGTGGACTACAGTCCATGGGGTGGCAAAGAGTCAGATAAGACTGAAGATCTGAGCACCCGCACAGAGGTGGTTAAGTATTAAACTAACTTCCATGTTCAGAGATCTTCCTTTCAACTTTGTCCAAAGTCCATTTACTATCGCACTATGGTGCAGCTGCTGGCTCTGTCTCCTAAGAGGTAATATTGTCCCTTATCCTGGGACAGCAAGAGCAACCTTGAGGAGTCTGAAATCTGCCTAAAAGTGATTCTAGATTTCAAAGAAAAGCACCCATTCAGAGCTTTGGAAGAACCCAAATAAGGCATCACCCACTTAAAGTTATAGTCCTTTACTGAAGGTGAGGTTTTCTGACCTAAAATCTTAACAACAACTCAGTTTGTCATTAGTTTTAAATGAGAAACATTATAAAGTGCCACATGTATATTTAAAATGTGCAAACACCATCCACAAGTGTATATAAATTCTGTAAAGTGCCATAAAAGAAGTATAAAACTATCAGGTAAAAATGCAAATTGCTTTAAATTTTGCTATTCTGTATCTAAAATCCAGATACAATTATTAACAAACAGTTGTCTTATATGCAGAGACATGGACTTTTTTCATCTGCTTGGCTTCCTTCTATACAATTTCTTTCAATACTTTCTCAGCTTCTTTGGGACTTATTTTATTGTAATAGACAAAAACGAGGGCTAAATACAGACAAAATGAAATCGTGCTCAGATAAGAACAATATGTCAGAGAAAGCCTCAGATATGGTGCAGTTTGCCAGATGCATCTCTTAAGCCCACAATAAGCAAAATACACTTTCCAATTATTGGAATCCACAGCTTTTCAATTTTCCATATGTAAATATGACATTCTACAAATTATACTTGAAATGTAACTTGAGAATTTTCTCTCATATCTTTTTGTTTAAAATGTTTTATAACAGGAAATAAATTTAAGGGCAGTAAATAAAAATTGTTCTTCATTAAGCACTGATTGAATATTGAGAGACCTGTACATAAAACAAAATTTTGAGTTTAAAAACAAAAGGATGTTTTGTAAGGGAGAATGTTAACATATGAAATAATCTGTGGAAGTCTACCCAAATTCATACTTGGGTGACAGAATATTAGCAAAATCTCAATTTATATGCAGTAGACTCCAGAAATTTTCCCATACATTTTCTCTACAATGCAGAGGATATGAAGATACTTATTTTGTAACTGAAATAGGGCAAGGATCCAATCTTAAAAACATTTGTTCCAGCTTTCATAATTTCAAGCAAGTGTGTTTACATCACATTTGTTTAAATTTATTACCCTCCTTCTAAGTCCAGTATTTGATTTAAAAATTAGCAAATGCCACTGATTCAAGTTTTTAATGAACACCATGCCCACTTTGCCCATTTTGATTGCACTAAGAACAGAAAGCTTCTCTGGCCTAGGCTTTTAGCCTTATCCCGTGATTAATTACCATGCACTTGCAACATAATAGGAGTTTGGTTTAATTAGCCTTATGGTTTTATAGACAGCTGGAATCAAGACCTTCATTTTTCTGTATGAGATTTTATGCCCTTAGAGAGACAAGATTTTTCCAAATGAAAATTATCTCTGGCCATTATAAGGAAAAGAGAATCTGGCAAAATAATAACATAAATTATATACAAAATATATGTAAAAACACTGAATAATTTAATCTCAAACTATTGAAAGAGTGACTGAGTGAATGATGAAATTGTTGCCTTTCATTAATACAAACAAATTGTAATTTGAGCAATAGTTAAACTGGTTGTATTAGATACAATCATCACATATATTTAGGAATGTTTGAGAAAAGAATGGAAACAGTTATTTCAATGTACTTTTGGAGATAGTTATCTATCCACTGAGTACTTTTATTGATGATTCCTTATTGCATCAAGTATGTAGTTTCCAAAACAATCCATGGTTCATTAAGGATTCACCCTTTTATTCTCAATTCCACAAGTTATAGTATACGTATGAATGATGACCAAATGAAGATATAAAATCGTAAACTACTGTTTATTGATAATATATAGATAATATAAAATAACTATATATACATTCATACACACGTATTTATATGATCCTTATATGTTATGCCATGTATGCAGTCTATAAATGTTATGATCTACAAACATTACAAAGTGTTTATATTATCATTTGGTAATCATTCAGCTCTTTTGAAACTTTAGAGTTTAGGACTTTTTTTAAAAAATGAGTGCAGCAATAGGCCTTACTCCCTTTAGTTTGTTTATGGTTTTAAGTTATTCATGAATCTTTAACTTTACCATATACAAAATGCATCCATAGAAACTCTAGATTAATAAAATTCTAGCTAGCTACTTGGGCACAAGATACGGAGTATCTGGTGTTTCAGTCCCGGGGTCTCAGCAGCAAGACTCCCAGAATTGAAGATTATCACCCTGTTTCTCAGTGTGATGCATAAGGATTTGATCAGTACCTGTCTCATGCACACTTTAAATTGAATAAACTAAAAATCTTCCCAAGAGCTCCATTTATGATTTATAATGAATTTTTAAAGTACAGTCTCTCCATTTCATTTGCATAACATCACTAATCCAGGTCACTATGATTTTTTTTTGTTTGATCAATTAATGTTCTTTGCTTGGTTATTGTTTTTAGTGTACATTTTTGAGAACATTTTCAAGAAATTTTGTACCCTTGGCTAATTTGCACGTCAGAATAGAAGCAGTTTTTGGCTTTTTTAATGTTTTGTTCTGTAGCTGATCTTTTGTCTTGCTCTCAAATGCATTGTTTTATCCTTTCAACTTATTCCTTTCCCCTTGTCAGTTATTTGCATGGATTTAAAAGCATTTCAGCATCTTGCCAAATCTCTTTTTATCTTAGTTTTTCTAAACCTTAATCTATTTTCCAGTACTAAGTCTGTAATTCTACCTCCCCATTCTTTTATTCCTCCTGAACTTATCTCTAATCACAGGCATTTTTTTTTTCTTGCATAAAACCTGCAATACCCTGTGTTACTTTTCATTCCTTATGGTTCTCACAGATTCAGAAGATCAGCGTTTATATTAGCATTCTGGGCCACACAGATCTATTTAACCAGCTGGCAGTTCTTCCTACAGGTAGCTCAGCCAAATGAGAGAGAGTGTCTGTAGGAAAGTTTGTGTGATGAATAATAGAGCTAATTAAATATATTTATATATTAATCATTTGCAATAATATTATTATTTGCTTCAAGAAAAACAACAACAGCAACAACAACAACAACAACAAAAAAAAGAAAAAATCAAACTAGAATGTAGTATTTACTACCATTTTACTTGAATCACCTGAACCTAGCTTTTCATCTCAGTTGAAGGCACTTGTTTTCAAACCCAGAGAGGCAGCCTCAGCATTAACATCTGCCTTAAGTAGGGGATTTAGAGAGATACTTAAACCAGTAGTCTGAACACACCTTAAATACCTACTGGTCTAATTCTTTGTTTCTTCATTTCTGGGCTTCCCTGGTAGCTCAGATGCTAGAGTCTGCCTGCAATGCAGAAGACCTGGGTTTGATCCCTGGGTCAGGAAGAGCCCCTGGGAAAGGAAATGGTTACATACTTCAGTGTTCTTGCCTGGGGAATTCCATGGACAGAGGAGCCTGGTGGGCTACAGTCCATGGGGTCTCAAAGTGACTGGGTGACTAACACTTTCAGTTCTTCCTTTTTAATTTTATCAGTTTTGGAATTACCCACCTGACAAAATTTTTAAAGTAACAACAAACATGGTTATCTTTTTTTTATTTCTAATACTTTGGTTCTTACCTCATTGTCTCCCTTCTCTCTTTTCTCTGTCAGGAAGCAGATATAAAACCCAGCTTGTTAAAATTAGGACCATATCTCCTGTTGGCTGGGTTTCTTATAAATAACTTTGCCAACAAAGGTCTGTCTAGTCAAAGCTATGGTTTTTCCAGTAGTCATGTATGGATGTGAGAACTGGACTATAAAGAAAGCTGAGCGTCAAAGAATTGATGCTTTTGAACTGTGGTGTTGGAGAAGACTCTTGAGAGTCCCTTGGACTGCAAGGACATCCAAACAATCCATCCTAAAGGAAATCAGTCCTGAATATTCATTGGAGGGACTGATATGAAGTTGAAACTCCAACACTTTGGCTGCCTGATGCTAAGAACTAACTCTTTGGAAAATACTCTGATGCTGAGAAAGATTGAAGGCAGGAGGAGAAAGGGACAACAGAAAATGAGATTGTTGGATGGCATCACCGACTCAATGGACATGAGTTTGAGCAAGCTCTGGGAGTTGGTGATGGACAGGAAAGCCTTGCCTGCTGCAGTTCATGGGGTTGCAAAGAGTTGGACATGACTCAGCAACTGAACTGAATTCCTGCTCCTGTGGTCTCCAGAGTTCTACAGTAAGATGTGTAGGGAGATCCAGGAATGTGGCAGTGACATTCCCACCACTGCTGCTGTTCTACATAAGCACACATTGCCTCTTCCTCCAGCCACCCTAGAGTTCATGTCTAGGCTGCTTACATGGCCTTCTCACATTTCCTTTTGAAGGTCCTCCAGACCTTGAGCAGTCACAGAGAGGAAGATTAATTCCAAGTGCTCCCACTTATCCACTAACATAATAAATGTAAATGGCCTTTAGATGGAAAAGAATCTGCCTGAAATGCAAGAGGCCCAAGTTCAGCCCCTGGGTCAGGAAGATTCCCTGGAAAAGGAAATGGCAACCCACTCCAGTGTTCTTGTCTGAGAAGTCACACAGACAGAGGAGCCTGGTGGGCTACAGTTCATTGGGCTGTAGGATGTGACACGCTTGAGCAACTAACACTTTCACTTCATGTCCTCTGACTGTAACATGGCCATTTGGACACTAGCTATGACTCCTTTTTCCCCATCTTGCATTGTTAGTATATGCAATGCTTTTGTTTTCTTCATTTGGTTATCTCCTTGTCTTTTTTTTTCTCCTTTTGAACTTAGGATTGTGGCTTTCTGTTTCACTTTTATTCTGACCTGTCTGGCTTTAGTAAATTATTCATTCATTCATGCAACAAATATTTAATAAAATACACATGCCTGTTCTTTATATAGCATTGGAGAAGGCAATGGCTCCCTACTCCAGTACTCTTGCCTGGAAAATTTCATGGACAGAGGAGCCTGGTAGGCTGCAGTCCATGGGGTTGCTAAGAGTCTGGCACGACTGAGCGACTTCACTTTCACTTTTCACTTTCATGCATTGGAGAAGGAAATGGCAACTCACTCCAGTGTTCTTGCCTGGAGAATCCCAGGGAGGGGGGAGCCTGGTGAGCTGCCATCTCTGGGGTCGCACAGAGTCAGACATAACTAAAGCATCTTAGCAGAAGCAGCAGCAGCAGAGAAGCAGAACAGAAATAAGAGACTGCTGTCACTGATATGATAGACTATAAAAAGTAAGTCAATGAAAATTATGATAATTTATGCATGCAATAAATGCCAATAAGCAAATAAAATGGCATGAAGTGATGGAGACTAAAAAATAGTGAGTGAAGAAAGTATCATCCTTACAGTTTATGGTCAGGAACAGTTTCTACAACAGAAGAATCTGAATAAAAACTTTGATGAAGTGAAGGGGTGGGACATTGAAATAAACAGAAGATCATTGAAATAAACAGGAAAAAGAGAGAAAGGTGCTGTGATAGAAAAGAGTTTAGCTGTCAGAACAAGGAAAATTTTTTGAAGAAGAATGACTACATAGAAGTATGGGGATGTTTGAGGATGTTATAAAAAACCTTATGAGACATGAATAAAAGTTTCTGATTTATTTTCAGTGAAATTAAGAATTAAAGACTGTTTTAAGCAAGGAAGTTCAGGTGGTTGTCTTTAAAATATTACCACCAGCTTAGTAGTCCAGATGAGAAATGATAGTGTCTTAGGCCTAGGTGTTATTAATGTTAATAGCAAGAGACAGATATTTGCAGCTATTGCTGACATATTTTCCTATGGCTTTTTGATGAATAGCATTCATCTTTCCATTATACTTTAAATTTCTTCATCTTTAAAATGTAGACAAAGATTTCATTTCACATACAGAATGATCAAAGTAAGGTGTTCAGTTCAATGGGCCTTCAGAGACCAGTTATTGTATGGATGGAATATCATTATTTGGGAATGGAGAACATTAACTTTAACAATAGAATAATCAAAGTATAGACCAGTGAAAGATTGGATTGTTGAAAAAGAATGAAAGAGTAAGCACTAAAATTGGCCAAATTTATAAAGAAGGTAAATAGATTTTGTAATATAATGATGCATGACCTTGAAAATGCATACAAAGTATTTAGCCTTCACATAAAAGATGCTACTGGAAAAACACTTTTAAAATATTTCCACCTTAAACCAAAATAAAGAACATATCTTAAGACATAAAGTATGATCCTTGTGACTTCTTACTGGTTATGATATAGGATGCAAAACCTCAGCATATATTTGAGGCTCTTTAAAATCTATGGTGGGCACCTTATTCCTAACACATGGTCCATGCTTTTGTCTCCCAGTTAACTTGTAATTATTCTTTGAATGATGAATTCTTTTGTTGAAAATACCTACCTTTGTTATTATCCCTACTTGGAATATTTCCCTTTTGCTTATCAAACTCTAAAAGTATTATTTAAGTATCACTACAAATACCACCTTCCTGTGAGAACTACTTTGAGGTTACCAATGACTTTCTCTTCTACAACCTGATAGCACTTACTGTATATGTTTACTTTAGCAAAATCAATGGAGAAGTCAAAGGCACTCCACTCCAGTACTCTTGCCTCGAAAATCCCACGGACTGAGGAGCCAGGTGGGCTGCAGTCCATGGAGTCGCTAAGAGTCAGACACGACTGAGTGACTTCTTTCACTTTTCATTTTCAAGAATTGGAGAAGAAAATGGCAACTCACTCCAGTGTTCTTGCCTGGAGAATCCCGGAGACAGGGGATCCTGGTGGGCTGGCCTCTATGGAGTCCCACAAAGTGTGGCATGACTGAAGCGACTTAGTAGCAGCAGCAGCAGTAGAGTCAAATTTTTATCTAGATAAGTTTACACATCTGTCTCTTCCATTAACTTAGGAGCTGCTTATTGAAACCATTGATATTACTTCTTTATGCACAATGACTATACAATATAGTATAGTCAATAAATATGTGAAGAATTTAATTAAAATCCTATTTCAGAAGAACAATAATCTAATCCAAAAACACCAACAGCTAAAATGATATTGTAAGGGAGGAAAAAAAAAATTTTCCTCTACCCTTCTTAGTTCTTTGTCTGATCTAGTAATCAAATTAACGCAAAACAGGTTAAAAAATTGATTATATCCATACACAGACCCCATAAAAATATGTGACCCACAGCCAGGTGATTGAGGCTTATACGCTATCCTGAGATAAGTCAAGAAGCAGATCAGGGTGTGGGACTTCAAAGGAAAACAATTCACAGAACGAATGTTTGATATACACATGTTTTCCATGCCATGCCTTGCAGAAGAGTCTTTCTGATGTAAAAAGAAGTCATCTTTGATAATATTAAGAGCTTCTTCTTGGCACAGACTCTATATCCAAATTATTTTAGCAAGTTATGGAGGACTTCTATTTCTCAGAATAACCAGCCCAAAACAACCCTCATGCTTAAGAGCCACATTTTAGGGTGGCAAATTTTGTTCCTCTACAATGTGTAATTTGGACTGAAAGCAGAAAACATCATGTTATATTGTTCCTAGAGTTACCCATCAAAGCAGGCTATTAGTGATTTCATGGGGACTACAGTGACGTTTACATGACATACTCATATTTTCTAGGTTGTACAAAATAGTGGGAAGATTATGTGCTTTATACATTTTTATTACAATAATTAATCATCATGGAGGCCAAGCCATGTCTGATATTTTGCTAGTTATTCTCCTGCATTATCTCAATTAATACTGCAGCATCAGTTTAGCTAAACAGTTGCTAATTCCATTTTGGAGGGAGAAAATAAAGAAGCTGAGAAAGATTAAACGACTTCCCCGAGACCACACAGCAGGGAGATATAATATCAGGCCTCAGACCCCAGAGTTCTTGTCTTTTCCTCTGCATTATCCAAGGGAGGGACAAAACATTTCCTTAGAAAGGGATAGTTGTGCACATAAAGTCTCTATTTTCTGCTCTAAGAAGCAGAGAGGAGAGCCTGCATGCTCTATTTACCTATAAGCTTGTGACGTTCAGTAGCTGTTAAAAAAGGTTGCTGGTGTCCAACCACTAAGGGGCAGTGATACACAGAGATCAGCTCATTGTGACTCTGAGCAGTGAGTCATGGCAGCTCCAAGTCCATTGCAAGGAAAAGAATTGAATCCTCTTGGTTTTATTTCTCAGTAGAGAACTGGAGCAGAAACAAAGCAAAACACTTTATCTCCCCCCAGGATCTAGTTATACCTTTTACTAAGACAAACACATCACATTCAATTCTCCTCTCTCACTGCTGATGAGGGAGAAGAAATACATTCAGAGAACCAACCAGAACAGCCAGATTATTCTCACCCAAAAATAAACCGTGGCTTTGTTTACAGATCTCTTTCCTGTCTTTACCCACTGTCCTGTGCTCACAGAAGCAAGCAAGATAACGCCTAGCAAGAAAAGACGGTCTCTTTTTTGTGGCTGAGATTTAAAATATCAAACACGCTGTAATGTCTGAATGCCTAGCCTCTAGCAATTAGTGTCTTGGTGGCTAATATCCTCCTAGCTCTATTAGTTCCAGATCCTTTGCATTATATCCTCGGATTTTGCTTTTATGCTAGGCAAGAATGCAGTGAAATTGCTATTATAAAGGTTAAGGGGAAAATCCTTGCACTCTAGTTGACACTCTGTATTGATCTAGTACAAAATCCAACCATTACTAAGACAGATGGGGGAGCTCTGAGACTCTCAATCCCAAAATTGCATCTGTCGTTGCTGTTGCTGCTGTACATGCTGACAATAGCTATAGTCTGAAAAGCAGGGTTTACATGCCTGAAATAAATTGTTTTGATTAGAACCTTTAGGAGAGAAAGTCATAAGGTACAGTTTTATTGACTACTTGCCAAACAACACAGACCCATGCACTGTAAGCTTGTTTGGCTCATGTAAGTCAAGCACCAACTAGGATTTTATTTTCTAAGGTTATGGACTTGGAGTATAATATAGTATTATTTACTTTGAATTATTGCACACATAGCATCTGAGGAAGTGGAATTAATTCTCACCTATTACTGACCTCTGTGTATATGTTTATTTGTTTGTTAGTTTGCTTCCTTGTGGTGAATGTATTCTAATGTTTTTTGATAAAGACTGCTTTGATTACTCAGTAATCTATTAAGTGTGTGATCAACAAATTGAGTTCAAAAGGTGCCGCTGGGCACTAAAAAAATGACTTCTAAAGAGAATATTCATATAACTAGCCATATTAATAATGCTTTCACTCCTTTTCTGCTATTCTTCTTCCCTGAAGCATATTTTTTCTCCTGCAGAGAGCTTTCTTTTAATCTGTTGCTGTTTTTCAAAAACAAGACAATTCAGTGCAATCAACCAAACAAAATTTGGACAAATTGATATAAAATGCAAAATGAGGAGCCAACAGGCGTTTTTTTGTTTTTTGTTTTGTTTTTTTTTTTTCCTGAAGCTGGACCTGTGTTACATTATCTCCTAAGAAAGCAAATTGTTATGATGCTTTCCCCCCTCAAAAAAAATACATGGAGATATTATTCTTTCTTAACCTGCTTATATGGGTTTCAAAGTTGGCTATTACAAATAGATTTGAGCATACACAAAGTTTATTTATCAGTACTACCTATAATGAAGCCATCTCGTTATGTCTGTTGTGCCTACACAAAAGCAAACATCTTGCTGAGACAGAAAATTGTGTATGTATGTTTTCCATACTCACACTTTATGAGAACATAAAGGTAAGGATGGGAATAAAAGGAAATCATATATATCATGGCATCTGTTTTTATTACAGGCACTGTTTTGTGTTTTTACATATATTATTTAATTTCATGTCAAATTTAGCACAAAAAATACAACTAATGAATATATACAGCTCTGCTTACTAAGTGAGCTTTGGTTTATCAATCTTCTGGTATTTACTAATTCTACTACATCCTAACTTTGCATCAGATTAATTAGTCAACTAATAAAATGAATGTAGAACATAATGACTTCCCTCTAGGAGTTTATAATCCATTTGAGAGATATGAATCATTGCATTTCATTGTTAGCTAGGAAATGCTAAATGTCAAGTGATTATTAAGGCTATGTAATAAGATACCAAGAAGGGCCAGATATTGCTAAATGAATAGAAGAATAATTTACTGGATATAACAAATGCCCATTTAAAAAAGGACATGGATTAATTAAAATGGCAACACCAGTATATGAGACTAACATTTGACCAATGGCTGTTCTTATTTCATAAATTATTCTTAATATGTGCTGACACTACCAGATTTTAAAGTGGTGAGATTGAGGGTCTCAATTTTTAATAACTCATTTGAATGACAAGCTGCATAGCTTTCAATTTATATGCTGTAGGAGAGCTAAAGGTGGAATTAAATCAGCTAGAATCTGCACCTTGTATGAGGGGGTGGCGTTTAGCTCTGCAATAAAGGACCACAAATTATAATTTTCAACAAGCAAGCTGCATTAGCAGACACTCTCAAATGCTAATTGAAAAGTACCTCTCATTATTCTAAATGACATAAACACAGTATTGCTATAACTTATACCATGAACATTGTTATCATCATTATTACTACAAGGCAGATAAAAAGCTTCTTACATGAAAGTGGTAAACATTTCTCTATATGCCAAAAATGCCAGATGTGATTGTATGGGGTTCACTTAGGTAGACTCTTACCTCATTCAGTTATGCTCTGAGAATTTGAGGCTGCTGTAGGCAGCAGGAGTAAGTAGTTCTGCCACTCTGGGAAGAGTTAAATGCTGTCCCTCTACTCTTAAGCAGCCAGGAGGGTCATAAGCATTGAGATAAATGCAGCATCGTTTATTACCTCTGTCTCTTCCACTGTGTTTTTGAGAGGAAATATTGGCACTTACCTTGCAACAGATTTGATCTTCTGTTCTCTGAGGAAATGCTGTCACTGGTATTATTTACTCTCTGAGCAACAAATCCTTGTAAATTATAATGGTTCTCCAGACAACCATTTACAAATTTAATCAGGGATGATTTCCTTGCTTTTTTTAATTATTCCTAAATTATATTCAGGCACAATAATATACTAAGTCCTATACCATATTTATTTTAGAAATAAGACTGCAATAAGCTTCCAATCTAAAAGAAAGGCTACAGATAAGAAGCATCTATCTGATACCCTATTAAGAAAAATACTACTCCTCATGCCTTAAACTATATAAGTAATGTGAGAGATTCTAAATCATGCTGCATGGCAAGACATTTTATTACTTCCCATAGACAACACAGCACCCAAATAACCAGTAATCAAAAACTGTTAACACCGACTAGAGCTTTATCCCACCTTGAAGACAGACAGACCTGTTTGTGTTCTGCCATCACCACCATTTATTAGCTATACATCCATGAGAACAGTTTACCTTCCTAGGACTCAATTTCTTCAAATGTAAATGGAAAACACTAATACAGCTCTGACCCAATTATCAGTAAAATTAAATGATGTGATAGATACAGATAATGTAGAGAAGTCTAGACAGTCAGTAATCAGTACATGTTATAAACAGCTCACCCCTCCTCTATGTTTAAATGAAGCAACTTAGTCTGAAATAATTTAAATAATTGCCAAAGATCATATTAATAATTGGAATAGCCTCAGGGTTTGAACATAACTCCAGTTTTGGGTCACTTTCTGTTAAACTTTTGGCTACAGCAGTTTGTATTACGTGAGACAGAGATAGGTAGATATTTCCCTCAGCGGTTTAGTCACTGTTCAGTGGCAATCCTTCCATTTTTGTACTATTTTGTTCAGGTAAGGATATGGGAGAGGAGTGGCCCACCACTTCATGATATTGCCCTAGAGATTCCAATGACATTTTAGGCTTATCTCAAACTGCTTTTGTACTTGGACATGGTGATGTTGGACACTAATGCTGGATGAAGTTGAGCTGCCTCAAAAATCAATACTCAACAAGACTGAGCTGATGTTAATAAGCTAAGTAAAGGACCCTAGGACAAGCGCCAAGAACAGAGTAGTCTTAAGAAACTGAAAGAATAACATTTTTCTTCCAGAAGTAGAACATGAGGAGAAGGCCACAAGTTGTATTTTTTGTATTCTGCTTATAATGCAATCTGGGAGTTAAAAATGGGAGATACCAAAGAAATACATGACAGGCAGACTGAAAGCTGAAGTAGTGAAGTGAGAGTCACTCAAGTGTGTCTGACTCTTTGTGACCCCATGTATTGTAGCCTGCCAGGCTCCTCTGTCCATGGAATTCTTCAGGACAGAATATTGAACTCATTGGAAAAAACCCTGATGCTAGGAAAGATTGAAGGCAGGAGGAGAAGGGAAAGACAGAGGATGAGATGGTTGAATGGCATCACTGACTCAATGTACATGAGTTTGAGAAAGCTCTGGAAATTGGTGATTGGCAGGGAATCCTGATGTGCTGCAGTCCATGGGGTTGCAAAGAGTCGGACATGACTGAGCGACTGAATTGAACTGAACTGAGAATACTGAAGCGGGTAGCTGTTCCTTTCCCCAGGAGATCTTCCCAACCCAGAGATCAAGCTCATGTCTTCCACATTGCAGGTGGATTCTTTACCATCTGAGCCACCAGGGAAGCCCAAGGCTGAAAGCTAAGCACACACAAGTAAATACATAAGCCTCTTCTTTTTAAACAATTAGATTAACTACTAGTCAAAATTGCAACATATATTAATAAGTTGTAAAAATACAAAGATAATTTATCTGTCAGTGGACATCTAAGTTGCTTCCATGTCCTAGCTACTATCGTGAATAATATTGCCATGAACATTGGGGTACATATGTCTTTTTCAATTATGATTTTTTTTCAGGGGATAAACCCAATAGTGGAATTGCTTGGTCATATGATAGTTTTAGTCCTAGTTTTTTACGAAATCCCCATACTGTTCTCCATAGTGACTGTAAAGAAGTTTCAGTACATATATACAATGAAATAAAACCATAAAAGCCATAAACCATATAAAGGAACACATTTGAATCAGTTCTAGAGAAGTGAATGAACCTAAATGAACCTAGTCTATTATATAGAGTGAAGTGAGTCAGAAAGAAAAAAAACAAATTTCATATATTAACACATATATATGGGATCTAGAAAAGTGATACTGATTAGCCTGTTTGAAGAGCAGGAATAGAGATGCAAATAAACAGACTTTGGATCCAATGTGGGAAGGAGAAGATGGGATGAATTTAGAGAGCAGCATTGAAACATGTACATTACTATGTGTAAAATGAATGGCTAATGGGAAGTTGCTGTATAACACAGGGAGCTCAACCCAGTGCTTTGTGACAACCAGGAGGGGTGGGACAGGGTGGGGATTGGTGGGGAGTTTCAAGAGGGAGGAGAACATGTGTATATTTGTGGCTGATTTGCATTTTTGTACAGAAGCCAGCACAATATTGTAAAGCAATTATTCTCCAATTAAAAATAAATTTAAAAAAGATAACCATTTATAATTTGAGTACCTGTGATTGTCCCGAATCTTCTGAATTTCAAGATTTCAGAAGCCAAATAAGTAAGCTTTTTAGAATAAAGTGAAAGTGAAAGTGAAGTGAAGTCGCTCAGTCGTGTTCGACTCTTTGCGACCCCAGGGACTGTAGCCTACCAGGCTCCTCCCTCCATGGGATTCTCCAGGCAAGAGTACTGGAATGGGTTGCCATTTCCTTCTCCAGGGGATCTTCCTGACCCAGGAATCAAACCCAAGTCTCCAGCATTCCAAGCAGACACTGTAACCTCTGAGCCACCAAAGAGGCCCCAATTCAGAAAATATTAAGATGAAAAAATTTATGCAAATAATTCATTAGTGTTTTTAATAATATGCCATAGTTTGGCATAGGTTAAGTTGGGTGAAATAATAAAATAATCATATTCTACTCCTGGGTCATTAATTTTGTCTGTGAGTTTTCATTAATCCCATTTTATTGATTAGGGGGAAAAGGTAATGTTAAATCTTTTCCAAATAAGAAATTATTCAAAATATACAGACTTTCAAGTTTTGAAGTTATTTTGGTAACCTATAAAAAGTGCATGTTTGTAAGTATGTACTTGATTATATGTATTCATGAAAGCTATTTTGGTATTGAAAGTGGTTTATTAAAAGATAAATACCTATACATAAAAAACAGTGGAGTCTCTGATGCTTCCCAGTAAATGAATGTTTTAAATTGATATCTAAAACAAAGGAAAAGAAGATGTAAGCCAAATGTCATCTCATCAGCTGATAAAGACTGAGCCAAAAAAAAAAAGACTAAGCCAGAAAAAGTCAGTTAATGTTGGAATTAAGTGGTTCTGCTTAGTAACCCCCAGAATAGAATAAATGTAACATAGAATGTATGGTCATACTAATAGATTGGAGTTCTGTGGCCTCTTTACAAGTCTTACTGATTCTATATCATAAATTTCACTCTTTTGAAATCTTTGTCTACATTAATACTTATCTTTGTCTATATTAATACTACATTAATACTACTTAATGCATTAGTATTATTATTACTATTATTAATGCTCCATTAATAATACTACCTTGGAATGATTGATACAAAATCAAGAACATGAAAATAAATGACTTTTTACAGAGACATGAAACAGTGTCTTAATTCAATGCAATAAGAGCTAGGATTTTGCCTCAAATATCTGGCCATCTTAGTCTGTGATACAGCAACATCACTTCTCATCAATGTGTTGTCCACCACTTAGCTTAACAATTGTCTTGTATATGTATTGCTCATCAGTATCTGGTTCTGCACTGATAGTCCACCCAAGCAACATGAATATGTCACACGTGTTTAGCTCTAATGAGCTTTACATACAACATGAAAGATGATTTCTATATCTACCATGCTCTTTCAATATCATATGACAACTACAAGTTTAATAAACTTAAATAAGTTTAAATAATTCAATTTAGTTTTCTTTTTTATACTTTACATGTCATCTCTATTCAAAATCTCACCTGAGAAATAATGGAGTTTTATTGCAGTTTTCTTGGTGAAACAGCATAGACTTTCCTCATTACCTTCAACTCCTTTGTCTCTCCATTCTTCTACCCATCAAACATATAAGAGAAACAGAGGCCCGTGGGGACAGACTATAGTGACAATTTTCAAATGTACCATCTATGTTGCGTACATCAGTCCTTCCTCTTGGCATATAACTAGCACAGCAGTCAAAGAGCTATATAATTGCTATTAAGCATTTAATAACAATGGTTAAAACATGCATTAATTGCTGTCTCCTTTTGTAATACAATGAAAGGAATTTTCATACAACAAAGTGATATGAAGCAGCTATTATTCTGTTCCTATTTCCTCTAGTAGTCACACTGACACCGCATCGTAACAAATGAAAATATTCAGATAGTTCATCTATTTTATTCCAAATATGGATATTGTAAAAAAACTCAATAAGTTATTGTTATTACTATTATTTTCAATTCCAGTAAGGAAATTCTTCCAGTACAGTAAAATACAGACCTCCCTCTGTCCTTAAAGTCACTTTTGACCACAAGAGGAAGAGTCACTCTTTGCTTGGATGAGATTGAGAAGAGAGAATTAACAAGTGTGATCCAGCCTTATTCTCTCTCTCTGGTACACCTGCTGGAGGAAAACACATGCTCCCTGCCTTACTTTCCTTAAAATTTTACGGGAGCAAGACTCCATGGAAAAGTCTTGTAAGTCTCCAGCCCCAGTTGAAATTGACTGGGCAAGTTCAATTTCAGGATGTAGTCTGAACAAGCCCACATAGCCAACAGACTGAAAGACAATTTCTCCAATTTAAATTTTATCAGTATTCTGTGTGCTCTTTTGATCTCCATCTGTCTAATCCCTGAGTCTCTCAACTGTTTCCAACTTGAGCAGAAAAATACAAGGATGCTGTTTATTGTTCTCCCCTCAAATTGCAACATTTATTGATGTTTCATTTATTTGAATTTTATCAATTTATATGGCTCATAAACTCCACTGAATTATGATTCAGTGTTTCACAAACACTTAATTATTTACCTCTATAGAAAAGTTATAGTTTTCATTATATTTATAATAGCTTTATTAACTTTTCATTAGTTAGATGAAATTGCATTCTAATAAAATCTTAAACATTGATCATAGATAGGAAACTTAAGTGAAAACAAACTATGGAAAATGCAGAAGAAATCAACTCAAATAACACCTAAATTGACTGGAGGATTTGTAAGGCAGAAATATAAATTGCTTTTTTATGTGTTCTAACTAGGTCCACTTCCAGGAACATAGTAGTACCAGATTTTTAGTGGAAAGATTTCCAAGTTTTTTAATCATTGAATATTATTGGAAATTGTCTAATTTTTCCTTATTATCTTAGAACAGCTTAGAATCATTGTCCTGGTACTTCAGTCATATAGACGAAGTGTCTTCTGCATATTTTAGGGTCAGAATTTATCTGGGTACCAGTTTCAAAGGATCTTTAATGTTTTTAATTCATTAATAAAAGAATCTTCAGGAAGTCAAATGATTTGCTTTACCTATAGTCACTATTTATTGCTCTTCCCCAAGAACAAAGGTTTAGGGTATATATTTTGATTTCCCGTTTTTCAGCTTTGTACTATATTCATTACATTTTATTTTACATTTAAACTAAACCTTGATACCATCCCCCCACCAAAAAAAAAAAATCAGCAGAAAATGAGACAAAAAAAGAGGAATTTTCAGATTCCTTTCAAATCCTCTTGTATTTTTTGTCCTTCAACTATAAAGTGATACATTATCTGTAGGCCAAGTGCTTTGAGTTCATTTTCCATTTTTGAAAATCCAAGCATGCAAATATCCCTGTGCTCTCAGAAATGCAAGCTCAATTTAAGCTATGTCACTGAGGAACAAAGGCAATTAAATTAGCCCTCCCTGTTCTCCTTGATGCCTTTCTCCTGACCATACTACTTTACTGATAATTTTTCTCAAAAATCATGTCAATAGAGCTCAAGATCAAACTCACAGGGTACTATCCATCATAAGTGAGTACCTCATTTCACCTCTGGAAGAAAAACTCTTAGATAGGACTGACTTATTTATATTCCATTCTGATGAGAGATTTCCTCAGGAGCCCTGGTTCTCTCCATTGATGCTGATGTGTCCTCACCCCAAACTTAACTTTTCGTTTCCACTTTAAATGTCATTGAGGTGATCTTCAGGCTTCCCCCATGGCTCAGTGGTAAAGAGTGTTCCTGCAACGCAAGCTCCACAGTGACACTGGTTCATTCCCTGGGTGAGGAAGATCCCCTGGAGAAGGGCATGGCAACCCACTGCAGTATTCTTGCCTGGAGAATCCTATGGACAGAGGAACCTGGCAGGTACAGTCCATGAGTTTGCAAAGAGTCAGACACGACTGAAGCAACTGAGCATGCACACACATACAGGTGACCTTCACAATGAAGGCGTAGTAGCTAGAACAAATCAGCATGTTTAATACCACTTTCCATTTACTTTTGCTAATGCATATCCTTGCTCAGCTTAGAAATTTAAGCTCAGAGAGGATTTCACCAAAATAATAGGTAAAAATTGCTGTGTCATTTCATGACTAACATGGAACCATTTGATTAGGAATACAAATTCATAGAATGCTCTGAATGCGAAAGTTACTTAACTAGAATTTGAGAATAGTACTCAACCTATTTAAATAATATAGTAAGCAAAAAGAGAAATACAATTTTAAAATCCAGAATGTTAGTCAGGAATAATCTTAAAATTCTATTCTGTTTTGTACTTAAAACCATTCATAGTTCAGGTCTGTGTAGACTAATGTATACAGCCAATCTATACCAAAATGCTTCATGCATAGAAGCATTTGTTGACTTACCAACATTTCTTAGGTGACTGATATTTTTATCTTTCCTAAATATATTTATGAAATAGCTTCATGCTATTTTTTTAGTCTAAGAGTACTTATCTTCTCTAATGTCTAGGAAATAATGATAAAATATGGAAAATATAATCAAATATATCAAGACATACCCCTTCATTGCAAAACCAAGCAAATGCAAAAAATTAGATATGGAAACTGCTGTCATTCTGGTGGGATTTATGTATGAGATACTGGTTATTGTTCTCATATGGCTTTATGTGATTTTTTTTTTCTTTTTAAGAATAACAGGTGTAGTGTATTAGATAATAATGGAAAGCTATAGTTAATACTGAGAATCCATATTCATAAAGTGGAAAAAAAATGTGAGTTAAATTCTAAACATTGTTTTGAGTTGGATCAAGAAATGCTGAAATGTTTAACTGTCACTTTTTTAACCTTTCTGAGCCAACCTATGCAAAAGAGCAGGAAGAAATGTCAACCTAGAGACACTGTCCATCAGTCTGTGGCATAGTACAAGCATCTGGTAAACACAGAGTCCCATGGGGACTCACTTGAGGCACTGACACTATATTTTTGCACGTATGTGAAAGACAAAATGTTAAACTCATGCAAGTATCTGTATATTCCTTACAAAGGCCTAAATTACTTGGGAAATGATGAAACTGAATGACCAAGAGAGCAATAAAAAGTATGTAATGATTTTTCTCCACAGACTCACACTGCAGTACTGGACCTCTTCCCACTTTCTTGCTGAAAGGGGCTACTCCCAGAGATGCCTAGAATGGCTGACAGTTATGCTAACTGTACAAAGCTGGAGGAGGAACTTAGCTAAGTTCTTCTGCCCTGTTTTCTGAACAGGTCATTCTTTCAAGCAGCAGCTTTAGCAATTCACTTCAATTTTGAGGAAATGAGTTTTGTTACTTGACTACTCTGTTCTGAGAAATACCTTTGGCTTGTCAATAGGAAAGGTCCATTTTGCGGTTCAATCAATGTGTAAAGGAGATTTTTCAGTCACAGGAGATTCTTACCTTTCAATAGAGCTACTTTCCCACCTCTCCTTTCCCAGGCAAGTCCCAGCCTCTCTTACAGTTGTATTGTTTGAAAACCATTACCCCTCAGTAATGGTATGAGGGTTGTGATCTAAAACTTGTCTGTAACCATTTCAAAGTGCTAACACTGGTGATAATGTCCCCTCAGTGACTAAAGGAACACCAACTGAATTGAAATGTTCTCTTGTTAATGGAAAAAAAACATAAAAATAAAAAACCTCTGCAACTTCAGGGAGAGTGAGCAACAATGACATTTACAATGGTGAGAACAGCAGGGAGCTCTCTGTACATACTGGGTAAAAGAATAGTGCCTTGGTTATATTGGGGATGAGTTTCTATTAAGAGGTGATTTGGGTCTCTATGCTGTAGGTTTTGGGGCTCTCAAGAGGAATTAAGATGCCTCCCTGGAAAACCTGGGTACCATTATATAAAGGATATTTAAATGGCCTGGGGTGCAAATATGACACATTTCCTAATATGTCAGAACAGAGTCAGAATTTGACATTAACTTCCAAATGGAGCTAATTCAGAAACCCATCTTTTAATCAACTTGGCTATTTCCATATATCTATTTTTATATTTTTTGCCTGTTACCATAATTAAAGGTCATTTTGACAAGGGTGCTCTTTTGGGTTTCCATTTCTAGTCCCTCTCTACGCCTTTGTGTTTTCTGTCTTTTTAATTTCAATTGTAATCTGAATTAGATATGAGAATAATAGTTATATTGGGTTTTGCCTTATACATTATTGGAATTCAGGAAATGGAGATGGTTTCCTGCAATTATATGATTCATATCCTTTCTGTAATTAATTGTGATCTCATGACTACAGTAGTAGTTTATTTGACTATAGATCAAAAGTCAATATTCTGAAAGGATCAGATCTCTTGCTAGGGTGGCATCAATGCTTTAGGTATTCAGTGAATATTAATTGATGCTAATAAAGATATTAATGAATGGTAAAAGATGATAATTGTTAAAAGTAAGCAGATCATATATTTTAACTTAAATTTTATATTGTAACATAATAATAATTGATAGGCTACTATTATCTGCTAGAGGAGGGAAAAACCCCTCCCTTCCCAACTCCTTTTAAAAAAGTATGTTTATTCTCAGACACCGAGAGTCATCTAAAAATTAAAATCTATCCCTTAGTGAAAAATCTCTTCCTACAATTTTTACCAGTTTAATTTTGTAACAAATCTGCTTTTAAATTGCATTGTCAAGAGGGTAAATTTCTGCAAATACATTTAAGTGGTAGCATTAAGTTTAATAGCCATTCTTTTAAAATATATGGTTAACTAGACTTGCACCAACTGTCTAATTTCAAAAAAGTATATACGTAAACTTTCTCATTTATATTTATGACATCTCAAAAAAAATAATTGCTGTTATAAGACTCACAATAGCTATGTTGCNACCTCTCCTTTCCCAGGCAAGTCCCAGCCTCTCTTACAGTTGTATTGTTTGAAAACCATTACCCCTCAGTAATGGTATGAGGGTTGTGATCTAAAACTTGTCTGTAACCATTTCAAAGTGCTAACACTGGTGATAATGTCCCCTCAGTGACTAAAGGAACACCAACTGAATTGAAATGTTCTCTTGTTAATGGAAAAAAAACATAAAAATAAAAAACCTCTGCAACTTCAGGGAGAGTGAGCAACAATGACATTTACAATGGTGAGAACAGCAGGGAGCTCTCTGTACATACTGGGTAAAAGAATAGTGCCTTGGTTATATTGGGGATGAGTTTCTATTAAGAGGTGATTTGGGTCTCTATGCTGTAGGTTTTGGGGCTCTCAAGAGGAATTAAGATGCCTCCCTGGAAAACCTGGGTACCATTATATAAAGGATATTTAAATGGCCTGGGGTGCAAATATGACACATTTCCTAATATGTCAGAACAGAGTCAGAATTTGACATTAACTTCCAAATGGAGCTAATTCAGAAACCCATCTTTTAATCAACTTGGCTATTTCCATATATCTATTTTTATATTTTTTGCCTGTTACCATAATTAAAGGTCATTTTGACAAGGGTGCTCTTTTGGGTTTCCATTTCTAGTCCCTCTCTACGCCTTTGTGTTTTCTGTCTTTTTAATTTCAATTGTAATCTGAATTAGATATGAGAATAATAGTTATATTGGGTTTTGCCTTATACATTATTGGAATTCAGGAAATGGAGATGGTTTCCTGCAATTATATGATTCATATCCTTTCTGTAATTAATTGTGATCTCATGACTACAGTAGTAGTTTATTTGACTATAGATCAAAAGTCAATATTCTGAAAGGATCAGATCTCTTGCTAGGGTGGCATCAATGCTTTAGGTATTCAGTGAATATTAATTGATGCTAATAAAGATATTAATGAATGGTAAAAGATGATAATTGCTAAAAGTAAGCAGATCATATATTTTAACTTAAATTTTATATTGTAACATAATAATAATTGATAGGCTACTATTATCTGCTAGAGGAGGGAAAAACCCCTCCCTACCCAACTCCTTTTAAAAAAGTATGTTTATTCTCAGACACCGAGAGTCATCTAAAAATTAAAATCTATCCCTTAGTGAAAAATCTCTTCCTACAATTTTTACCAGTTTAATTTTGTAACAAATCTGCTTTTAAATTGCATTGTCAAGAGGGTAAATTTCTGCAAATACATTTAAGTGGTAGCATTAAGTTTAATAGCCATTCTTTTAAAATATATGGTTAACTAGACTTGCACCAACTGTCTAATTTCAAAAAAGTATATACGTAAACTTTCTCATTTATATTTATGACATCTCAAAAAAAATAATTGCTGTTATAAGACTCACAATAGCTATGTTGCAGATTTATAGTGTATGCATATATCTTTCAGAATGCAGAATTCTTGCATAGTATGATATGTGCTTTGGGTATGCATCAAAAAGAATTTCCAAATTTTATATTGGCATGTGGAAGAAGAGGGTGAATTATCAGTGATATTGAGATATTAATTATTCAGTTTTACTTCCATGTTTTATGAATAATGTATATGACAGTCAACAGTAGAACAGGTTCCCATCAGCATGAAATACTCTATAAACATATACAGGAACACTAGGATACTCCTGATGTAATTAACTGGTCTTGGTCTTAGTATGAAGACTTCATTGTTGTCAAGATTGGTAGGACAGGTTTGTTTTCCTATGCCTTTGGTGTTGGCCCAGCAGATAGCATGAGATAAAGTTAATAAGGCAAAAGTGGATTAATTCTATTGATAAAGTTTAGAAAAGTTTTGAACTATGATCTATGGCAAATTGTGGTAGAAAAAGTAACTTTCCTTCCTTCCTTCCTTGTTCTTTTTTTCCTCTCAGCTTATTAAAAAAAAAAAAAAAAGTTCTTTACTTTTACCAGTAAATATTTGCCAGCATTTGCTTAGTGTCAGAACATAAGACAGTGCTTATTACAAGCTCAGATTCTGAGGCAATTGAGAGTCTTTCCCAAACCAAGTTCTAGTATCCAGGAAACTTTATTTCTCTAATAATTTCTCTACTGGAAGAAATGGTGAAAATAACACCTAAACTAATAAGTTGATATGAGGACTAAATGAAATAATTCTTGAGGAAAAATGCTGATTACAATTATTATTGGTATTGTTGTTAAAGAAGCACCTTAATTTTTGTATGGTATGCCAGGTACAATGAGAACAACTGAGGATAAAGTATTATTTGAAAGCAAGGAAAATAAAAACACAATTGGGAATTAAAAAATAAACTCAAAATGAAGTAAAAGTGAATTCAAATGTGTTGAAATTTTATGAATATATAGTGAAATAAGCTATTTTTTTCTGCACTGGCTAGCTGGCAAGAGCATCATAAAAATGATTAAGGAAAAAGTTCAAGTTTCTTGCAAAGAGGGAACAAAGAAGTTTATGACTCCCTCCTCAAAACTCAACTCTTGGAAAATTAAAGACAGGAGGGGAACATGGCCTTTAAGAACCAGTTGATCAAACAAACAATAACAATAAAATATGAATAACCAACCAATATGATTGGTTACTCAGACAGTAAAGAATCTGCCTGCAATAGGGGAGATCTGGGATAGCTCAGCTGGTAAAGATTCTGGCTGCAATGCAAGAGACCCTGGTTTGATTCTTGGGTCAGGAAGATCCCCTGGAGAAGGGATAGACTACCCATTCCAGTATTCTTGGGCTTCCCTTGTGGCTCATCTGGTAAAGAATCCACCTGCAATGTGGAAGACCTGGGTTCAATCCCTGGGTTGGGAAGATCCCCTGGAGAAAAGAACAGCTACCCACTCCAGTATTCTGACTACCCATTCCAGTATTCTGGCATAGAGAATTCCATGGACTGTGTAGTCCATGGGGTCGCAAAGAGTCAGACACTACTAAATGACTTTCGCTTACTCAGGTTTCAATCACTGAGTCAGGAAGATCCCCTAGTGAAGTAAATGGCAACCCAATCCAGTATTCTTGCCTGGAGAATCCCATGGACTGATGAGCCTGGTGGGCTATGGTCCATGGAGTCACAAAGAGTCAGACTCCACTGAGCGACCAGCTCTTTTACTTTCTTTCAACCAAACAACAACACAGTTAAAACAATCATAAATTGACTGAGTATTGTCTTATACTGGACTGTTTAGGCACGTGTGACTGCTGTCTGGGAAAAAAAGACAATTGAAGCCTGCAGGGAGAAGATAGCTTCAAGAAATGTTCTAGGTTTTGTTCCCACCTTAGCCCCTGGTAGTCTTTATTTCTTTAGAACAAAACTCCACAACTATTGCCTAAGTCATATGCAGTAGTTTCCTCGGGTTATTTCTATGCATTGAAAAGTCTGGAGTTAACCAAAAACAGGTAAAAATTTAGTACCCCTTGGGCATTATTGTTTCAATCTGACCATAAGATTTTCTTCATGGCCTGATAGAAAATGGGAATAATTAAACTGGCTAAAATTATCATCAAAAAAAGGGAGATCTGACTTTGAAGCCTTATTCAGTCCATATCTGCAGACCATAACTGACAACCTGAAGGTAACGTAAATCCACAGAATCAGAAACTAGATATTTGAAGAAGAAAACACCATGAAAGCATCTGGCCCACAGAAAGTAAACTAAATTTATTAAAAGAGATGTAAACATTTTTAAAGAAAACAAAGATACTGGCAGTATAAATAAATAATTTGAGATCATA
>SJYQ01000512.1:56641-94924 GCA_006410935.1 Redunca redunca | reverse complement strand
GGACCTTAGTTGGCAAAGTAATGTCTCTGCTTTTGAATATGCTATCTAGGTTGCTCATAGCTTTTCTTCCAAGGAGTAAGTGTCTTTTAATTTCATGGCTGCAGTCACCATCTGCAGTGATTTTGGAGCCCCCCAAAATAAAGTCTGACACTGTTTCCACTGTTTCCCCATCTATTTCCCATGAAGTGATGGGACCGGATGCCATGATCTAGTCATAGGAAGCATAAAATAAAATAAATATGTTGCTGCAAATTACAGGGGTGAAGGCAGGTTATTCAGTCTACAAGAACTGGCTCACAATATGAATAAAAAACACTGAAACTCTATCTTTACACAAACCCAAGTAGCTCCTATTGAATTAATTATCTAAAAGTGAAAGAGAAAACTATAAAGTTAGTAGAAGAAAGTGTGAAAACTATTTCTTCCCTAGGGAGAAGGAATTCTTATGAAAAAATTCTCACCAATAAAGCTTTTTATAAAGATTCATTGAATCACATCACCAATAACTTTTGCCAGTGAATAATACTATAGACAGAATTATTAGAAGAGTGTCAAAATGGGAGACACTATTTCCATCTCCAAAATTCAGTTATTGAATGTCCCTTCCTGCAAAATTAAGGAGATCTTGTCAATGAAAAATAATTATACAGCAGTTCCAAGGAACATATGAGGGGTTGTAAACTGCAATTTACAGAGGACAAATACTAAAGTACTAATACAATATGAAGAGATGCACAGTATTTTGCAAATGCGAGCAACAATGAGATATCAGCTTATACCTATTTCTCTGGCAAAACTTTAAAAACTGAACTATTCTAAGTATGTGGGTGACTGTTAAAATATAACAACTCTCAAGCATGGGTGGTGACTCTGTATATTATGATATCTATTCTACACAGCAACCTGCCAGGACACTATCAAATTGCTCTAATGCATATATTTTATCCTAGCAGTTCTGCTCCTAGGAATTCATAATGTAGAACTGCTTACATGCATTCAGAAAGGGTCATTTAGTAGGATGTATAATACTATGCCATGAGTGATAATGAAGAATTACAGGCAATTGAAGTCCCCATCACTTGAAAAGCAGATGGAAAGTAATGGAGTGGATGCACATCATACTGCAGAAGAAGGAATACACACATAACAGAGCATGGTTGGATCTTACAAATATAGCTCTGAATTAAGCACACGCATACATAAATGAGTTACAAACCACAATATCACTTATGTACATTTTTAAATGACATAATCACTATGTATTTTAAAAGAACACTGAACAAAGATGCATAATAAATACGTTGGAAATTTTGCCTCTGGGAAGGAATGGAGAAAAATGTCCAGGAAATAAAGGAAGACAGCAAAGAAGGGATGAAGGTAAGGAGGGAAAGACGGAAAGAGAGATGCAAGGAGGAAGAAAGGGACTAATGAGAGGAGAGTGAGAAGGAGGTCAAAGCAAAAGAGAGGAAATTCGAATGGACCAATAATGATAACATATCATGAGCAGTATAATTCATTCATTCCAAAAAAGGGGACCAGTAATTTGTAAGAGAACATCTCTCTCACCAAAGAAAGATGCATATATATATATATATATATATATACATACACACACACAAATACATGTTCCACTTTGTACAAATACATCTCAGAGTTATGCACAGTTAAACAAATACAGTAGAAAAAGATGGAAATCATGAAATCCATGACTCAAAACCTCTGGTATAATTTGTACATCTCATATCATAGTGTGACAAATATGGCATTCATTAATCAAATCATTCATGCCATAATTGTTTTTCTTAAAAGGAAAAAAAATAACTTTATTCATTTATGCTCTTGAAAAGGAGTAACACTTCAGGGTTTATGGCAGCAACTGAGGTTTGTATGTCTATTGCCCAGGGTATGGGTGCATATGACTCCTCCCAGGCCCCTTTAGGTGCATGGTGCTGGTGACAGAACCAAAGTCAAACAAGATTGTAGCTGCATCTTCAAAGGTACAGAACTGTTTCCAGGTCTTAGAACTGGGACCACAGTCAGAGAGTCTTTGATCTCAACGAAGCAGCTTTTGGCTGAATTTTATCTTGTTGGTTTCCTATTTCATGATCTGCAAAAAATATACTCATAAATAATCCATCAAATTTAAAATTTCTGCTCTTTGAGAAATGCTAGTAAGAATGAAAGTACAACTCATACATCAAAAGAGTATATGGGGGTCAAGAACCTGGCTCTGCATGGCTCCTGTCAGGCATCTGGTCTCCTTAGGACCCATTAGGGCATCAGCTTTGGGACATTGTGTGGTTCATGTTGACAAGAGTCTGGTCTCCTCAGGACTTGCAGGGAGGTGGTGACACTGAAGGAAAAGATGAATTCAACCATTCAGATGGATTTCTTGTGCATTATTACCTCCTCAGAGATTGCTTCCTTGATTACTATGCCTAAAACTTTCTGTTGAAAAATCAACTGATGGCTTTATTCCTTGAGGCCTCTGCCTCAAGGACCCTGCCCCCTGGTGAGCCACTGCCTCTTCTTGCCTCCCCAGGAAACCTTCTAATATGTGTAGGAGGCTTCTCTGAGAGGGAGACATTCTTTCATCCAGATAATGAACAAAGTGGCATCAGATGGCCTCTGCTGGGAAGCTGCCACAGAAACTAGGGACAGATCAAAGCAGAAGAGGACCGACATCTGCTGCAAATAAAGCACGGAAGAGTTTCTGCTGAGTCGGAGCTCTCTGTTGTGTTCTTATGTACTGGATTTTGGAATTCAAGACAAGGCCCTTTCATTTCAGTTGAAATTCCTCTTGGTAGATTGGACCTAAGTTGGTCAGCAGACAGGATTACCACCTCACTCAGTCTTGCTCATCAGAGGAAAAACAAAAAATCAAACAAAACCTCAGCACAAATCCTACCCTATATGAAACTTACAAAACCACTGGACCAAACTTTGGAGGGCAGAAACCAAAAGGAAGAAAGAATTCAACGTTGATGCCTAGGAAGGATACCTCAAACACAATAAGTTAAAAAAAAAAAAAAAAAAAACTATTGAAAAGGCAGAGAAATACTACACAAATGAAGGAACAAGCTAGAAACACAGAAGTCCAAATAAATTAAGAGGAAATAGGCAAACTACCCAAAAATGAATTCAGAAAAATGGTAGTGAAGATGATTAAAAACCTTGAAAACAAAATGGAAAAAATGCAAGAATCAATTAACAAAGACCTAGAAAAATTAAATAATAAACATACAGAGACAAACAACACAGTTACTGAAATTAAAAATACTCTAGAAGGATTCAATATCCGAAGCAGAAAAACAAATCAGTAATCTGGAAGAGAAAAGGGTGGAAATAACTTCTCAAGAGCAGAGTAAAGTGAAAAGAATGAAAAGAACTGAGGATAGTCTCAGAGACCTTTGGGACAATATCAAGTGCATCAACATTCAAATTATAAGGGTCCCAGAAGAAGAAGAGTAAAAGAAAAGGTATGAGAAATTTTTGAAGAGACTATAGTTAAAAATCTCCCCAACATGGAAAATGAAATAGTCAATCAAGCCCAAGAAGCACAAAGAGTCCCACACAGGATAAATTCGATGAGAAACACACCAAGACACATACTAACCAAACTAACAAAGACTAAACACAAAGAAAGAATATTAAAAGCAGCGAGGGAGAAGCAACAAGTAACATACAAGGGAAACCCAATAGGCTTAATGGTTGATCTTTGAGCAGAAACTCTGCAGGCCAGAAGGGAATTGCAGGATATATTTAAAGTATTGAAAGGGAAAAATCTACAACCAAGATTAATGGCAAGCATCTCATTCAAAATTGATGGAGAAATCAAAAGCTTTCCAGACAAGCAAAAGTTAAGAGAATTCAGTACCACAAAACCAGCTTTACAACGAATATTAAAGTGACTTATATAGTCAAGAAATACAAGAGAAGTAAAAAGATCTACAAAATCAACCCCAAACAATTAAGAAATTGGGAATAGGAAAATATATATCAATAATTTAAGTGTAAATGGATTAAATACTCCAACCAAAAGACACAGACTGGCTGAATGGATACAAAGACAAGACCCATATATACGCTGTCTAAAAGAAACCCACTTCACACCTAAAGACACATATAGACTGAAAGTGAGAGGATTGAAAAATATATTCCATGCAAATGGGAAGCAAAAAAAGTTGGAGTAGCAATCCTCGTATCAGACAAAATAGACCTTAATATAAAAAGATTACAAGAGATAATGAAGGACACTACATAATGATCAAGGGATCAACCCAAAAGCAAGACATAACAATTGTAAATATCTATGAACCCAGCATAGGAGCACCTCAATACATAAGACAAACACTAACAGACATAAAAGGAGAAATTGACAGTAACACATTAATAGCAGGAGACTTTAACACCCTACTCACAGCAATGGACAGATCATCAAAACAGAAAATTAATAAGGAAACACAAGTCTTAAATGATGCATTAGATTAGGTGGATCTCATTGATATCTTCAGATATTCCATCCAAATGCACAAGAATACACTGTCTTCTTAAATACACATGGAACATTCTCCAGGATAGACCACATCTTGGGTCACAAATCAAACCTGAGTAAATTTTAAAAAATTGAAATCACATCAAGCATCTTCTCTGACAATATGCTATAAAACTAGATATCAACTGCAAGGAAAAAAAATGTAAGAAACACAAACTCATGGAGATTATATAAAAAATTTCTAAATAACCAACAGGTCACTGAAGAAATCAAAAGGGAAATCAAAACATTTCTAGAAACAAATGACAATGAAAACACAAGAACTCAAAAGCTATGGGATGCAGCAAAAGCAATTCTCAGAGGGAAGTTTATAGCAACACAATCCTACCTAAAGAAAGAAGAAAAACATCTAATAAACAACCTAACTTTATACCTAAAACAACTGGAAAAAGAACAACAACAACAAAACCAAAATTAGTAGAAGGAAAGAAATAAAGATCTGAGCAGAAATAAATGAAAAAGAAGTGAAAGAAACAATAGTAAAGATTAATAAAACTAAAAGCTGTTTCTTTGAGAAGATAAACAAAACTGACAAGCATTTATCCAGAATCATCAAGAAAAAGGAGAGAAGAATCAAACAAACAAACAAAAAGAAATGAAAAAGGAGAGGTTACAACAGATAATGCAGAAATACAAAGGATTGTAAAACACTATTATGAACAAGTGTAAGGTAATAAAATGAATAACGTGGATGAAATGGACAGATTCTTAGAAAAGTTCAATCTTCCAAGACTGAACCAGGGAGAAATAGAAATTATGAACAACCCAATTACAAATACTGAAATTGAAGCTGTGATCAAAAATCTCCCAAAAAAACAAGAGCCCAGGGCCAGATGGTTTCACAGAATTCTATCAAACATTTAGAAAAGAGCTAATGCCTATCCTTCTAAAATTCTTTCAAAATATTGCAAAGGAAGGAATACATTCAAACTCATCCTATGAGGCTACCATAATCCTGATACCAAAACCAGACAAAGACAACACTCACAAAAAAGAAAACTACAGGCTAATAACACAAAAAAGAAAACTACAGGCCAATATCACTGATGAACATAAATGCAAATCTCCTCAATAAAATTTTAACAAACAGAATTCAGCAACACATCAAAAAGCTCATACACCATAATCAAGTTGGGTTTATACCAGGAAGGCAAGCATTCTTCAATATATGAAAATCAATCAATGTGATACACTATATTAACAAATTGAAAGATAAAAACCATATGATTATCTCAATAGATGTAGAAAAAGCCTTTGATAAAATTTAGCACCGATTTTGATTAAAACTCTTCAAAACATAGAAGAAACCTACCTTAGCATAATGAAGTCCATATATGATAAGCATACTGCAAACCTTATTCTCAATGGTGAAAAAATGAAAACATTTCCCCTAAGATCAGGAGCAAGACAAGGGTGTCAATTTTTACCACTATCATTCAACATAGTTCTGGAAGTCCTAGCTATAGCAACCAGATAAGAAAAAGAAATAAAAGGAATCCAGATCAGAAAAGAAGTAAAGCTCTCACTGTTTGCAGATGACATGATACTGTACATAGAAAATCCTAAAGATAGTATGAGAAAATTACTAGAGCTAATCAGTAAATTTAGCAAAATTTCAGGATATAAAATCAATATATAGAAATTACTTCCATTTCTATATAGTAACAATGAAAAATCAGAAAGAGAAATTAAGGAATCAATTCCATTCACCAATGAAACCAAAATAATTAAATATCTAGGAATAAACTTACCTAAAGAGACAAACAACAGACTGGTTCCAAATAGGAAAAGGAGTACGTTGAGGCTGTATATTGTCACCCTGCTTATTTAACTTCTATGCAGAGTACATCATGAGAAACGGTGGGCTGGGGGAGGCACAAGCTGGAATCAAGATTGCTGGGAGAAATATCAATAACCTTAGATATGCAGATGATACCACCCTTATGGCAGAAAGTGAAGAAGAACTAAAGGGCCTCTTGATGAAAGTGAAAGAGCAGAGTGAAAAAGTTGGCTTTAAGCTCAACATTCAGAAAACTAAGATCATGGTATCTGGTCCCATCACTTCATGGGAAATAGATGGGAAAACAGTGGAAACAGTGTCAGACTTTATTTTTCTGGGCTCCAAAGTCACTGCAGATGGTGATTGCAGCCATGAAATTAAAAGATGCTTACTCCTTGGAAGGAAAGTTATGACCAACCTAGATAGCATATTAAAAAGCAGAGACATCACTTTGTCAACAAAGGTCCGTCTAGTCAAGGCTATGGTTTTTCCAGTAGTCATGTATGGATGTGAGAGTTGGACTATAAAGAAAGCTGAGTGCTGAAGAATTGATGCTTTTGAACTGTGGTGTTGGAGAAGACTCTTGAGAGTTCCTTGGACTGTAAGGAGATCCAACCAGTCCATTATAAAGGAGATCAGTGCTGGGTGTTCATTGGAAAGACTGATGTTGAAGCTGCAACTCCAATACTTTGGCCACCTGATGTGAAGAGCTGACTCATTGGAAAAGACCCTGATGCTGGGAAAGATTGAGGGCAGGAGGAGAAGGGGTTGACAGAGGATGAGACGGTTGGATGGCATCATTGACTCAATGGATATGGGTTTGGGTGGATTCCAGGAGTTGGTGATGGACATGGAGGAGATGGGAATACCAGACCACCTGACCTTCAGAAACCTATATGCAGGTCAGGAAGCAACAGTTAGAACTGGACATGAAACAACAAACTGGTTCCAAATAGGCAAAGGAGTACGTCAAGTCTGTATATTGTCAGTCTGCTTATTTAACTTATATTCAGAGTACATCATGAGAAATGCTGGGCTGGAGGAAGCTCAAGGTGGAATCAAAATTGCTAGGAGAATATCAATAACCTCAGATATGCAGATAACACCACCTTTACGGCAGAAAGTGAAGACAAAATAAAGAGCCTCTTGATGAAAATGAATGAGGAGAATTTGGATGTAGACAGCAGCAAAAAAATCCTGGGATATCTCCTGTATTTCTCGGCCATCAAAGCACACTGCTTCCCTCTAAGAAAACTGCAGGTTCATTTCACAATATTTCCCACTGCTTCTCTAACTCATACACCTTTGCCCAGGCTAGAACTGCACCAGTTTTCCACTAGGAATTCTTGATATTTTCTTGGAAAATCTTTATACATCAGTTTAAGGGTCCTCATTGATTGTCCTCACCATAGAACTACAGCCTAACTGGCTTTCTCTAATCTCCTGATTTTGCCTTTATCCTGAAAGAAATCCTTTCTTTCTGTTCATGTTTCTTTATATCTTCTTCCTCTAGGGAACCTAGACTGATAACTTCAGTGGACTTTGGTTTTAGGAAACAAATACCAAGTAAGATGAATGTCATGCAGACCACTGCTTTTTCTTCCTGCCAGAAATGCCTCTTATGAAAAGGCAGCTTGGGACTTCCCTGGCTCACTTCCACTGCAGGGTGCATGAGTTCTATTCCTGGTTAAGGAACTAAGATCCCATGTGCCTAGAGTGCAGGTGTGCTAAGTAGCTTCAGTCATGTCCGACTCTTTGCAACCCTATGGACTGTAGGGCACCAGGCTCCTCTGTCCATGGGATTCTCTAAGCAAAAATACTGGAGTCGATTGCAATGTTCTTCTCCAAGGGATCTTCTTGTCCCAGGGATGGAACCCGCATCCCTTACACTCCTGCAGTGGCAAGTGGGGTTCTTTACCAATAGTGCCACCTGGAAAGCTGAATGCCTAGCAGCACTCCTCCTCCCCAGCCATGCCTCTGCCACCAAAAAAAAAAAAAAAAAAAAGGCAGCTCAGAGCCCTGTTATCTGCAGAACAGAAGAAAGGTAAGGAAAAATTACAATGAGAAAGAGGAAACAATGATGTCTCAGACATTACTCAAGGAAACAAAGTATTTGATTTCCAAATTTTTTATGGCAATTGCTGAAATATTTTCAGAAGTCCAATTCAGCGAACAAAACTATTGCAGGCTGCAGGGCCTCACAAAGCATTGCACTTGCTGTGCTTCATAAGGAAGACCAGTAGAGTTAGATTCTACTCTGGAAGAAGGTAAAGTATACCAGACAACAACTGTTAAGATTAGGCTGTGGAAATTCACACATGTCTGTGTGTATATGAGAAAGACAGACAGACAGATGGACAAGAAGTAAAACTGCACTGCTCACGAAATAAGATGTAGCTCCCATCACTTACTTTCTCAAATACTATACTACTGTATTCTCACTTCAACCTTTGTGAGAAAGTAGTTTAATTGTAATCTATATTTTTAAAATTAGGTTTAGAGTTCTTAAGTGACTTGCCAAAATTAAAGTGACAGAGGTGAGATTTGAAATCAAAGGTACCTCTTTTAAATATCTTGATAGTCTGGTATTATCAGCAGAACTAGGTTGATATTCTGCTTTGACAATTTGGCACACAAGAAGCGTTTTTCTATAACTGGGGATAACCAATTAGATAACCACTATACTGACTACTTCTAAGGGAACCGTTGCCACAAATGCAACAGACTGGTAAGCCAGTTTGATTTTCTTAACAAGAGCAATTACTCTGCTTTCCCTGAAGATAATGTGAATGTGTCAATACTTTTAAATCATTTTGATCATGTATATCTTTAGAAAATTAAAATGTATTATCTATTTGCTGCAATTCCAGACTTCTTATTAATGAAAAACTAATTTCAAGGAAGACAAACTGAAGTGCTTTCTAAAAGAAATTGTTTACTCTGTTGGTGTGGGTAATTCTTTACTGGCAAACATTTGTTATGGGCAAGTTTTAGTAAGTGACCAAGAAATACAACTGTAGAGGGAAAAGCTAGTCACGCTACAAGACAATTAGTGAAGCAAAGTTGGTAGTCCTGTAGTAGATTTCTTCCAGCTCTCCAGACCCGCTTTCTACCTCCTCCTTCCTCTCAGGCTTTAAGGACTGGTTTTGTTGGGGTAGGTGTGTTGGGCCCTGTTGGAGAAGGGAGAAAGAAGAGTGAAGCCAAGGTCCTTATTCAACTTGCTATCTCTCAGTGAGAGCAACTTAGATTGTCTGTGTCCTTAAAAAGACAGCATGTTCTAGAAGATTCTTCCTTATTTTGGCACTTGGAAGCCTCTTTTTCCCCTTATCCCTTCAATCTGGAGGTGATAACATTCCTGTGGCAAACAGTCAAGGAAAAGAATGCAGACTCCCCTAGGGCAAAGAAAACTCACTTCCTAGCCAAAATCTGAAGTAATCCACAAAGAAGTGTGCCATGGAGTCCTTTTCTTTCAGCTTTCTGTAACCATCCACTTGCTTGTAATTAATTTCTTTGTAAATAAACCTTCTTCAAATTACCTTAATTTGAGTATGCCATCTGTTTCTTGTTTGGACCCTGAGTGACAAAAATTATTATGTAAACTTCCAGAAATTTCCTTACTTTTAAAATCTTTTATTTTTTCCTGCACAATTAATAGCATTTTCTGTACAAGACTGACTTTGTAAAATTAACAACATATCAAAGTTTTTTTTCCCATATTTCCATTTTTCATAACTTCTGAATCTATTGAATGAGAATTTAATGTCACCACAAGATTGAAAATTATTTGCTTTCCAGAAAAGAAAGTCATTCTTTTCTTTCAACCCCATGTGCCAATGATTTTCTTTAAATCCTTTCATAGGTACCTAGTAAAAATAGCACATTTACTACCCTAGTAAAGAGTATGTGTCACTTGAAAGTAAAAAATATCAAAGCACAGACTCCTCTGGTGGCACAGTGGAGAAGAATCCGCCTGCCAATATAGGGGACATGGGTTCAATCCCTGTTCTGGAAACAGCTCACATGCTGTGGAGCAACTAAGCCTGTGTGGCACAACTGCTGAGCCTGTGTGCTGCGACTACTGAAGCCTGTGCTCGCTAGAGCCCATGCTCCATGACAAGAGAAGCCACTGTAATGAGAAGTCTGGGTGCCACAAGGAAGAACAGCCCCTGCTTGCTGCAACTAGAGAAAGCCCATGCAAAGCAGCAAAGACCCAGCACAGTCAAAAATAAATACATAAGTGTCAAAGAGCAGGTGGCCCTTATTATCACTGGGATGAGGGTCAGAAAGTTAAGAAAGTTAATTCTCTCAGTCGTGTCCAACTCTTTGCGACCCCGTGGACTGTAGCCCACCAGGCTCCTCCATCCGTGGCATTCTCCAGGCAAGAATACTGGAGGGGGTTGCCATTTCCTTCTCCAGGAGATCTTCCTGACCCAGGGATTGAACCCAGGTCTCCTGCATTAGAGGCAGACACTTTAACGTCTTAGCCACCAGGAAAGAGCCGAATGAGGGATGAGGGTTGAACCATATCAAATCAGCACATTATACAGCTTAAACTTATACAGTATGATATGTCAGTTATATCTCAGTTTTTATATTGGAGTCTATAAAACCATTGCTGAAAACAGTGATTATAGGCCTTTTTTCTACACACTTATGTATCCTTTGAACAGACTTTGAACATTTTCAGGGGGTGGAGAGGGAAGAGACCATCTTTTGACTCAGAATGAACTGGCAAGCTGTGTGTGTCTCCTCTGCACATCTTTCAGGCATCTGCAATGATCATCTTTCTTGTGTAGCTACTCTTCACTTACATTAACTCAGCTTCACAGGAACTTTGAATAAACACACCCACATGTTTTCAGTCTCTTGACATCTTCTTAATTCCCATTGATATATTTATTATCAGAATGTTTTAATAAAATCATTGGAATGCCTTTCCAATTATATAAATATTCTGGAGAAGTGTTAAATAGCATTAACAAATGAAATAAAGTATAATGAAATCTAAAAGGAATAACATAGCTCTGAGAAAAATTATGCTTTCACAGAAGATAAAACCATATGGCCAACTGAGAACCACTTTGCCTTATTTATATCATCTTATTATTAAATGTTCCATATGCTATTGTCTAGAAGACTGGAACCACATTATGTTTAAACAGATTCGATCTATTCATTTGTTGAACATGACAAAGTAGGACAATTGTTTATTTCCCAAAAAAGCATACCATTTTCTCCATGGCACTCTTTTTTTTTGTGGATTACAACAGATTTTGGCTAGGAAGTGAGTTTTCTTTGCTCTAGGGGAGTCTGCATTCTTTTGGTTGGCAATTATCCTTTTCTTAGAGGTTACTTCAGCATGAAAATTCAAGAGTCTTATGAAACCTATCTCTATGCTCATATAATTCCTTTTACCATTTAAAATCTACATTAGTCTTTTTATGCCAAAGAAGATGGGCATTTTCTGTGAATCTCAGTCTGAAAGTATGTTATTGCAAAAAGCACTTTAATAGAGAAACACATTAAAAGTCTTTCAAACTGCATATTATAACTTTCTTTAATTAATGTAGATGGTTTCCCAAAGAGTCAAGATGTTAGTACCACCTAGCCCTTTTGCCCTTGCTTGGTTTAAGATAGATGGTTATACAACAAATGTCAGCCAGTCCAACACCCTATGCCTCTGACCTTGTTCACTGGGTTATGGAGTGGTGCATTGGCGCTCAGTCACTCAGGCATGTCCAAGTCTTTACACCCCCATGGACTGTAGCCCACCAGCCTCTTGTGTCCAAGGTATTTTCCAGACAAGAATACTGGACTGGGTTGCCATTTCCGACTCCAGAGTGTCTTCCTAACCCAGGAAGAGAATCCAAGGCTCTTGGATCTCCTGCATTGTCAGGCAGATTCTTTAAACTAACACCACCTGAATCTGCTTAAATATATGTGGGGGAAGAGACAGAGAAAGAAGACAGAGATAGAGAGAGCCTAGGGCATTTTGGTCTACAGTCCAGCTATGCCACAGACACTTTTCTAAACTTGATTTGGGATAATAAATTATTTTTCACTTAAGCTAGGCAGAAATGTATTTCTGTAATTTACAAATGAAAAGAAATAGTATTGAGTACTGTATTTTTAATTTATTAAGTTTGAAGTGAAAAGTGAAGTCGCTCAGTCATGTCCAACTCTTTGTGACCCCATGGACACCAGGCTCCTCCGTCCATGGGATTTTCTAGACAAGAGTACTGGAGTGGGTTGCCATTTCCTTCTCCAGGGAACTTCCCGACGCAGGGATCGAACCCAGGTCTCCCACATTGTAGACAGATGATTTCCGTCTGAGCCACCACTTGATCTTAGCCAAAAGGCCAAGAAGCGATAATTATTGCAAATTGTGGCATGTTGTTGCTGTTTTTCAGTCACTCAGTTTTGTTCAACTATTTGTGACACGATGCACTGCAGCACTCCAGGCTCCTCTGTTCTCCATTATCTCCAGGAGTTTGCTCATTTATGTGAATTGAGTCAGGGATGATATCTAAACATCTCATCTCACCCCCCTCTCCTCTTGCCTTCAATCTTTCCCAGCATCCGGGTCTTTTTCAGTGAGTTGGCTTTCCCATCAGGTGGTCAAAGATTTGGAGTTTCAGCATCAGTCCTCCCAATGATTATTGAGTTTATTTCCTTTAGGATTGACTAATTTGATATCCTTGCCATCCAAGAAACTCTCAAGAGTCTTCTCCAGTACCACAATTCAAAAGCATCAACACTTCAGTGCTTAGTCTTCTTTATGGTCCAAGTCTCTCATCCATACATGACTACTGGAAAAACCATAGCTTTGACTATACAGACCTTTGCTGGCAGAGTGATGTTTCTGCTTTTTAATACTCTGTCTAGATTTGTCATAGCTTTGCTTCCAAAAGTAGTATAAAGCAACACAAATTTATTATGTTAACAGTTCTGATGGTCAAAAGTCTGACAAAGTTCTCACTTAGCTAAAATCAAGGTCCGACAAGGCTATGTCCTCTTTTGGATGCTCTAAGGAAGAATATATTCCCTTGTCTTTTCCAATTACTGGAGGACATACTCATTCCTTCATTTGTGCTCTCTTTCTTCTATCTTCAAAAATCAGCAACATTCCATCTTTCTGTGACTTTCTTCTATGGTCACATCTCCCACTGACTTTTATTCTGCCTCCCTCTTTCACTTTTAAAAATCTTGTGATTACAATGGGCCAAAATAATCCAAACTAATCTCTCTATTTTAGGGTCAAATGATGAGTACACCTACTACCAATCGCAGTGTTAATTCACTACTTGCAAAGTAAACTAACATATTCATATGTTCTGGAGATTAGGATATAGACAGCCTTGTCTGACAAGGCACACCTCCAGATTTAAGATCATGTATGGGACTTCCCAAGTGGCCTTAGTGGTGAAGAACCTGCCCGCCAATGCAGGAGACAAAAGAGATGCAAGTTCAGTCCCTGGGTTTAGAAGATCCCCTGGAGGAGGGCACAGCAACCCACTCCAGTATGCTTGCCTGGAAACCCTTGGGCAGAGGAGCCTGGCAGGTTGCAGTCCATAGGGTTGCAGAATCGGACACAACTGAAGAACCTTAGCAAGCACACGTGCAAGAAAGGAAAATGTCACCAGAATCCTTGCTCAGAGGAAAGGAAGACAGTGACTGGAATAAGGTATGAAACAATGATTCTTTCATCTGCTTGATATATATAGCACTAAAGAGAATGGGGGTGCGGGGTCACCCATTCATTACCAGATTTATTATTTAAAATTATCTATTAGATGAGATTTTCTAGGTCTAGTGATTTCTTATGTTTTTTAAGTTGTCCCAAATCAATATTGAAAAAAAGAACACTTCTTGCAGAAGTAAAAATCAATTTAAAGGATATTTAGTTATGTCTAAATAAAGTTGAAAAAACCACATACTTTGTCTATTAGTTGGGGCTGCCATAATGAAGCACTGCAAACTGGGTGACTTAAATAGAAATTTACTGGCTCATTGTTCTCTGTTCCATGCCTCTTACCTAGCTTCTAGTGGTTTGCTGACAATTTGGGGTATTCCTGGTGGCTCAGGTGGTAAAGAATCTGCTTGCAAAGTTGGAGAGCCAGATTCAGTCCCTGGGTTGGGAAGTTCTCCTGGGGAAGGGAATGGCAGCCCTCTCCAGTATTCTTGCCTGGAGAATTCCGTGGACATAGGAGCCTGATGGGCTACATACAGTCCATGGGAACCCAAAGAGTCAGATACAACTGAGTGACTAACAAGTAGCAAATTCTCTTATAGAAGCCTCAACCCTATCTCTGCTTTCATCTCTGCTTGCAGTCAATACTTGTATGCATGTGTCTGTATCTATATCTAGATTTCCCTATTTCATAAGAACATCAGTTATTTTGGATTAGAGTGTACAGTAATGACCTCCTCTTAATTTTATTTCCCTCTGAAGATCCAGTATCCAAATAAGATCACATTCAAAAGTACACTTGGATTTGGGAAGTAAATATAGAATATCAGAGGGACACTATTAAACCCATTAATACCTTATAATAGAAATTTTATCTTAGGAATATACTAGAAAATGCTTTGCATAATTTTAACAGAATATAGGTTTAATGAAATTCATTACTACATTGCTTTCAATAGCAAACTATTGAGGGAAAATTATTCACCAATATGGTAATAGATATTTCAGTTCAGTCACTCAGTCATGTCTGACTCTTTGCGACCTCATGGACTGCAGCACACCAGGCTTCCCTGTGCATCACAAACCCCCAGAGTTTGCTCAAACTCATATCCATCAAATCAGTGATGCCATTCAACCATCTCATCCTCTGTAATCCCCCTCTTCTCCTGCCTTCAGTCTTTCCCAGCATCAGGGTCTTTTCAAATGAGTCAGTTTTTCACATCAGGTGGTCAAAATATTGGAGCTTCTGCTTCAGCATCAGGCCTTCCAATGAATACTCACGATTGATTTCCTTTAGGACTGACTGGATAGATATCCTTGAAGTCCAAAGGACTCTCAGGAGTCTTCTCCAACACCACAGTTGAAAAGCATCAATTCTTCAACACTCAGTTTGCTTTATAGTACAAATCTCACAGCTATATATGACCACCAGAAAAACCATAGCTTTAACTAGATGGACCTTTGTCAGCAAAGTAATGTCTCAGCTTTTTAATATGCTGTCCAGGCTGGTCATAGATTTTCTTCCAAGGAACAGGGTTTTTTTTTTTTTTTTTTATTTCATAGCTGCAATCACCATCTGCAGTGATTTTGGAGTCCAAGAAAATAAAGTCTGTCACTATTTCCTTCATTCCTCCATCTATTTGCCATGGAGTGATGGGACCAGATGCCATGATCTTCAATTTTTGAATGTTGAGTTTTAAGCCAACTTTTTCATTCTCCTCTTTCACTTTCATCAAGAGGCTTTTTAGTTCCTCTTCACTTTCTGCCATAAGTGTGGTGTCATCTGCATTTCTGAGGTTATGGATATTTCACCAGGCAATTTTCATTCTAGCTTGTGCTTCATCTAGACCAGCATTTTGCATGATGCACTCTGGTTATAAGTTAAATAAGCAGGGTAATAATAGACAGTCTTGAAGTACTCCTTTCCCAATTTGGAAGCAGTCTGTTTTTCCATATCCAGTTCTAACTGTTGCTTCTTGACCTGCATACAGATTTCTCAGGAGGCAGGTAAGGAGGTCTGGTATTCCCATCTCTTAAAGAGTTTTTCCATAGTTTGTTGTGATTGACACAGTCAATGGCTTTAGTGTAGTCAATACAGCAGAAGTAGATGTTTTTCTGGAACTCTCTTGCTTTTTCGATGATCCAATGGACATTGGCAGTTTGATCTCTGGATTCTCTGCCTTTTCTAAAACCAGCTTGAAAATCTGGAAGTTCATGGTTCATTTATTGTTTAAGCCTAGCTTGGAGAATTTTGATCATTACTTTGCTGTTGTGTGACATGAGAGCAATCCTGCGGTAGTTTGAACATTCTTTGCCATTGCCCTTCTTTGGGATTGGAATGAAAACTGACTTTTTCCAGTCCCGTGGCCACTGCTGAGTTTTCCAGATTTGCTGGCATATTGAGTGCAACACTTTAATAGGATCATCGTTTAAGATTTGAAATAGCTCAACTGGAATTCCATCACCTCCACTAGCTTTGTTCATAGTGATGCTTCCTAAGGCCCACTTGACTTCACATTCTTGGATTTCTGGCTCTAGGTGAGTGATCACACCATCGTGGTTATCTAGGTCATTAAGATCTTTTTTGTACAGTTGTTTTGTGTATTCTTGGCACCTCTTCTTAATATCTCCTGCTTATGTTAGTTCCATACCATTTCTGTCCTTTATTTTGCCCATCATTGCATGAAATGTTCCCTTGGTGTCTCTAATACTCTTGAAGAGATCTCTAGTCATTTCCATTCCATTGTTTTCCTCTATTTTTTTGCACTGATCACTGAGGAAGACTTTCTTATCTCTCCTTGCTATTCTTTGGGACTCTTCATTCAAATGGGTATATCCTTCCTTTTCTCTTTTGCCTTTAGCTTCTCTTTTCTCAACTATTTGTAAGGCCTCTCAGACAACCATTTTGCCTTTGTGCATTTCTTTTTCTTGGGGATGGTATTGATCACTGCTTCCTGATCTGTCTATCAGATTTAATCCCCTGAATCTGTGTGTCATTTCTACTGTTAAATTGTAAGGGACTTGATTTAGGTCATACCTGAATGTTCTAGTGGGTTTTCCTACTTTCTTCATTTTATGTCTGAATTTGGCAATAAGGGGATCATGATCTGAGCAACAGTCAGCTTGCAGTTTTGATTTGCTGACTGTATAGAGCTTCTCCATCTTCAGCTGCAAAGAATATAATCAATCTGATTTCAATATTGACCATCTGATGACATCCATGTGTAAGTCTTCTCTTGTGTTGTTGGAAGAAGGCATTTGCTATGCCCATTGAGTTCTCTTGCCACAACTCTGTTAGCCTTTGCCCTGCTTAATTTTGTACCCCAAGGCCAAATTTGCCTGTTGCTCCAGGTATTTCTTGACATCCTACTTTTGCACTCCAGTCCCCCATAGTGAAAAGGATATCCTTTTTTTCATGTTAGTTCTAGAAGGTCTTGTAGTTCTTCATAGAAACATTTAATTTCAGCTTTTTCAGCATTACTTGTTGGGGCATAGTCTTGGATTACTGTGGTATTGAATGGGTTGTTGAAACGAACAGAGTTCATTCTGTCATTTTTCAGATTGTACCCAAGTACTGCATTTTGGACTCTTTTGTTGACTATTAGGGCTACTCCATTTCTTCTAAGGGATTCTTGCCCACAGTAGTAGATATAATGTTCATCTGAATTAAATTCACCCATTCCAGTACATTTTAGTTCACTGATTCATAAAATGATGATGTTCACTCTTGCTATCTCCTGTTTGACCACTTCCAATTTACTTTGATTCATGGACCTAACACTCCAGGTTCCTACTCAATATTGCTGTTTATAGACTTTACTTCTATCACCAGTCACATCCACAACTGGGTATTGTTTTCTCTTTGGCTCTGCCTTTCATTCTTTCTGGAGTTATTTCTCCACTCTTCTCTAGTAGCATATTGGACACCTACTGACCTGGATAGTTCATCTTTCAATGTTATACCTTTTTGCTTTATGATACTGTTCATGAGGTTCTCAAGGCTATTTGCACCATACACACATCTTTCAATATTATCAGGTTTATGTTTCAAGGCAAATTGCCAAAACATTTGAGTGGAAACAATTGCCAATGTTGAGTGGAAAAAGAAAAGTTACAGTAAGAGAGCTTAGATATAATTTTGCAAGTGTACAAAGAAATGACATGCATAAAGTCTTTTTATTTTTTGAAAAAATGATTAGAAAAACCAATTTTATGAAAATAAGCTCAGTCTGGATGGAGGGGAAGTGGGCTGATGAGAGAAACAAAGACCTCTCGTTTACCTATAATATCCTATTTTTTTTTTAATATCTGAACTTTTTTTTTAATTTTCATTGGAGTATAGTTGATTTACAACACTCATATAAAGTGTTGTATGAGTTTCAGGTGTATAGCAAAATAAATCAGTTATACATATACATGTGTCTACCCTTTTTTAGATTCTTTTCCTATATAGGCCATTACAGATATTGGGTAGAGTTCCTTGTGCTGCTCAATAGGTCATTATTAGTTATCTGTTCCCAGGTGACTCAGTGCTAAAGAATTTGTCTGTGAATGGAGGATATGGGTTTAGTCTGTGAGTCAGAAATACGCCCTGGAGGAAGAAATCACATCCCATTCCAGTATTCTTACTGGGATAATTGCATGGACAAAGGAGTCTGGCACGCTACAGTCCATAGTGTTAGAAAGAGTTGGACATCACTGAGCAACTGAGCATGCAGAGACAGTGTGTATAACTCAATTCTAATTTTTCTGATTTATCTCTTCTTTCTTATTTCCCCATAACCACAGGTTTGCTTTATATATTTGTAACTTTACTTTTTTGTATTAATAAATAAGTTCATTTGTATAAAAGGTCTGAACTATTAAAAATATATGTTAGTAATTCTAATATTATCATCTGGTATCTAAATTATTATTTAGTTACATTTCTGACTTTTTTTTAACCTAAGAAAATTTTATAGAAGGAAAAATTATATTGATAACTTCAAACTAATATTTCTCAACATCGGACCCATGGATAAACCATAATAAATGAGCAGGATCTTAATATCATCATTTCTATCTTAAAGCAACCAGAATTTTATGAAAACACTGGGTAGACATATTTGCACTTTATTTTGCATGAATATACATATAGATTTGCTTGATTTGCAAACTATCTTAAAGCAGTTTAACATCAAGTATATAAGGTAAACTAAAATGCTATTACTTTAAAAACTGAATTAAAAGTTCAATTTTCAAATCCAAAATTAAAACAGAATTTTAGAAGTATAATAGTGTTTTGAGGGATAACAGTATTTCTCTTCTGCATAGCACAGCTGGAAGCAGGAGAAAGAAGGAATAGATTATTTGGGGGAAAATCATGAGAAACTATGGTGTAATGGCTAAGCACAAGATGTTAGAACTCCCATCTAACTGAATGCTAAACCCATCAGTTTTCTTATGTATAAAAAAAGGCTAATAAAGGTGGATATATCTTAAAGCTAAGAAAGTCCTATTGAAAGAGTTTATGTTTAAGAACTTGGCATAAAGTACTCTTTTAAAAAAAAAAATAGATGCTGACTTGTTCATTTGTTATTCCAGGAAGCCAATACCTCATTTCTGGACTGTGGCCAGGAACTGATGAAGAAATACCTTGGAGACTCAAGTAAAAAAGAAATCTGGATGTAGGTAAAGATTTTATTCAAATAGACTTTTGCAACAGGGAGAACAGTCTGAGGGTAAGGTCTACCTTTGTCTCAAAGGCTAAGCAGAAAGGACTCTTGTCCAGAGAGGAGTAAATTAAGCTTGAAAGAAATGGGTGTTGGAGAGTTGGATGAACAGATGACAGGATCTGATTGTTGACCCAATAATGTTTTTCCCTGAGGGCAGTCAGTTCTCAGGAGACCCCCTTTAAGGAGGAACTGTTTCCAATTGCAGTACTTTCTTAAATTCAAGGGTGAGCCAAGGTCTAAGGACCTGTGGGGAGAAAAGAAGACTGGCTAAAATTTGGCCAAGTTAAGTTAGAGGATATTTTGTCTAGATTGGTCAGGTAAGATACAAGCAAAGGAGTGAAGTAATTTTAAAAATTTATGGTAGAACCTGATTGATCCAATAGTGAGTATAATAGATTATAATTTGGAGAACAATTTTCCTAAAAAGTAGGTTTATGTATACCCTTGTGAAAAAGTAAACAAATTTAATTAACACAGATTTGCTCATTAGCAAATAGTGCTGGATTTATATTCCATTAAAGATGCTAAAGTGCAAAAATAAAAATGAAGGTAATTTTTTTTTATTAAATGTTAGTTGCAAATTATTGGCTCAACATTTATTATAGTGATTTTAATCAAGATTTGATAAAGATGCATGCTAGTACCCAGCATGAGGAATTCCACCCATGGCAAAGGTCATGAGGAAGGAGGCTTTGGCATACGCAAAGGCGGGATGCCTTGTTCCGGAGCATCTGCCCCCAAAACCACAGTGCCTACTTTACTGTTTTATGCTCTCACCTATACCTCTGACTTTATGGGGGGCTGACCCCCCACCACCTCTCTCGGAGAAGGAGTTAACTTGAAGCTCCAGTTAATAAAAATTCCTGGGTGTGACAAGAGTATTTCAACTTACAATCTCCTCTAAAGGTTTTCTAGCCTGCCTGAGCAGGTTCGTCCAGGCACATGTGATTGTTTACAGCCTCCCAACCGTGAGAGGCACGAGATGCTTTAAACTTTCTATATACAGATTCTTTTGAGAAGTTACAAAATAATTATTAGTATAGTATAGTGGGTTGATTAGAAATTATATTGGTGAAGGGTTTTTCATTTGTTGAGCCAATATTTGCTGCTAAATCTCCAAATTCCCTGCCCTTATAATGAATATAACTAGCATATAGAAAAAATAAGTATTAACCTTTAATATTAATCATGTTAAACCTTAGGCTAAGTGAATTCCTTTCTTGATTGTAACCCACTACACACTCACCCTATAAGAATGTGACTTTCTTTGGAGGATGGCACCTGGTTTAAGAAAAAATCACCCCTGGAAAAAATAAGTTTTCTGGTTGACTGACCGTTATCAGAAAGGGCCATAAAATGTCAGCAGGCCTCATGGCCATAAGATGATGTAAAACCCCTAAGACCTTTGTATAATTTTATATGAAGCACCTGATTGTGACAAGGGTCAGGTCTGCTGACCCCCCGTGACTCTGTATTCATCCCTATGTATAACAAAAAGTATATAAGCAAACCTGAAAATAAAGAAATCAGATCAGTTTCTGGAAAGACTGATTCCCCCATGTCGTTCTTTCTTTCCCCTTCTGGCTGAATTCCCATCTGGAGCGTGGGCACTCACCAAGCCTGTTAATTTTGCCTGGGCTTCTAAGATCGGACCGGGGAGGCCTCAGTGCCTCCTCTCCTTCGGGAGAATGGAAAGACACCTTTGGCCTACGTAGGTGGTGCAAGCTTCTTGTCTCGAATCTTTATTGGTATCCCATGTAAACCAAGTTATTCAGCCTCTTTTTCTCCACTAATTTTCCTACTACACTATTCCTTTCTAATCTCTCTTTATACTTCTAATTAAATAGCTTTTTCTTAGGATGCCGATTCCATCTCCCCTTTGAATTACCCTGGATCCACCAGGGCTGGACCCCGGCGGATGCATTGGGTTATTCCATGCCATTTCATGCCATTTAAAATCTTACTCTCTATGTCAGGCCTTTGTGTCTAACTTCCAGCTTTATCACTGGCATGTTTCATATTGTACATTATATATCATCCCTTTGGCATTACATTTTTATAGATAGCAGAAAAGAGAGAGAAAGCTGCCTTTGGAAAATGTAAGCCATTGTTTAAACATGAGGAAATTTACTTCAGAAAACAGGAAATATTAAAATAGTTATAGAGACATAATTAAGGTAAATGGAGCTAAATGAATTTGTTTAGGGATGTTCTCTCTTTCTTTTTCATGCTTGAACTCGAAATATTTAAATCAGTGACTGTATCTTATTTTGCTTTTAAGTTTTACTTTCACAATTAAAAACAGTTTTATATATGAATGGAAATAACCCATTATGTATTAGCCAGATAGGTTATTAAGTTTTATAAAATACATTAAAAAAAAACCAATGCAAATATAATTCCTCAATATAAACAAAACAGGATATAATAGTTCATTCTCCTATTAGAAAAAAGCCTCAAGAAGTTATACAAACTAAAACATAGGGGGAAGACAGAGAATGAGATGGTTGGATGGCAACAATGCAATGAGTTTGATAAAACTCCAGAAGATGATAAAGGACAGGAAAGACTGTCATTGTGCAGTCCATGGGTCACAAAGTGTTAGACACAACTTAGAGACTAAACAATAAAAAGTATACAAAGAAGAATAAAGCACTAGTAATATATATGTAATCTAAGAGGGGTTTTTTGGGAAAAATTTCAGAAATGTATTTTATAACTTTTATTAAATATAAACTGGATTTCTAACCATTTCCATTTTCTATCTTGATCTGAACTTCTGAAGTCTTAGTTCAATTATAAAATTCTGAAATCCTAGCTTTGTATTATTCAGGTTTTCTATATCTCCTTACTAGTTTAGCATAGACTTAAGTGACAATGTCATTTTTAACAAACTAAGATATTAGCAGCTAATGTTTTGTTGTAGAGAACTATAATATTGCATTTGAACTGCAAACTTGGAATTTCTGACATTTTAGGCTGAAAGAAGTATTAAATATAACTCTCCCTTTCTCTATTTGAATGGCCCTCCTTTCACTAGTAATCTGGACTTTTCACTTGTCAGTTGGCTAATTTGTTTGAAATAAAAGATGAAGTGATAGTGATAATAGAATAAAAGCAAATGAACTCTAAGAAAAAGCCATTCTATTGTCTAGATTTAGGTCACTTGATACACAATTTCCTTGTCCTTTTATGTAATTCTTCTTTAATACAAAACCTTTGTAGCTGTTTGCTTTTTGAATAAGTAAAATAGAACTGAAGTGGACTTAGAAATTCTCTTCCAAGTGGGAAGCATCTGTAAGTATGTTGGGCAATGATGCCTCTGAGGTCTCTTGATGACACGCTATAAATAATCTGGCTGAATTAAAAGAATCTTGAATAGTGGTAAAATACTCAGTGTGAAAGCAGCCACATTAACATTCTCTTAAAATAAACCTTAACAGACCCATAGATAAATATCTTAGGGTCTTTCCAACTCAGGAGAGCCAAGGCAAGCTGCAGAGACTTGGCAAAATGCCTTATAGATTTGGTTCTATAGATCTATATATGAGATCATTAGCTTAATACAACAAGTAGAAAATGGATTATACTCACCTTTTTGTGGTAGTTCAATTCAACCAATATTTGTTAAACACCTTCTACTTGTCAGACATTAATAGGTGCTTGATATCTTAAGGTAGTTCAGCTTATTCAAAAGCAAGAGGTTGCTGTATCAAAAGAGACTTTTAATTTACTTTAAATTACATGATGTAAATACACACAGGTTACTAAGAAAGTGTGGGACAAGATTCCAGTGTAGCCTAAAAAGTCAGAAACAGTTTCCGGGATGAGATGGTACTTAAGGAAAAACATAGAATACAAATGGGTAGGGACTTCCCTGGTGGTCCAGTGGTTAAGAGTCTGCCTTGCAGTGCAGGGGACACAAGTTCAATGCCTGGTCAGGGAACAGAGATCCCACATGCCGCAGGGTAACTAACCCATAAACCATAAAGAAAGATCCCACATGATGCAAGGAAGATGCCATATGCTGCAACTAAGACCTGATGAAGCCAAATAAATAAATATAAAAAATAAAAAACAAATGGGTAGCCTTTTAATTACTAGAATTAACTCTATCATTTTCCTAATTATTTCTATGACTACCATTTTACAATAAATTGTTGGCATTTGTAAATTTCTTATGTGTTAAATCCAACTCTTAAAGAGTAATCCTAAAGTTTTGTGAAATTGCTAATAAAAAAGTTTAATTGTTGGCTGTTAGGAATAATTGAAAACTCAATGAAACCACCTTGAATAATAAAAGGAAGCAATTTCACACTATGATGCATTCTTTAGAAGTTTTGTTTATGCATTGCTTTGTTTAGTTCTCTCTGTACTCTGTGTCCTCTCTGCTGCCTTTTTCATATAAATGTTTCAGACTCAGGTAGTTTTTCCTGGGGCAGTAAAATGATTTCACCTGCTCCAATCAACACATTTGTACAACAAGCTGTCTAGAAGAACAAAGAGCTTATCTTACTTGAACAATCAGATATAAAGCCTGGACATCAAGATTAATGTTCCAAGTTGGATCCACCTGGGAACCAACCCCTTTAGATGGAGAAATGCACAGAGAGATTAGATTAATTCTGGGTTAGTTCCATCCCTGAAACAATCACAGAGACAAATAAATGAGTTTATGCAGCTGGTTTAGAAGATGCATCAGCATTTGGCTCTAGAGCAGGATGTGGAGTAAGATGCAATTTGAGTGAATGGAGATTATTGGGGGAGAGTGGACGTCTCAGCTCCCAGAGGAGCTGAAACATCTTTCCACCATCTGCATTGAAACTTCTCTTTAATGGCCTCTGCTCTTGGGGGCTTCCTTTGTGTCTCAGCTGATAAAGAATCTGCCTGCAATGTGGGAGACCTGGGTTTGATCCTTGAGTTGAGAAGATCCCCTGGAGCAGGGAAAAGCTCTCCACTTCAGTATTCTGGCCTAGCAAATTTCGTGGACTATATAGTCCATGGGAACACAAGGAGTTGGACATGACTGAGTGACTTTCATTTTCTGCTCTTGTATTGAATATATTTCAGCATATATTTTCTGAGCTTTTGTATGTGGAAACTAATATGTTGCTTTGGTATATGTAAATTAGAAGATTTTGGAAGGTCTCCAGGTGTGCCACTTATAAATATCTTTGAAATTCAACACTCAGATGTATTTTTCAACACACTCTAAGCAATTATCCGATCTCAGGAGCTAATGCATACTATAAGCAAAATCAATTCTGACACTATCTATCCAAGAATTATCATCAGAGCCCACAGATTAAGGGCACAACCCCAAAGATTACTCCAATCCCACACACTATTTGTGTTATCAATCACAAGTCCATATTATCACATAAGCTTCTGAACAACTGGCTATAAATCAGAAATCTCTGTGATCCCTTCTTGGGTGCAATTAATTTGCAAGAGCAGCTCACAGAACTCAGAGAAACATTACTTACATTTACCAGTTTATACAAAGACTATATGGTTTCCAAGGCAAACCATTCAATATCACAGCAATCCAAGTCTATGCCCCAACCAGTAACACTGAAGAAGCTGAAGTTGAACGGTTCTATGAAGACCTACAAGACCTTTGGAGAAGGCTATGGCACCCCACGCCAGTACTTTTGCCTGGAAAATCTCATGGAAGGAGAAGACTGGTGGGCTGCAGTCTATGGGGTCGCGAAGAGTTGGACATGACTGAGCGACTTCACTTTCACTTTTCACTTTCATGTATTGGAGAAGGACATCTATGGGGTCACACAGAGTCGGACACAACTGAAGCGACTTAGCAGCAGCAGCAGCACAAGACCTTTTAGAACTAACACCGAAAAAAGATATCCTTTTTATTATAGGGGACTGGAATGCAAAAGTAGGGACTCAAGAAACACCTGGAGGAACAGGCAAATTTGGCCTTGGAATATGGAATGAAGCAGGGCAAAGACTAATAGAGTTTTGCCAAGAGAATGCACTGGTCATAGCAAACACCCTCTTCCAACAACACAAGAGAAGACTCTACACATAGACATTACCAGATGGTCAACACTGAAATCAGATTGATTATATTCTTTGCAGCCAAAGATGGAGAAGCTCTATACAGTGAGCAAAAACAAGACTGGGAGCTGACTGTGGCTCAGATCATGAACTCCTTATTGCCAAATTCAGACTTAAATTGAAAAAAAGTAGGGAAAACCACTAGACCATTCAGGTATGACCTAAATCAAATCCCTCATGATTATACAGTGGAAGTGAGAAATAGTTTTAAGAGACTAGACCTGATAGATAGAGTGCCTGATGAACTATGGACTGAGGTTCCTGACATTGTACAGGAGACAGGGATCAAGACCATCCCCATGGAAAAGAAATGCAAAAAAGCACAATGGCCACCTGGGGAGGCTTTACAAATAGCTATGAAAAGAAGAGAAGCAAAAAGAAAAGGAGAAAAGAAAAGATATAAGCATCTGAACACAGAGTTCCAAAGAATAGCAAGAAGAGATAAGAAAGCCTTCTTCAGCAGTCAATGTAAAGAAATAGAGAAAAACAACAGAATGGGAAAGACTAAAGATCTCTCGAAGAAAATTAGAGATACCAAGGGAACATTGCATGCAAAGGTGGGCTCGATAAAGGACAGAAATGGTATGAACCCAACAGAAGCAGAAGATATTAAGAAGAGCTGGCAAGAATACACAGAAGAACTGTACAAAAAAGATCTTCATGACCAAGATAATCACGATGGTATGATCACTCACCTAGAGCCAGACATCCTGGAATGTGAAGTCAAGTGGGCCTTAGTAAGCATCACTATGAATAAAGCTAGTGGAGGTGATGGAATTCCAGTAGAGCTCTTTCAAATCCTGAAAGATGATGCTGTGAAAGTACTGCACTCAATATGCCAGCAAATTTGGAAAACTCAGTAGTGGCCACAGGATAGGAAAAGGTCAGTTTTCATTGCAATCCAAAAGAAAGGCAATGCCAAATAATGCTCAAACTACCTCACAATTGCACTCATCTCACACGTTAGTATAATAATGCTCAAAATTCTCCAAGCCAGGCTTCAGCAATACATGAACTGTGAACTTCCAGATGTTGAAGCTGGTTTTAGAAAAGGCAGAGGAACCAGAGATCAAATTGTCAACATCTGCTGGATCATCAAAAAAGCAAGAGAGTTCCAGAAAAACATCTTTTTCTGCTTTATTGATTTTGCCAAAGCCTTTGACTGTGTGAAACACAATAAACTGTGGAAAATTCTGAAAGAGATGGGAATACCAGACCACTTGACCTGCCTCTTCAGAAACCTTTATGGAGGTCAGGAAGCAACAGTTAGAACTGGACATGGAACAACAGACTGGTTCCAAATAGGAAAAGGAGTACGTCAAGGCTGTATATTGCCACCCTGCTTATTTAACTTATATGCAGAGTACAGCATGAGACATGCTGGGCTGGAAGAAGCACAAGCTGGAATCAAGATTGCTAGGAGAAATATCAATAACCTCAGATATGCAGATGACACCACCCTTATGGCAGAAAGTGAAGAGGAACTAAAAAGCTTCTTGATGAAAGTGAAGAGGAGAGTGGAAAAGTTGGCTTAAAGCTCAACATTCAGAAAACGAAGATCATGGCATCTGGTCCCATCACTTCATGGGAAATAGATGGGGAAACAGTGGAAACAGTGTCAGACTTTATTTTGGGGGGCTCCAAAGTCACTGCAGATGGTGATTGCAGCCCTGAAATTAAAAAACGCTTCCTCCTTGGAAGGAAAGTTGCGACCAACCTATGTAGCATATTCAAAAGCAGAGACATTATTTTGCCAGCAAAGTTGTGTCTATTCAAGGCTATGGTTTTTCCAGTGGTCATGTATGGATGTGAGAGTCGGACTGTGAAGAAAGCTAAGTGCTGAAAAATTGATGCTTTTGAACTGGAGAAGACTCTTGAGAGTCCCTTGGACTGCAAGCAGATCCAATCAGTCCATTCTAAAGGAGATCAGTCCTGGATGTTCTTTGGAAGGAATGATGCTAATGCTGAAACTCCAGTACTTTGGCCACCTCATGAGAAGAGTTGACTCATTGGGAAAGACTCTGATGCTGGGAGGGATTGGGGGCAGGAGGAAAAGAGGATGACAGAGGATGAGATGGCTGGATGGCATCACCGACTCGATGGACATGAGTTTGAGTGAAATCCAGGAGTTGGTGATGGACAAGGGAGGCCTGGCATGCTGCGATTCATGGGGTTGCAAAGAGTCGGACATGACTGAGCAACTTCCCTTTCACATTCACTTTCATGCATTGGAGAAGGAAATGGCAACCCACTCCATTGTTCTTGCCTGGAGAATCCCAGGGATGGGGGAGCTTGGTAGCCTGCCATCTGTGGGGTCGCACAGAGTTGGAAACGACTGAAGCGACTTAACAGCAGCAGCAGTATACATAGCAAAAAGTAAACAGAACTTGGATGCATCCCCTCCCAGCATGTGGATACATTTACAGTTTGGTAGTTCCTCAAACTCCTTGTTCAAGAGTTTTCATGAGTCTTAATTTATAGTCATACCACTCTCCTTCCCACAGCCAATGATGGGGCTGAAATTTTCAGCCATTTAATAACTTGGTCATTCTGGAGACCAACCCCATCCTGAAGCTATTTAGGCACCCCAACATAGATTAGCTCAGTAGTATAAATTTAGGTGTGTTCAGAAAAGAATTCTTATGAATAACAAAGATGATCTTATCTGTCAAGAAATTCAAAAGGTTTTAGTTACTCTGGGCCAAAAAATGGTAAATAAAGACCTTTCTATTATTTATTATGCCTCACATACTTACATTTAATTTTAGAAATTGACTTCTAAGATGAAAGTGGATATTGACTCCTTCATTAGACTTTCAATTGTTTTCTTAATAAATAGCCACAAGCTTAGTCAATTAAAACAACATATTATTTTAAAAGAAAGAAAGAAAACTTATGTCCATAGAAGTAGAACATGTCTATAAAAAGGCTAAAATAAAATGTTAGTAGGGCTGTGCTTCCTCTTTGGAGACTAAGGAAGAACCTATTTTCTGTCCATTTGGGTTGTTGGCAGAATCTAATTCCTCGTGGTTGTAGGACTAATGTCCCCATTTTCTTGCTGGCTGTAAACTAAGAGTTGTTTCCAAATACCAGAGGCTGCCACATTCTCAGACTCAAGTCCTTCTTTCTCTGTTTTCTAAGCCAGTGATAAAGGATCAGATCTCACTAACTTTGAATTACCTCCTCAGTCAGGCAAGATTCTCTAATTTTAAATAGAGATTAATATGATCTAATGTGACTATACTGGGTTCACCCAGGTATCCAGGGTAATCTCCTCACTTAAAGGTTCCTAAACTTTATGATATCTGAAAAGTTCCTTTTACCATATTCATGGGTTTGTGAGATTAGGACAGGAATATCTCTGGGGTCCCATTATCCTGTCTACCTTAATACAATAATCTCCACTTTATTTCCAAAGTAATCTCCTTAAAATTATTACAGTTACTGTATTATTTAGGGTTCTACAGAGAATAAAGCCAATGCACATCAATTGCTGGAGTGTCTCTGTTTGCCTGGGCATAAGAAAATAAGAGGGTAAGAATGATTTAGTGTGGGGATTTTGGGTAATGTGATATCTCCTTGAAGTCTTGAGGGGCTAGAATCTGAGATCAGTCATGTGATCAGTCAACCATGCTTCTGCAATGAAGTCCAAATTCATGTTCATTGAATCAGTGATGCCATCCAACCATCTTATCCTCTGCTGCCCCCTTCTCCTCCTGCCTTCAATCTTTCCAGGCATCAGGATCTTGTCCGATGAGTTGACTCTTTGCATCAAGTGGCCAAAGTATTAGAGCTTAAGCTTCAGTACAAGTATTTGCAATAAATATTCCTTTAGGATTGACTGGTTTGATCTCCTTGGAGTCAAAGGGACTCTCAAGAGTTTTCTCAAGAACCACATTTCAAAAGCATCAACACTTTGATGCTCAGCTTTTTTTATGGTCCAATTCTCACATCCATACATAACTAAGACCATAGTTTGACTATACTGACCTTTGTTGGCAAAGTGATGTCTCTGCTTTTTAATACACTGTCTTCTCCTACAGCATACACTTCCTTAAAGGGAAAGTAATACTGTACTCAGCTCCGCAGGGAGAGACTTGATGTTTCACAGCTTGAATTTTCCTGGACTATGCTGTATGCAGTTCTTCCCTTGGTGAATATAAATTTGGGTCCGTTAGGAGTAATAAACCATAACCATGAGTATAACAGCTTTCAGTGAGTTCTATGAATCATTCTAGCAGATTAATGAGTCTCAGGGTGGTCGTGGAAAGCCCCTAACTCGCAGTTGATATCAGATAAAAGTCCTTACATTTCTTAATCCAGTTTCTAAGCTTCCTCAAACATGTATCCTCTATTTTAACCAAAGGCTCCAAAATAATCCTGACATTTTCTCTGCTGTGGTATATTACTCCCATAATGTCCCATGTTGTTCATACTTCTTTTTGTCCACATGTTGGTAGTCCCTTCCCATGGTTACTTCAGTTCAGTTCAGTCGCTCAGTCGTGTCTGACTCTTTGTGACTCCATGAATCGCAGCATGCCAGGCCTCCCTGTCCATCACCAACTCCCAGAGTTCACTCAGACTCATGTCCATCGAGTCGGTGATGCCATCCAGCCATCTCATCCTGGGTCATCCCCTTCTCCTCCTGCCCCCAATCCCTTCCAGCATCAGAGTCTTTTCCAATGAGTCAACTCTTCGCATCAGGTGGCCAAAGTACTGGAGTTTCAGCTTTAGCATCATTCCTTCCAAAGAAATCCCAGGGCTGATCTCTTTCAGAATGGACTGGTTGGACCTCCTTGTAGTCCAAGGGACTCTCAAGAGTCTTCTCCAACATCACAGTCCAAAAACATCAATTCTTCAGCGCTCAGCCTTCTTCACAGTCCAACTCTCACATCCATCCATGACCACAGGAAAAACCATAGCCTTGACTAGACGGACCTTAGTCAGCAAAGTAATGTCTCTGCTTTTGAATATGCTATCTAGGTTGGTCATAACTTTTCTTCCAAGGGGTAAGTGTCTTTTAATTTCATGGCTACAGTCACCATCTGCAGTGATTTTGGAACTTAGGGTGCATCATATTATTTGACTTGGCTAATGAGCAAGAGACAATATGATACAGAAACTTAGAAAGTACTTGCATTTCAGGATTTGCCCTGTGCTGCCGTGTGAACAAGCCTTGACTAACCTGCTGGATAACAAGAGGTTTTGGTCACCCAATTGCTCCTGTGACCTCAAGTGACAGTCTGCCAGCACACCTGTAAATGTGTCACACTAGATTTTATAATAATCAGCTAAACATAGATACATAAGCAAGCCCAGCTGACATCATTACTTGAATTTCAAGAAGGCAATGGAATAAATGGGTACTGATACATGAACAAGTGACTTATAATGGAAAATAAGTATAATGGAGATGGTCCATATCTGAGTCATGTAAATGCCAAGGTTATGCAAGAAATAGGAAAGGAATAGGCTGTCATCATTCCCATTGAATGAACAGGAATTCTGTTGACTGCAAGATATATGGTTCCTTGAATAAAAGGAGTACTGAATAAATGAGTTACTTATCCATTACAGTGCCCCATACATTGTAATTAGATTTGTAATTTGTAGAGTCCACCATAGTGCAACATTACCTTAAGCAGACATATATAAAAATAGGTTATTTAAAGAGGTTCAGTCATTTTCCAATTATATTCACCATCTAATCTATAGACTTTTATCATGGCTCCTTTAAATAGGGATCATGGTTGCAACCCTTTAAAGGACAATCAAAGAGCAATTGTTTCTTGCTAATGGACTATTGCATCAGTGAATACATTACAAATAGTAAGGTATGTATATTAACAGCACAATAATGTGTAGACGAGTTATATCTAGTGCAATCAGTAATGTATTTTTAAGTCTGTGCTTTAAATTATAATGCACAAGTTTCTAAAACTTTAATATTCAAGATTACTACATGAGATCAAAATTTCAGTTATGGAACAAACTATGCCTCTCTCCAATATTTGTTAGTTGAACCTATAACCCCAATATGATATTTGATGATAGTGCCTTTAGATAGATAACTAAGGTTAAATAAAGTCATAAGGATGGAACCCTAATTGAATTGAACTAGTATCCTTAAAAGGAGGAAGAGACACAAGTCATCTCTTTCTCGCCACACAAGCACAGAGGAAGGCCATATGAGATCACAGCAAGAAGGCAGACATCTACAATCCAAGGACAGAGTCTCACTGGACACCAATTCTGCAAGGATCATGATTTTGGATTTCCAGCCTCCAGAAAAAATGGTTTCTCCTGATGAAGCCACTAAGTCTTTTATACTTTGCTACAGCAGCCTGAGTATAGTAATATCTTCCTTCTCAGTTAAAATGGATCATTATAGCTTCCTTAACATGGGCTCCAGCTTTTTACCCATTCCACTCTACTTTGTTGTTGCTAGGAAAAGCATGATGGTTGTCTTCCTGGAACCTAATTAGAGTCTGTAGATCATTTAAATTAGACATTTTAATGAAATATTGAGTAATGGAAAATTCATTATGGCTAAACCCCATAAAAATGACAATTATGAGTTTACTAATCCATCAATAATATTTATGCTTGTATAATGTGCTTAAAATAAACTAAATGGTGTTAGTTTTTAAATTCCACATACATTCTGAATATTTGTGTCTAGACTTAGAAAAATTGAGAGCATATTGAAGTGAAGATAAATTTCTATGTAAGGTACAGTAGGTCTGCATGGTTTAGCTTTGCATACACTTGAAAATTAATATTATTGCAAAGTGGAAAAGCAATGGGACCCTAAGTTAAACTATGGACTTGGGGTGATTATGATATACCAATGTCGGCTAATCAATTGTAACTAATGTGCCACTCTGAATGAATAAATGAATTTCTGGATTAACAAATTACGTTGATGTATTTATACAAACCTAGTTTATGTACCAACTAAGTGACTAAACAGCAACATAAACATGCTGTTAAGTTACTAAACTGAGTCTGACTCTTTGTAACCCAGTAGACTATAACCAGTTGGTTCCTCTATTCCTGGAATTTCCCAAGAAGAATACTGGAGTGAGTTGCCATTTCCTTCTCTAGGGGGGATCTTCCTGACCCAGGGATTGAACCTGCTTATTTTGGCAGGCAGTTCTTTACCAGTGAGGCACCTCAGTTCAGTTTAGTTCCATTCAGTTCAGCAGTACCTCAGTCATGTCTGACACTTTGCAACCCACGGACTGCAGCATGCCAGGCCTCCCTGTCCATAACCAACTCCCAGAGCTTACTCAAACTTCTGTCCATTGAGTTGGTGATGCCATCCAACTGTCTCATCCTCTGTTGTCCCCTTCTCCTGCCTTCAATCTTTTCATGGCATCAGAGTCTTTTCCAATGAGTCAGTTCTTCACCTCAGGTGGCCAAAGTATTGGAGTTTCAGCTTCAGCATCAGTCTTTCCAATGAATATTCAGGACAGATTTCCTTTAGGATGGGCTATTTGGATCTCTTTGCTGTTGGAGTTTTCTCCAACACCACAGTTCTAAAGCATCAAGTTTTCTAAATCTTCCCCTCAGTTATTTTCCTGTGGATTTAAAACTGCTCTCTCTCTCTCCAAATCTAATTTATTGGTTTTCTAGGTGCCTCAATAGAGAGTCCCAGAAAAACATCTGCTTCTGATTTATTGACTATGCCAAAGCCTTTGGCTGTGTGGATCACAGAAAACTGTGGAAAATTCTTAAAGTGATGGGAGCACCAGACCACCTGACCTGCCTCCTGAGAAACCTGTATGCAGGTCAGGAAGCGACAGTTAGAACTAGGCATGGATGACAGACTGGTTCCAAATAGGAAAAGAGTATGTCAAGGCTGTATATTGTCACTCTGCTTATTTAATTTATATGCAGAGTACATCATGAGAAATGCTGGACTGGATGAAGCACAAGCTAGAATCAAGATTGCCGGGAGAAATATAGATAACCTCAGATATGCAAATGACACCACTCTTATGGCAGAAAGTGAGGAGGAACTAAAAAGCCTCTTGATGAAAGTGAAAGAGGAGAGTGAACATTTTGCTTAAAACTCAACATTCAGAAAGCTAAAATCATGGCATCTGGTTCCATCACTTCATGGCAGATAGATGGGGAAACAGTGGAAACAGACACAGACTTTAATTTTAGGTGTTCCAAAATCACTGCAGATGGTGACTGCAGTCATGAATCAAAAGACCCCTAATCCTTGGAAGGAAAGTTATGATCTACCTAGACAGCACATTAAAAAGCAGAAACATTGCTTTGCTAACAAAGGTCTGTCTAGTCAAAGCTATGGTTTTTCCAGTAGTCATGTATGGATGTGAGAGTTGAACTATAAAGAAAGCTGAGTGCCAAAGAAGAATTGTCTTATAGTGATAAGAGATTACATTTACAATGTTAAATTTTTACATATCAAATTTAAAAATGCCATAAACCACAGGGGGGAAAGAGAGAGCAATGTATAGTGTAGTTATTACCATGCAAATATGTGGATGATCTAGCATTCCAAAAGCTGTTTTGTCGTTGTATTTATTCTAAGTCACATATTAAGCACCAATAAAATTATAGCTTCTGTCTCAAAAATGTAATTTCTGAGATATCTGAATATATTTTCATGGCACAGAAGGTGAAATGGGTTAAAGTGTTCCTGCTCAGGGTGATTAGAAACATTATAGATTAGTGAAAATGGTGCATGTTTTAATGAAGGCCATAGACATGTTAAGGGGTAGAGGAATAGTTTACTCATGAATCACTGGGGTGAAGAGGCCTCTAAGAGAGGAAAAGGCCTCTAAGAGGGGAAAGAATCTGAACAGAGCAGTGTGTCAGGACAACAAATGAGATATGAGGAACTTACGTATAAAGAGATTTTCAGTGAAGTTATACATAATAGAAGAAGAGTAAACTTCTGCCTAAGGCTTTGGCTGACTGTGTGGTAGGAACTGAGTAGAAATCTAACAAAACCACACAATATTTTCAACCGAAGCTCTTGTTAACACTGAGGCAGGAAGGATTACCATACTGAGATCCAACATTTCCTGTCTAAAGCACACTTTTCTTCACTTGTGTAGCATTATGTGCATAAATTCTCACAGCTTCTGTCATGTTGCATTAAAATAATTTTTCTAAATGTCTGTGTTTTATGTCACATCAAGTTCCACCAAAGACCAATGAGTAAGATTTTTTTTTCGTTGTCTCTCTAGCATCTGGCACATGATCTGATGGTCAACAGATGCTCATCAATGTTGAGAAAAATAAATTGTGAATTCATCCTGTAATTAACTAAACAACTATTTCCCCTATTCTTGGGTGTAGTATGGATAAATGGTATTTTTACAGAACTTCAAAGACATTAAACATAAAAACTCCAAAACGGGATCACAATAAACTGTGGAAAATTCTGAAAGAGTTGGGAATACCAGACCACCTGACTGGCCTCTTGAGAAACCTATATGCAAGTCAGGAAGCAACAGTTAGAACTGCACATGGAACAACAGACTGGTTCCAAATAGGAAAAGGAGTACGTCAAGGCTATATATTGTCATCCTGCTTATTTAACTTATATGCAGAGTACATCATGAGACACGCTGGGCTGGAAGAAGCACAAGCTGGAATTGCCAGGAGAAATATCAATAACCTCAGATATGCAGATGACATCACCCTTGTGGCAGAAAGTGAAGAGGAACTAAAAAGCCTCTTGATGAAAGTGAAGAGGAGAGTGAAAAGGTTGGCTTAAAGCTCAACATTCAGAAAATGAAGATCATGGCACCTGGTCCCATCACTTCATGGCAAAGATGGGGGAAACAGTGGAAACAATGTCAGACTTTATTTTGGGGGGCTCCAAAATCACTACAGATGGTGATTGCAGCCATGAAATTAAAAGACGCTTACTCCTTGGAAGGAAAGTTATGACCAACCTAGATAGCATATTGAAAAGCAGAGACATTACTTTGCCAACAAAGGTCCATCTAGTCAAGGCTATGGTTTTTCCAGTGGTCATGTATGGATATGAGAGCTGGACTGTGAAGAACGCTGAGCACTGAGGAATTGATGCTTTTGAACTGTGGTGTAGGAGAAGACTCTTGAGAGTCCTTGGACTGCAAGGAGTTCCAACCAGTCCATTCTAAAGGAGATCAGTCCTGGGTGTTTTTTGGAAGGAATGATGCTAAAGCTGAAACTCCAGTACTTTGTCCACCTCATGCGAAGAGTTGACTCACTGGAAAAGACTGATGCTGGGAGGGAGTGGGGGCAGAGGAGAAGGGGACAACAGAGGATGAGATGGCTGGATGGCATCACCGACTTAATGCATGAGAGTTTGAGAGAACTTCAGGAGTTGGTGATGGACAGGGAGGTCTGGCGTGCTGCAATTCATGGAGTCGCAAAGAGTTGGACACAACTGATCGACTGAACTGAATTGAACTGAAACTTGGAAAGGTCCTAGAGATAAGTGGGCAATCTAATGTTTCCTCTTTTAAAATGTTTTAGCCATGGTATTTTATAACTTTATTCTTAAATCAATCTATTCATTAAACCAAATTTTTTGGTTTTTGAATTCTGAATGAACTTTTAGATTCATAATTGATTTAATTTTTGGCTTTCTTATGTATCAGTCAGTTCAGTTCGTTCAGTCACTGAGTCATGTCCAACTCTTTGTGACCCCATGAATCACAGCACGCCAGGCCTCCCTGTCCATCACCAACTCCTGGAGTCCACCCAAACCCATGTCCATTGAGTTGGTGATGCCGTCCAGTCATCTCATCCTCTGTCGTCCCCTTCTCCTCCTGCCCCCAATCCCTCCCAGCATCAGAGTCTTTTCCAATGAGTCAACTCTTTGCATGAGGTGGCCAAAGTTTTGGAGTTTCAGCTTCAGCATCAGTCCTTCCAATGAACACAGGACTGATTCCCTATAGGATGGACTGGTTGGATCTCCTTGCAGTCCAAGGGACTCTCAAGAGTCTTCTCCAACATCACAGTTCAAAAGCATCAATTCTTCGGCGCTCAGCCTTCTTCACAGTCCAACTCTCACATCCATACATGACCACTGGTAAAACCATAGCCTTGACTAGACAGAGCTTTGTTGGCAAAGTAATGTCTCTGCTTTTCAATACGTTGTCTAGTTTGGTCATTACTTTCCTTCCGTGGAGTAACCGTCTTTTTATTTCACAGTCTGCAGTGATTTTGGAGCCCAAGAAATAAAGTCTGACATTCTTTCCACTGTTTCCCCATCTATGTATAAACAAATACAAATCTCTGCTTGTATTCTGTACTTCTAGTCTTTACTGTTAATGTGTTGAGTGAATCATTAGCTAAATGAAGTACTTAAATGTCAGGATCAAGTACTTCAGTGCATTAATTAAAAATTAAAAACAAGAAATATCAGATTATGTAATTTGTTTTGATTCCAATTTACTCTGAGATGCAAACAAACCCACTTATTTTTCATAATCTAAATTATAAGCTAATAGAAAAATGCATAATATGACTATATCTAAAAACTAAGAAGAAAGTTGTTACTGTGTAAAATTAAATATGCTATAAATAAGAAAAGGTTTTAGTCTGAAATAGAATATGCCGTAGAATATTTTAAAATGTTTTTATTGTTGCTGGAGATTTTTAAATGACACTTAAGGGCGATGAGTATATTTTATTACCAAAACAGCACTGCTATGATTCTGCTTTACATTAAATAAAAATTGTTGAATGAACCAAGTATACATGGGCTTGATTCTCACAGTTTTAGAAAAGATTTTTAAGAGAGAGAACAAACACACAGAGACACACACACACACACACACACACACACACACACACCCCGAGGTATATGTTAGAGACATTTTAATTTGAATATTTTCTTTTGTATGATGGAATTATTTTTCTTGTTTAGAAAAAAAAAATCTACTTTAAGGAAAAGGGTTGGTTTCTATTAATTAACTTGCTTCCCTGATGGCTCAGAGGTCAAAGCGTCTGCCTGCAATGCAGGAGATCTAGGTTTGACCCCTGGGTCTGGAAGATCCCCTGGAGAAGGAAATGGCAACCCACTCCAGTATTCTTGCCTGGAAAATCCCACGGATGGAGGAGCCTGGTGTGCTACAGTCCACGGGGTCGCAAAGAGTCGGACACGACTGAGCGACTTCACTTTCATTTTCATACTATTTTCTAGGAGCATGGCACACAGAAAAATACATTAGATGGATTTGAAAAAACTCATTGAATTATACACTTTGAAAAAGATATAGGTATATGTTCCTTCATCTATCACCTGATAAATAAGCCTTACATGGTACCAAACAGGCTCCTTTAAGTCTCTGTTTAAAAAACAGAAAAGCCTCGCTACATCTTAAGCCAGCCCTCTTTAATTTATAACATGTTCTAGGTTTTTATAGAATAATGAAATCTGTTTTCTCTTTTAATTTCTTTTTAGTCTTTAAATATTTGTCTA
>SJYQ01000512.1:40425-51288 GCA_006410935.1 Redunca redunca | reverse complement strand
TTATTTAACTTATATGCAGAGTACATCATGAGAAATGCTGGACTGGAAGAAACACAAGCTGGAATCAAGATTGCTGGGAGAAATATCAATAACCTCACATATGCAGATGACACCACCCCTATGTGAAAGTGAAAGTGAAGAGGAACTAAAAAGCCTCTTGATTAAAGTTAAAGAGGAGAGTGAACAAGTTGGCTTAAAGCTCAACATTCAGAAAATGAAGATCATGACATCTGGTCCTATCACTCCATGGGAAATAGATAGAGAAACAGTGGAAAGAGTGTCAGACTTTACATTTTTGGGCTCCAAAATCACTGCAGATGGTGACTGCAGCCATGAAATTAAAAGACGCTTACTCCTTGGAAGAAAAGTTATGACCAACCTAGATAGTATATTCAAAAGCAGAGACATTACTTTGCCGACTAAGGTCCGTTTAGTCAAGGCTATGGTTTTTCCTGTGGTCATGTATGGATGTGAGAGTTGGACTCTGAAGAAAGCTGAGAGCCGAAGAATTGATGCTTTTGAACTGTGGTGTTGGAGAAGACTTTTGAGAGTCTCTTAGACTGCAAGGGGATCCAACCAGTCCATTCTGAAGGAGATCAGTCCTGGGTTTTCTTTGGAAGAAATGATGCTGAAGCTGAAACTCCAGTACTTTGGCCACCTCATGTGAAGAGTTGATTCATTGGAAAAGACTCTGATGCTGGGAGGGATTGGGGGCAGGAGGAGAAGGGGACGACCGAGGATGAGATGGCTGGATGGCATCACCGACTCAGTGGACTTGAGTTTGAGTGAACTCCGGGAGTTGGTGATGGACAGGGAGGCCTGGCATGCCATGATTCGTGGGGTCGCAAAGAGTCGGACACGACTGATTGACTGAACTGAACTGAACTGAACTGAGACTTTGATGTTCATTAAATCTGTGTATGCTCTCCAAAATTCAGTTTCCATATCTGAAAAATAAATGAGTTAATATTCACTAACCCCCCCAGAACAGATATTCAATCTTTATAATATTTCAAAAATGTTTACATTTATCTTTTCTGCTTTCTCATTTTTAATATAACCTGGTGTTTTAATCTCAGGGTCTTTCTCATTTCTCTTTGCATATGTCTCTACATAGGCCTGAATTTCACAGTGATTGGTATTCACTCCACTCTCTTCTAACTTGTCCCATTGGAACTGAGCCAGCTGGAAACAAGAAAAGCAGAAGTGCTAGAAGTACAGGATGAGTTTGGGTAATTGACATTTGTGAGAAGTTTGTAAGAAGTTAGACAGAAATGTACAAAAGCAGCGTAAGAAGGTAAGGATGTAACATGTTTTATCAAATTCCAACTTACCCCAGCCATCATGTCCCAGTTAAGGGCATTGGTAGTGGTGGAAAATTGAGAAGCCCATGTGAAGTTCACAGTTCAGAGACTACAGTCACGCTAAAATACTAAGACCTAATCATGGGACTGCAGAATACTCTCCCCCATCCCCTCTTACCATCCCATTACTAAGGGTCTTCTTAAGAAATTTCTTTTTAACTAGTGCCCGTCCAACTTTAAAAGAAAAATCACATAGTATACTAAACAGCAAAAAAGTTTGAAGAGACAAAGCAAACATCAAAAGCATGCCTAAATATGGCAAAAATGTTAGAATTATCAGAATCAGACATCTACCAACCCTTCCAGATGATTCTGATGCACACTTAAGTTTGAGAACCACTGGTCTACAGGACTGATATGGATACTAAATTTACTATATGTGATTTCTCTATTTTTTTTTTTTTTTGGTCAATTCACTCACAATTCTTCTCAATATAAGCTTCAAGTAATTTCCATTTGCTCTATTCCTGTTATCCTTATCTATACAAAGATGCCATAAATCCTTTGAGTGATATATCATGTGTATCTTTTATATCCTTCATGACCTAACAGGGTGCTGCTAAAGAAATATTCACTAAGTGTTTAGTGAAAGAAAAGTCAATGACTTGACACATCTACTATCTAAGGCTGGTTTTGCAGACAACTTTTCTGCAGTCTGACCTGGATAGAGCACTGCTCTCTGGATTATGCTGAATGTCAATGTAAAGACCTCTAAGTTCCATGAGCCAGAGAAGACTCCCATTTATCCAGAGACATCATGTCCCACTTAAGATTATCTAAGCCAAGAACCCCTATTCTCTCTCTTGTTGTTATACAGCAAGTATACAAAAGAGAGGAGACAAAATAAATTTGATATATTGGAATGTAGCAGTTTAATATAAGCTCTGATAAAAGTCTGATGGAGGATGAGCTGTAAGTGTTTGATAAAAACTAAAGGTACTAATTGGTACCTTTCATTAATCAGAGTTATTCCTCTTGCTCACTGGAGTTGACTGAATGTAATTACCCTAGGAAAAATAACAACAGTTCAGGTCAATCCTTTTCTTATTCTGAAGCACCCAAAATGAATAGGTGCTTGGATTTTACCCAGAACTTGTTCATTTCTCTAATTCAGTTTTGCCCATTTGAAATCCTGAATCTTGTAAGAACCAAAGAATGTAGCTTTCCAGTAGATAGTCCATCTATAATTGTACATAATTTGCAAATAAAAATTAAAACCCGTGTTCAGATTATGCTTTCTTCTTGCTTATCAAAAATGAAAACAGACTCAATTTGAATATCCAGATTCATCAAGTGCAAATTGCAATTTGTTGAGGCGTTGCTAATGTTCACTTGTCTTATCAATCTTCATGTAGTTAATTTGCATGATGAGCTAGTAAGAGATATTTTGTTAGTGATTAATGGAAAACAGGCCAAGAGAGGTTAATTAAATTTAACAGGTTACATACACAGCTAGTAAAGAACATTTTAAAAAGTTAAATTTATATATATTGTGGCCAAGAGCTTGATTTCTTAGCGATATCTTGGGCCAATGTGAGCATTTATTTCCTCAGAAATTTTAGAGGATGTAGCTTCAGGTGCCTTCAAGAAATTTTTCAACTTAAAATTATTTTTTGGTGGAAACCTTGGTTTTTGGCTTCCCAGTAGCAATTTTATTTAGTGTTCCTTTATTGATCAAGTCTCCTGTGACTTTTCTATTTATTTCTCTGATGGAGGGAGAGAGGGATGTTTGCTAACCTGGTTGTACACTCCATGCATTGACCTTTCAGTATCCCTTCTGGTTTTAGTTGTTGGAGAATGTTCTCTTACCACCTGCTTTTGTTTGTACTCTCTGAGCCACTGTTTGCATTTAATTTTAGAATGTCTCCTTCCATTATCTTCTCTAGTTTTCCAATCATTTTTATGCCATTTTCTTTTACACCTTTGCTACTTTCCAATTCATCTAAAACTATACATAGAGAGAGAACATGAGAAATGATGTCAACTGAAAGTGAACCCACCAAGGGGGAAAAAAGGAGAAAAAAACTAAAGTGGACAGAAACATCAAAAAGATTGAAATACAAGAAACAATGAGTTTAGAAAAAAATTTCAGACCTACAAATGCTCTTACACAGAAGTAAAGGAAATAGACTGAAATTGGGAAAATAACATAGTAGAGAGTTGGTAATAGCAATTGCATGGTAAAGTTGCTATAGATTTGCCATTAAATTCTAGAAAACTAAATTGTGTTTCAAACTGTCTTCACATAAATAGATAAGAAATTGATTTGACTTTCTGTTTAATGAGAGAACAAATATGTGAAGACACAGGCAACTTATTTTTCTTATTTCTCATAGTTCTGTATAATTAGAGTTTGACCTAAGTTGTTCTACCTAATACTGTATGTATGAGGTGGACTTTTCATCAGGGAAGATGTCATATGAAAAGAGGTGTTTGTGAGAGGATAGGGTTAATTTCCAGAGAATGCAATGGCACCCCACTCCAGTACTCTTGCCTGGGAAATTCCATGGATAGAGAAGCCTGGTAGGCTGCAGTCCATGGGGTTGCTGAGCGACTTCACTTTCACTTTTCACTTTATGAATTGGAGAAGGAAATGGCAACACACTCCAGTGTTCTTGCCTGGAGAATCCCAGGGATGGGGGAGCCTGGTGGGCTGCCATCTCTGGGGTCGCACACAGTCAGACACGACTGGAGTGACTTAGCAGCAGCAGCAGCAGCAGGGTTAATTTCTCTCTCAGGCTAGGCTGATTCAGAATAAAAATTGATAACACAGAGATTGCTGAATATTCAGATTCAGGTCACTCTGACTTCAAAGCCAGACGTAGATTCGGCTTATATGAAATATGAACCTTGCAACATTAATGTTGCAAAATAAATCAAAATTTAAAATGATAATAATTATGAGAATATTTTGGAATAAGTACAAAAAGCAAAATGTGCATATTTTAATAAGCTATGCAAACATAATAAGCATTACAGAATATAGAAAAAAAATTTAATTAAATAACAGTCTCATATACCTCCACAACACCTCTTTTCTATATTTTTTTACTTCATAGGCACATTACAAAGATTCTTACATTATCATTTTTTATAACCATCATAGAAAATGTATTCAGTCTTTCCATTATCTAGGTTGACCATATTTGTCTTTTTAAAAGATTTTGCAGAAGATTTTTGAGCTTCACAACTCACTATTATTATATTAGTCTGATAGTTCAGTCATATAAAATACTCCAGATAGGGTGGCTGAAACAACAGAAATTTATCTTCTCACAGCTTTGGAATCAAGGAAGTCCAAGATAAAGTTATTGGTTTATCTGGAGGGTACTCCTTGCGTTACAGTTGACTGCCTTCTTGCTGTGTCCTCATGTGGCATTTTCTCTGTGTGCACACATTTCTGGTGTCTCTTCCTTTTCTTATTAAAAAACCTGTCCTATTGAATTACCAGCCCACCCTTATGAACTCATTTAATCTCAACTTTCTTTTAATGGTCCTATGTTCAAATACAGTCACATTGAGAGTTAAACTACAGTATATGAATTTTGGGGGACAAAATTCAGCCCATAGCAATTGATATTGTCATGAAACTATTTCAAATTGTCATCAAATTATCTATCAAGATTTTTGCATATATGAGAAATATACATTTTTCATAGCATTTCTAGAAGTGTGTGCTCTATGATAACAGAAATTCTGATAAATTATGTTTCCATAATTTCTATTAAAACTATTGATGGTACATTTATAATTACATTTGGCACATTATCAAGTAGACTACAGATAGAAGATATTATAGCACATTCTTGAAAATAACAAACCAGAAAATCCATAAACTAATCACTCTACCCTCTCTCTGGTCAGTCATAAGTGCTCTAGAGTTTACTCATAGGAAATCTAAAGCATAATTTTAATTATACACTGGCCCACATTACTTACCATATTTTTGGAACAGTGTCTGCTTAGTTTTATCTCATTCTCTTCTCATCCATTATTAATATTCTCCAGTCACACTATTTTTTATTTCCTCTAACATATAAATTTCAAATCTAACTGAACATTTTTCCTGGTTGAAGTTTCTTCTCTCAAATCTTCATTACAATACTGCAACATGACTTTTGCAAGTGGCCTCTGTTCTCAGGAAAATTCATGCAACAAGGACAAAATTTACTTCCTGCCTGAAACAATACCAATTCTTCATATAAAATTGAATTTCTTTTCTTTTTTTTTTTTTTGCTTATTAAGACAGTGTAGAATAGTGACAACTTAGAAGTGAGGAAGAAATGAGGCAACCCCTATAATTGCCTCAACTTGCTAATCAGAGAGATGTTCCTGGCAGTGGACCAGAGAAGAATGGAGTTAGAGCCTGAGAGGTTCCCTGTGCTGAGGATTTGCACATGGAAGTCTAGGGAAGTCAAGGCAGGTATAATTTACCAGAGACAGCTGTAAAGAAAAAAAAAATCTGTAGAGTCCACTTCAGGTCTTTAACTTAGCACTTATCGATGCATGTGTGAAAAGAAGCTAACTACCCAATGCTATGGAAAATCTAGCAAAATGGAGCAGCAGATATAATGCTGGAACTTGCTTAGAGCTGAAAATAATTGATGTTACTATTAGCCAGGGTTGAAAATGTCATAAATTTATGGGCCATTGAGTAGAATTGTCAAAGAGTATTGCCTCAGTAGTGTGATAAAATCAGCCCAAGAACTAAGCACTATTCTGGTCATACTTAAAAGTTTAAAAGCAAGTCTCAAAATGATCAAACACACTAAGTAACTGTTCAAACATGTTCTAAGTGTATAATAGAGAAAACTCAATGAATGAGTGAGAATACAAAAGTATCCTGTTACTAATGTAGTAAAATTCATGATGTTATAAATATCAATAATAGCCATATAATAAAACAGAAAAATATAAGCCATAATAAGGAGAAAAACAAATGAATATAAATATATCCAGAAATAAATATATGATAGAGTTAGCAGGAAAGCATATTGAAACATTAATTATAACTTGAAGCCACATATCAAGGAAAACGAGCAAAGATTAAACATATTAAGTAGAAAGATGAAAACAAATCCAAAAACAAACTGAACTTCTAGAGAGGAAAATGCCTGAATTTAAAAAATTGTATTGTTTGGATGAGATGATCAGGAGGTTTGAACTTAAAAATATAACAATAGAAATTATCCAAAACAAAGAGTAAAGAGACTTAAAAAATAGAGAATAAACTGAGGAACAACTTCATGTGTATTAATACATGTTAAATTGAAGTTCCCAAGGGGAAGATTGGAATGAGAAAAACTGGGCTGATGTTTAATTTTTTAGCTATTATTTTGTGAAGCCTATATTCTCTGTCATATGTTATCATTGATTTCCATATCTTATTACATTGGTGATCATCAGTGATTTGTCAAAGATTTCTTTAAACAACTGATGCAAAAACCAAAATAACATAAACCAAAATAACAAGCCAAAAACAAAATAACAAGTTTTTCCCAGTCTGGGTAGATGGCCTCTAGGTTGGGATACTAATTCACTCCTCATCCAAGCAGTTTACTCTTCTGCCTTGTCTTTCACTTCCTGCATATCCTTCCAAACATCTCCTGCTCATTCTTTTTTTTAATTTACTGTTTGCTCTAACTGCTTTTCTTAACCTTAGGTGGATATAGATATATTTGCTATTTGCTTTATTGATTTGACCATGAAAGTTCTCAGCTCAGCTTATTTGTTGATTTGTGGAATTCTCTACTCTGCCATTTTCAGAAATATCACTGCTGGTTTTGTCATTTTCACTGAACATAGTCTCCTTGAGATTTACCTGTTATTTGTATATCAATAATTCATTACTTATAATTGTTGAGTAATATTCTATGAAATGGACATGCCATACTTTGTTTAGCCAATCACCTATCAGGTGAACTTTATATTGCTTCCAGATTGTGGCTATTTGAAACAAAGATGCTGTGAGCATTTAAATGAACCTAATTTTTCATTATTCTGGCATGAATGCTCAAGATTGCAATTTCTAGATAGTGTGGTAATTTCAGGTTTAACATTATAAGAAACAGCTAGACTTTTTTTCAGAATGGCTGTATCATATTACATTCATACCAACATTGGTAAGTGATGAAATTTCTCTACATCATCAATATTTGATGTTGTCACTGCTTTTTCTTTTTTTTCATTTACTAGATATGTAGTGATATCTCATTGTCCTATAATTTGTATTTCCATAATAGCTTATGATACTGAACATTTTTTCATGTATTTATTTGTTGTATGTTTATTCTCTTCGGCAAAATTTCAGTTTATGTCTGTGACCCATTTTCTAATTATACTGATTTATTTTTCTATGGTTGAATTTTGAGCGTTTAAAAATATATATTCCAGATCCCGATCCTTTGTTGGAAATGTGGTTTTCAAGTATATTATCCTAGTCTTTAACTTTATTTTCAATACTCTTATCAAGATCTTTTGTAGAACAAATTAATTTCATTTTGATAAAGTCCAATTTATCAAAGTTTCCTTTTTATGGATCATACACTTGATGACAAGTTTAAGAACTATTTGCTCAATTCTAGATTCTGACAATTTTCTCCTATGTACTTTATCAAAAATGCAGTAGCCTTATGTTTAAGGCTGTGATCAATTTGATGTTAATTTTTGTATGATAATTGAGGTTAGATTTATATCATTTTGTTTTCCTAATAGATATTTGATTTCTCCATCATCATTTTTTAAAACATGCTATGCTTTCTCCATTAAATTGCTTTTCTAACTATGTCAAAAATTAGTAGAGCATGTTGTATGGGTCTATTTTGGAGTTCTCTATTATTCTCCATTTATATATGTATAGGTCTCTTCTGCTAATACTACCTTGTCTTGAGTAGCTATGTAGTAGGACTTAATTCTTAGGATAATTACTCCCATTTTATTCTCCTCTTTCAAGATTGTGTTATCTATTCTAGGCTCTATACAATTCCATATAAATTTTAGAATGAACTTGTCTGTGTCTTAGCAAAACCTTGCTGCTACTTTGATAGGAGTTGCATTAAATGTATAGGCCAATTTGGGGAGAACTGATAACTTTACTCTGCTGAATCATATACGGTATAATTTGTCTAATTTTTCACTGGTTTCCACAATTAGAAAATGTTTTCACATAGATAGAAATTTGGCTTTTAATAGTAATTTAATCTTTAGCAAAAATTTATGCAAATTTATTCATAAGGAAATTATCTCAGGAATATAATTTTGGCAGTTTGAAAGGGGCAGATGTTCTCTTTTTAGAATTTGGCTTATTTAAATGAAAGAGATAATGGGACAAAGAGATCTTCTATGTCTAACATGAAGATCATGTAATCCTTCAGTTCATGAATCAGAAATAGCCTCCATTTATGCTTCACATAATACTTTGTCTTCTTACAATGCTATCAAAATTCCCTTCAACAGTTACAATTGACCTATTTCCTTGCTCCTCCATCTTGCTCGATTTAATTGTATCAAAAATAAAAAATCCAAACACACACAAACACAATCTGGCTATATCCATAATTCCATTTGCAAATTTTTTTATACTTGTTAGAGTCATTATTTTCTTACATGTAACTATAGTGCAAATGATATTAAACACATAAAACTGCTTCATATTTTTCATCCAAAAATGATTCTTTATTCTCTCAAATTACAGTTTTCTTTTCTAAATAGGTGGAAGAGCAAGGTATGACATATCCTGAGATAGGCATGTGATCTAAAATGATCAAATCAGATGGAAAGAACGAGCTTAAAAATTTAAGTGAGGAGAGTTCTATCTCTGTCTTTTCTTCTGTGTCTCTATAGCTCTCAGTCTGTCTTTCTATCTTATTCTTTCTTACTGAACAAGAGACTTTTTGCTCACAGCTGGTTCTGGAAGCCTTCTTGTAATACCTAAAGACAAAGATGCACACATAGATTAACACATCTTTCATTTATATAGGTTCAATCTATAGAACCAGCTATGTAATTATAATCCTATTTACATTTAATAAAAATTTGCTTTTAATTGCTTTGCTTTGATTTGTTTGCTATTTGTTATGAGTACTCCATGAGTAATTTCGTCAATGTAGATGGTTGATTTATTTGTGCTGTATTTAGTTGCTCAGTCGTGTCCGACTCTTTGTGACCCCATGAAGTGTAGCTCCCCAGGCTCCTCTGTCCATGGGGATTCTCCAGGTAAGAATACTGGAATGGGTTGCCATGACCTGCTCCAGGGGATCTCCCCAACCCAGGGATCAAACCCAGGTCTCTTGCATTGCAGGCAGACTCTTTATTGTCTGAGCCACCAAAGAAATCCAAGAATACTGGAGTGGTTAGCCTATCGGTTCTTCAGGGGACCTTCCCAAATCAGGAATTGAACCATGTCTCCTGCATTGCAGGTGGATTCTTTACCAGCTGAGCTAACAGGCTGATTTATTTGTGATTCTTTCAAATCCTGACACCTTTTCTTTTAAAAATTCCTTCAATTTTTAATTTTGGTGTAATTCAAAATTTATACCAAAAATGCAAAAATAGTAAAAGGAATTCTCCACTCAAATTCGATCATTGTTCACATTTTGCCTTCACGTTGTTTTGCTTCATTATATTCTCTCTCAATATATTTATATTCAAAGTTCTTTAGCTATGCCAAGGAGAAGGAAATGGCAACACACTCCAGTATTCTTGCCTGGAGAATCCTGTGGTCAGAGGAGCCTGGTGGGTTGCTGTCTATAGAGTCGCACGGAGTTGGACATGACTGAAGTGACTTAGTATGCATGCATGCTTTGGAGAAGGAAATGGTAACCCCATTCCAGTATTCTTGCCTGGAGAATCCCAGAGACAGAGGAGCCGGGTGGGCTGCCTTCTATGGGATCACACAGAGTCGGCTACAACTGAAGCAACTTAGCAGCAGCAGCAGCTATGCCAATTGTTTTTGCTTAGTAGCTGAGTCTTGCCAACTCTTTTGCAACCCCATGGACTCTAGCCACCAGGCTTTTCTGTCTATGGAATTTTTGAGGAAGAATACTGGAGTGGGTTGCCATTTTCTTTCTCCAGGGAATCTTCTTGACCCAAGGATTGAACCAGCATTTTTTGCATTGGCATGCATATTCTTTACCCCTGAGCCACCAGGGAAGCCAGCGATGTCAATAATGCCCTTTATACCTATTGCTTATAATTGTCCAAGGTTTAATTCAGGGTCTTACAGTACATTCAGTTGTCATCTGTTTTTAGTCTCCTTTCATCTGGACCAGTTCCTCAGGCTTTCTCTGGAAAATTCAACCTTGACATTTTGAAGGATAATAAACAATTATTTTAATTTTCTATTGTTTCCTCATCCTAAAGCTTTTTTTTAAAATAATATTTACCCATAAGAATGACATATTAGATAGGTAAGAAGAAAATGTTGGATCACAGAACTTTACGTTGTATATATTTTAAACACCTAATAATACAATGATACCATTAAAATCTCAATTAGAGT
>SJYQ01000511.1:111237-136580 GCA_006410935.1 Redunca redunca | reverse complement strand
CTGATGCCCGGGACTCGGGCGTCTGGTGCCCGGGACTCAGGGCATGTGGTGCCCAGGGCTCGGGCGTCTGATGCCTGGGACTTGGGGCGTGTGGTGCCCGGGACTCGGGCGTCTGATGCCCGGGACTTGGGGCATCTGGTGCCCGGGACTCAGGCGTCTGGTGCCTGGGACTCGGGGCGTCTGGTGCCCGGGACTCAGGGCATGTGGTGCCTGGGACTCGGGCATCTGATGCCCGGGACTCGGGCATCTGGTGCCCGGGACTCAGGGCATGTGGTGCCCAGGACTCGGGCGTCTGATGCCCGGGACTTGGGGCGTGTGGTGCCCGGGACTCGGGCGTCTGATGCCCGGGACTCGGGGCGTCTGGTGCCCGGGACTCGGGGCATGTGGTGCCCGGGACTCGGGTGTCTGATCCCCGGGACTCGGGCGTCTGATGCCCGGGACTTGGGGCGNTGGTGCCCGGGACTCAGGCGTCTGATCCCCGGGACTCGGGGCGTCTGGTGCCCGGGACTCGGGGCATGTGGTGCCCGGGACTCGGGTGTCTGATCCCCGGGACTCGGGCGTCTGATGCCCGGGACTTGGGGCGTCTGGTCCCTGGGACTTGGGGCATGTGGTGCCCTGGAGTCGGGGAATCTGATGCCCGGGACTCGGGGCATCTGGTGCCCGGGACTCGGGGCGTCTGGTGCCCGGGACTCGGGGCGTCTGGTCCCCGGGACTCGGGGCGTGTGGTGCCCGGGACTCGGGGCGTCTGATGCCGGGGACTCGGGGCATCTGGTCCCTGGGACTCGGGGCGTCTGGTGCGCGGGACTCGGGGTGCAGGGGGACGGATGTCTGTGGTCTGAAGCTCCGGCTTCGTCTGTTCCTCCAGGCGCCGGGAGCTCACGCAGGTTGCAGCGGCCCCGGATCCTCCTGGATGACGGGTCGTCTTAGTGCTCAGGTGGGAGAGCCGCGCATGCGCGCCTGAACTGAAAGGCCTGGCCGACCTCAGCAGCAGGCGAGCCGGGCGGGGCGTCTCACCACCCCGGAGGTGAGAATCGGGGAATTCGCACCTTGCCGGGGGGAGTCACGGATGCTGGGGTTAACCCGCCCCCGCGTCCTGGTGTGAGCGGCCCTTCCCTGAGCCCCTCGAGGGCCCAGCCTCCAGCCCGGCGGGCCTCACGCCGCCCCGCGCCCAGCCCCGCGCCCAGCCCCGCCTGCCAGTCAGCACTACCTGCTGAGACGCACCAACAGGCCTTTGATGCAGCGCCTGACACGCGGGCCGGCGAGGAGGAAAGTAACTTTAAGAATGTTAAGAAGCCTTAATTGGAGATAGCATAAAAGGAGACGCGGGGTGTTAATTGGTCTGTCGCGGGCGTGAGGCGGGGCCCCGGAGACCCGTGTCCCTTACCCCCTGCCCAAGTGTCAGGGCTGGCATCTTTAATTCAACACGCTTTGTGTTAATTACCTCTGGATAAGGTAGGCTTTGATTGGGAGCCCTTTGTGGTGGAATCGCTGCGCATCGCCCGGCCTTAAGATCAATACATTAGGGCCGAACGAGGAGAAGGGGAGAAGCACCCTGTCCAGCTATGAGTGGGGACAGGGTTTCGTGATCGAACACCCGGCAAGAGAAACATTTCCTCAAGGCCTTTGTTGGGGGCGGGGGTGCTTCCCGACACCGGCCCCCCATCGTGCTGGACCGCAGGGGCCTCAGCTCGTGGCTGGGCGCTGGGTCCTGTCCATGATGAGGTGGGAGTCCAGGGTGCTTGGAGGGAGCCGGCCCCCTGGGCGAGGGGCCAGAGGGTCCCCAAGGCTCTGTGCAATCTGCCAGGGCCGGGCGCAAGCGAGGGAGCCAGACGGCCGATGCTGGGAAGGCACGGACGGGTGGGTGAGCAGGCTGTGGACATGGTGAGTGTGGGCGTTCCAGGCCACTCAGTCGAGTCTGACTCTGTGCGACCCCGTGGACTGTAGCCCCCCCAGCTCCTCTGTCCATGGGGATTCTACTGGCAAGAACACTGGAGTGGGTGGCCATGCCCTGCTCCAGGGGCTCTTCCCGACCCGGGGACTGACCCGTGTGTGCAGCTGGGCTCTTTACCGCTAGCACTGCCTGGGAAGCCCGACCCAGGGACTGAGCCCGTGTGTACAGCTGGGTTCTTCACCGCCAGCAATGCCTGGGAAGCCCGACCCGGGGACTGAGCCCGTGTGTGCAGCTGGGCTCTTCACCGCTAGCAATGCCCGGGAAACCCGACCCGGGGACTGACCCGTGTGTGCAGCTGGGCTCTTCACCGCTAGCACTGCCCGGAAGCCCGACCCAGGGACTGACCCGTGTGTGCAGCTGGTCTCTTCACCGCTAGCACTGCCCGGAAGCCCGACCCAGGGACTGACCCGTGTGTGCAGCTGGGCTCTTCACCGCTAGCACTGCCCGGAAGCCCGACCCAGGGACTGACCCGTGTGTGCAGCTGGGCTCTTCGCCGCTAGCAATGTCCGGGAAGCCCGACCCGGGGACTGACGCGTGTGTGCAGCTGGGCTCTTCACCGCTAGCACTGTCCGGGAAGCCCGACCCGGGGACTGACGCGTGTGTGCAGCTGGGCTCTTCGCCGCTAGCACTGCCCGGGAAGCCCGACCCGGGGACTGACCCGTGTGTGCAGCTGGGTTCTGACCCGTGTGTGCAGCTGGGTTCTGACCCGTGTGTGCAGCTGGGGACTGACCCGTGTGTGCAGCTGGGCTCTGACCCGTGTGTGCAGCTGGGTTCTGACCCGTGTGTACAGAGGGGCCTGGAGGGCAAGTTGCAAAGAGTCAGACAAGACTGAGTACACACACACACACACGCACACACGTGCACACACATACACATGCACACATGTACACACACACACGTGCACGCGCACGCACACACTTGCATGTACACACGCGCACACCCGTGCATACACATACATGCACGCACGCACACACATGCGTGCACACACGCACACACATGCACACACACATACACGCACACAGGCATCTCTTTCTACAGACTTGGGGCAGAGTGAACAGCCTTTCCCATGACGGGTCACCGCGTAGGATGCACCCCCTCCTCAGCCAAGCCTTCCTGGGGCTTCTGACTCCCAGCGGCGTTGAGGGGGGCGTCTCTACCTTTCTCAAATGCAACGTGTCCCTCTCCTGCGCTGGCAAACCAAATCTTGACGCGTGGGCACTTGACACGTGGGTGATTCAACAGCATTTTCAGTGCAAGGGCCACTGATGCACGAATACCAGAGCAGGTTCAATGCGAGAGCTGGAAGCACATTTCTCCGCCAAACCTGACACTGAATCAGCACCGCTGGGCACAGTAAGTGGGTGTGTTAGGTTTGAAGGTCAAGGGTTCATTGCTTTTTTGGGATTCAATTGATCAATTTGTGGTGGTCACTTACTGATGTATATGAACACCCCACGTGGACATCCCTATCGGTCCAGTGGTTAAGAATCCGCCTGCCAGTGCAGGGGACACGGGTCCCATCCGTGGTCCTTGCGGATCCCACATGCCATGGGGCAACTAAGCCCGTGGTCCACAGCAAGAGAAGTGACTGTCGTGAGGAGCCTGCACATCGCAATGAAGAGCAGCCTCCTCTCGCTGCAACTGGAGAAAGCGCACCCACCACACTGAAGACCCAAAAATAAACAAACAGAAATTAAAAAGGGACTTCCCTGGTAGCTCAGACGGTAGAGAGTCTCCTTGCAATTCAGGAGACCTGGGTTCCGTCTCTGGGTCGGGAAGACCCCCTGGAGAAGGAAACAGCAGCTCACTCCAGTGTTCTTGCCTGGAGAATCCCACAGGCTGGAGCCTGGTGGGCTACGGTCCATGGAGTCACAAAGAGTCGGACACGACTCAGCGATGAACACAAGGACCAGAGAAACAAAAAAAGTGAACGTTGCACGTGAGTATTTTTACATTTGTGCTGAAGCAACGTGACAGGAAAAATAAATTACTAGCTTTAAGGGGTCCTGAAAAGCCTGACTTTAAAAGGATTTTTGCATCAGTCGGTAGAAGGAACAGTTGATTGTGTAGAAAATCTCGCTAAGGAAAAGTTTAAGACAGACAACACCATCACCACGCCCTGGGCTGCCGACTTGGGCAGCTGGCATTCTGGGGAGGGGCTTCACTGCCTCACCCCTGCCCCTCACCTCGTGTGTAGACCCCAGAGCCCCCATTCTGTGCCCGTGTGATGAATGCAAGATCACTTCTTGCATGCCTGCATGTTCTCAGAGTTTGGAGGGCCCTCTGCAGCATTCGCACTGGGTCTGAACGAACCAGACCCAGCTCTGCCTGTTGGGTGTGCCGTCTTGCTTTGGACATGGGTCGGCACAAACATACCCTGTGTGGGAATCCAAATCCCGATTCCCCTAGATTTGCCAAAGTTAGAGGCTAATGGTAAAGAACGTGCCGGCTAAAGCAGGAGAGAAGAAATGCAGGTCCGATCCCTGGGTTGGGAAGATGCCCCGGAGGAGGAGATGCCAGCCCACTCCAGTGCCCTTGCCTGGAGAACCCCAGGGACAGAGGAGCCTGGCGGGCTGCAGTCCATGGGGTCGCACAGAGGCGGACACGGCTGAGCAACGAACACCTGACACTTTCGGCCCATAGCGGGGCCGTAGTCTTCACGCCCTGTCTCAGGGCTCAAGAGTTAAAGTGAAAGTGTCAGCCTCTCGAGGGGAGAGCACAGGCCCCATTCAGTGCGAGGGGTCACAGCCTTGGTCCGACAGGGCTGCAGGAGGCACGGGATCCGACTGGCTGGCAGGGACGTGGCCTAAGAGACCGTGGGTGCCAGAGGGGCCTGGAGACAGCACCTCCAGCCCCGCTTGAGCTGTGAGGTCCAGAGGGAGGTGGTCAGGGCATCTTGGGGAGACAAGGGGGCAGGTTACCTACCTGTGGGAAGGAGCCTCCGGGGCCCAGCCCCTCCTGGAGCTGGGCAGAGTGGCCCTCCGGGCATGCACACCTGTGTGTTCATAAGCATCGGGACCGGGGGTCCCCAGGCTGCCCGATTCCCGCCTGGACCAGCATGGGCTGGCCGTGGTGGCGTGGAGTCTGGTGTCTGGTTGAGGGGGGCCGGCTCGGTGCCTCAGAGCTTGGGCAGCTCCAGAGGGTTCCCGGGTGGCCACCAGCATGGGGCCCATTAGCACCCGGGCCCGGCTCGCTGCTGCTAATTACCGCTGATTAGTATTCCCCGGCGAGAGTGGTCTGGTCTGGGCTCCGGGCGAGCAGGCCAGGCTGCTGCCGCTTGATAAAGGGAGACGTGGAGAGCAGGGTGCAGCTAATTAGGCCTGGATGTCAGCCTTGATCGCGGTCGCCGGGCTGGCTGGCTTCACATGCACACGGCCGGTGCCCCTGAGCAGAGGGTGGTTGTGCCCTGGTTGCCCAGCACCTCTGCGGTGCCCCAGGTCTCAGCCCCACCATGCAGGGCACGGATCGGCTGAGCGCCCATGGCCCCCAAGAGCAGGTCTGGGGTCTGCAGAGATGTCAGCTGGGACCTTGACCTGGGACCCAGGACTCGGTTGTCATCGCCCCTGGAGAGAAGCACGGGTGGACGCAGAGATGATGTTCAGGGAAGAGCCCATAGACCCTGGAGATAGGAGGCCTGTGTGCAGGGCCCCGAGGGGAGGAGGCATGGCAGCGGGGACCTGGGAGGATCCGGGAGGCCGGTGACGCAGCTGAGCGGGCTGGGGCTGGCTGGACGGGCTGCTTCTCAGGCCGTGGGGTACAGGGCGCGCCCGAGCTGTCTGCACCTGTCCCTGGGCTGATGAGGCCTGCAGGGTGCAGGCCCCAGAGAGGGGTCCAGGGGATGTGCTTACTGGGTGGATTGTTTGTGATCAGGATTCCCTGGTGACTCAGAGGATAATGACTCTGCCTGTGAGTGCCAGAGACGGGCTCAGTCCCCGGGCTAGAGATCTGCTGGAGAAGGGAAGGGCCGCCCACTCCAGTGCGCTCGCCTGGAGAATCCATGGGCAGAGGAGCCTGGTGGGCTACAGTCTACAGGACTGCAAAGAGTCAGACACCACCGACTGACCGACACTTCACTTCCTGGAACAAAGGGCCACAAAGCATGGGACTTGAGACCACAGACATCCAGCCTCCCCGAGTCCTGGGGACCACACGTCTGAGTCAAGGGGACTCAGGGCTGAGCTCCCTGCAGAGGCCCCCGTGGAGCACCCCTCCCACCTCTTCCAGCTTCTGGGGGCTCCAGGCGTCTGTCCCTGGGCTGGCGGCCGCCGCCCTCCCATCTCTGCCTCCGTCTCCTCATGGCTTCTCCTCTGTGTCCGTGTCTCTATTCTGCGATGGAGAGAAAGATGGGGTAGAGTCCAGGAATTCACTCTTGGCACATTTGTTATTCAGCCGCTCGAAATTTCCTTCCTTGTTCTCTATCTGGGCAGCCTGGCCTGAGCACAGAAGATGGCTACGGCCAGTAGGATCCCGCTGCTCTGGGTCTGATGCCTGGGTTGGGGAGATCCCTTGGAGGAGGGCAATGGCAACCCACTCATGTTCCTGCTTGGAGAAGCCCTGGACAGAGGGGGCTGGCGGGCTACGGTGCATGGGGTGCAAGGAGTTAGGCGTGCCGAGCAAGTGAGCACAGAGGTGAGAAATCCCAGCGCACAACCCACGGCTTTCACACACAACCTCTCGTTACGCTGCTCGTGTTGAGGCAGGCACTGGTTCCAACAGCCGGGAGGTCCCTGCCTGCCGCTTCTGGGTCCCCGTCTCCTGAAGTAATCTCACCTGGGCTCTGGTTTCTACGAGACTGTGAGACCTTTCTCATCCCACTTTTTCAGTGTGTATGTCCATCGTACGTGTATCTACAGATGCACGCACACACACGTCACCCGTATGTGACGGAATACATTGTACATTGCATGCTGTTACTGGTGGTGGTTTAATCTCTAAGTCGTGTCTGACTCTTGCGACCCCACAAACTGTAGCCCTCCAGGGTCCCCTGTCCATGGGATTCTCCAGGCAAAAATACTGGAGTGGGTTGCCATGCCGTCTTCCAGGGGATCTTCCCGACGCAGGGTCTCCTGCATTGCAGGCAGATTCTTTGCTGAGTGAGCAACCACGGACTTATGTAATAGTGCAAGCTGGTCTTACGTCTATTACACTCTTGGGGAAAGCATAGTTGTGGGTTTCGGACAAGACCACCCTTCCCCGATTTTCAGACAGCAACAGTCTCCTGCTGACAGTCAGCCACTCAGTTGTGACCAACTCTTAGCGATCCCATGGACTGTAAGCCTCCAGGCCCCTCTCTCCATGGGATTTCCCAGGCAAGAATATTGGAGTGGGCAAAAATTGGGCATGAGACCTATCTAGACATTTCTCCAAAGGAGACATACAGACGGCCAAGAGGCACATGAAAAGGTGTTCAACATCACTTATTAGAGAAAGGGAAACCAAAACTGCAATGAGATATCACCTCATACCAGTCAGAGTGGCCGTCATCATCAGCAAAATCCGAAACAGTGAATGCTGGCGAGGGCGTGGAGAGGAGGGCCCCTCATACCACTCAGAGTGGCCATCAGCATCATCAAAAATCCGAAACGGTGAATGCTGGCGAGGGTGTGGAGAGGAGGGAGCCTCATACCACTCAGAGTGGCCATCAGCATCAGCAAAATCCGTGAACAGTGAATGCTGGCGAGGGTGTGGAGAGGAGGGACCCTCATACCAGTCAGAGTGGCCATCAGCATCATCAAAAATCCGAAACAGTGAATGCTGGCGAGGGCGTGGAGAGGAGGGACCCTCCTGCAGTGTTGGAGGGGATGTAGATTGGTTCGGCCAGTGTGGAGAGCAGTATGCAGATGCCTTAAGGAACTGAACATAGAGCCATCATGTGACTCCCACGGAGCTAATCCTGGGCACGTCTCTGAAGAAAAACACGATCCGAAAGCGTGCACGTTCCCGTGTTCACTGCAGTTCTGCTTACAACAGCCAAGATGTGGAAGCAACGTGGATGTCCACGGACAAATGAGATGCGGCACGCGCGTGCACACACACACAGACACACACATGCACGCACACGCACACCCCGGAATATTACTTGGCCATGAAAAAGACTGACACAATCCCCTTTGCCACGACATGGGTGGACCTAGAGAGGGTCATACTGAGTAAAGTAAGCCAGACAGAGAAGGAGAAACGTCAGTGCCATCCCTGACGCTGGGCATCTCAGATGACACGATACAAATGAACATACAGAACAGACACGGGCTCTCGGGCTAAAAGACGATGGCTCCCGGGGGAAGGGTGGGGGCGGCCAGGGAGCCTGGGATGGGCACGGACTCGCTGCTGGATTTAACATGGAGAGCCAGCAAGGACCTGCCGTCCAGCACAGGGGACTCTGCTCAGTAACTCTGTAATAACCTTATGGCTCCCGGGGGAAGGGTGGGAGAAGGGACAGTCAGGAAGCCTGGGATGGACATGGACTCATTGCTGTGTTTAACATGGAGAGCCAGCAAGGACCTGCTGTCCAGCACAGGGAGCTCTGCTCAGTGTCACGTGGCCGCCTGGCTGGGAGGGGAGCTGGGGGAGAAAGAGTCCATGTGTATGTCTGGCTGAGCCCCTGTGCCGTCCACCTGAAACATCACCACATTGTTACTCACCTAGGACTCCAATACAAAGCATAAGGAAGTGGGTAGCCATTCCCTTCTCCGTTCCCACCCCCACCCCAGTGATCAACCCCCTGTCTCCTGCATCGGCAGGCCCATTCTTTACCAGAGTCACCTGGGGCGGCAGGGCAGGGCGGTCCTGAGGTCAGTCTAAAGCATCACTAAAGCATTCGGGTCCGTTCTCAAACCCTGTGTTCTGCACGGATTGGAATTAATGCACCTTCCTTTGTGGACTTGCCTAGTGGGCGGCGGGGACAAGAGGCCGGAGCTCCCCAAAAGGCACCTTACTGCCCACTGCACCACAGGGGACCCTCTTCCTCATAACAGGAGGCCCTCGAGGTCCCAAAGTGGAGACCCTGAGAAGCGGACGCGAAACCCGTGAGGTCCCGTCTATGCAGGCAGCGCCACCGCCCACCGGCTCCGACGAGGCAGCATCGGGTTCTCCCCGGGAAGGCCTCACTTCTCTTAATATTCGCTTTATTTACTTGGTGGTGCCGGGCCCCAGCTGCGGCACACGGATTTTAGCCGTACCACGCAAACTCCTAGTTGAGGCACGTGGGGTCTCGGTCCCTGGCGAGGGGTCGAGCCAGAGCCTCCTGCGCTGGGGGCGTGGAGTGTGACCGCTGGGCCACCAGGGAAATCCTTGGTCTCGCTTTTCTGAAAGCTCGAATCTCAAGAGCAGGTGCAGCGGGGTGGACCAAGGCCTACGGGTGCCTTCATCCCCCAGCACGTGGGAATCGTTGCAACGGAGGCGGCCGTTGCAGAACGTTGCAGAAGGGAGTCCTTGTCTGCTTGGCCGGAGGGGTGCCCATGGGGGTGCCCTACCTCCAGGCACGCAAGCTCAGTGCCTGCGACTCACAGCCTCTTGTTGGCTCCGCCTGCCTTGGAAGGCGTCTCCGGGAGGCAGGAGGACTTGTCTCCAGCAGACAAGCCCGGGAACTAATGCGAACGCTTGTTGACAAACGCTCATCAAGAAAAAAATTCCAGGTGGGGTGGGGGGGAGAGAAGAAAACCGCCGGACCCTCTCCTGCCCTCCTCCGGGGCCCCTGCCTGAATTCTCCCTGATTCATTCATGGTGAGGCTGAACCCGGCTCTCAGAACCGTGCAAGTTTTTACAAAAAAGTTTACAGTCAGTCTTTTCAAGTTTGTCTGTTTTTTTTTCCTAAGGAAAAAGAAAAAAAAAGGAAAACAACCCAGAAAACCCACATCCCTCCCCGTCTTCCTTATTCTGACACCGTTTTCCTTCAGAAGATCTCAAACTACAAGCGGGTACATGACATCCGCGGCGTTCCCCAGCGAACAGACTTTGCGTTTGATTTATGACACGGCTCCATAGGTGCGGCTGACAGCTCTCAGATTGAAGCTGGGGCGAGCGGGGCTTTCAAGAGAGGCGGGCGATCGGGGGAAGCTCTGACGGTGCGTCCCGGGAGCCAGGCGGGCAGCCTTTGTAGAGCCCCCGCCGTGGAGGCCCCCACGCTGGGCGCGCCTCCCCGCTCACTGACAGGCAGCCCGCACTTCACCCTAATCACGAATAAAAGCCAGCTCCCTGTAGGTTACAGATCTTCTCTGTTTTGACATTGACCTTAATACATAATTTAACCACAAAGCCTGAGCAATGTGGAACAAGATAAGAAAAGACCACAGAACTGGCAAATAAAGTGATGTTCAATCAGAAATCATATTTGTTCCTGATGGCAGAGACGGGGGCGTCGAGGGGAGAGAGAGCCAGCTGGGGAGGGCGTGGGGAGGGGAGGTGGGCAGGGGAGAGGGGGGGTGCCCGCCTGGCCCGCTTTGTGCATGCGTGGTCCGGGGCGGAGGGCTGTCGCTGTAAAAAAGTTGATCCTGGATCTAGGGTGCAGGGCATCTGTCAATCACCATCAGGATCCCGGAGATACGACGGGTCTTGAGACGTGCCTGGGTGCCGCTGTGCCTGTCTGCACTGAGAGGTGGGGGTCCTGCAGAGTGTGGAAAGCAAATGTTGAGAGCCTTGGGGGAGCCAGGAATTGGCCATGGGAAGGAAGGGGACAGGGGCTGCCTGAGCCAGTTGGGTGCTGCCGGTGTCCGGGGGGTGACGCCTGTATCCAATTAGTGATGCCTGTATCCGGTGGGTGATGACCGTACCCCGTGGGTGATGACTGTATCTGGTGAGTGGTGCCTGTATCCGGTGGGCAATAACTGTACCTAGTGGGTGATGACTGTACCCGGTGGGTGGTGACTGTACCCGGTGGGTGATGACTGTACCCGGTGGGTGATGACTGTACCTGGTGGGTGATGACTGTATCTGGTGAGTGGTGCCTGTATCCAGTGGGCAATAACTGTACCTAGTGGGTGATGACTGTACCCGGTGGGTGGTGACTGTACCCGGTGGGTGATGACTGTACCCAGTGGGTGATGACTGTATCTGGTGGGTAATGACTGTATCTGGGGAGTGGTGCCTGTATCCAGTGGGCAATGACTGTACCTGGTGGGTGAAGCCTGTATCTTATTGTTGATGCCTATATCAGGTGGGTGGTGACTGTGCCCAGTGGGTGATGCCTGTATTTGGATGTCGGTATCTGGTGAATGATGCCTGTATCTGGTGAGTGGTGCTCACATCCAGTGGGTGATGCCTGTATCCAGTGGATGGCGTCTGTACCTGGTGGTGACGTCTGTGTCTAGTGTCTGGTGGGTGATGTCTGTATCTAGACTTCTGTGTCTGGAGGTGATGTCTCTGTCTGGCGGTGACATCTGTGTCTGGTGGTGACGTCTGTGTCTAGTGGTGACGTCTATGTCTGGAGGTGATGACTGTATCTGGTGGTGATGTCTGCGTCTAGAGGTGATACTGTATCTGGACGTCTGTACCTGGTGGGTGATGGCTGTACTTGGTGGTGATGTTTGTGTCTGGAGGTGACGTCTGTGTCTGGTGGATAATGTCTGTACTGGAGGTGATGTTCGTGTCTGGAGGTGACGTCTGTGCCTGGTGGTGACGTCTGTGTCTGGTGGTGATGTGTGTATCTGGTGGGTGATGTCTGTATCTAGACGTCTGTGCCTGGTGGTGACGTCTGTATCTGGAGGTGACGTCTGTGTCTGGAGGTGAAGTCTGTGTCTGGAGGTGATGTCTGTACCTGGAGGTGACGTCTGTATCTGGAGGTGATGTGTGTATCTGGTGGGTGACGTCTGTGCTTACAGGTGATGCCTCTAACTTGTGATGCCCATGCCCAATCAGGGTACCAGTGCCTGGCAGGGTGTTCTGGTGTGAAGGCAGGGATGTCTAGGCAGCTGCAGCCCCCTGTGCCCCAAACTCTCTGAAGGTTCTGTAGCTTCAGCATCACTGCCCGGCTCACTCCATCCTCCAGATCTCTCCAGTGTGAGTGCTGAGTCCCATGGTTACACCACACTGTGTGGGGGTCTTCTGTTTTTACTGAAGACTCCATGAAACGTTCAGAGCTTGAATCAGAGCCCCCTAGGAGGCGGGTGGGTCTGGCGGGGAATTCAGAGCTCAAGTGTCAGGGCTCCTTGGAGAACAGGTCCAAGCCAGACTGGCTGGGAAGATCACCTCCTGTGGGCAGGGTGGTGGGAACCAGGGCTGTGCCAAATGCACGTGGGGTGTTCATGGCTGAGGGTCCTGGACCTCTGGTGGTTGAGGAGGTGGGTCGGCTGGTGAGGGGTGTCCAGCGCCTCCAGGCCTGGCCTCTCAGCACTGAGTGTCAAGACGCTCTGTCCGGGGCAGCAGGACACGCACATGTCAGAGGAAAGTGCCGGTTTCTTGACTTATGAGCTTGTGCAGCTTGTACACGGACAAAGAAGTGTGAAGGGGAACGTGTGGGATGACATACACAGCCACACACACACACACACACACACCTGTACACATGTGCAGATTCACCCAGACATACTGACCCACATCTGCACACACACAGACACACACACACACACATCTGTACACAGGTGCAGATTCACCCAGACATACTGACCACATCTGCACACACACACACAGACACACAAATATACACACACGTCTGTACACATGTGAAGATTCACACAGGCATACTGACCCACATCTGCACACACACAGACAGACACACACACACACGCCTGTACACATGTGCAGATTCACACAGGCATACTGACCCACATCTGCACACACACACACACACATACGCCTGTACACACGTGCAGATTCACGCAGGCATACTGACCCACATCTGCACACAGTCATACAAACACACACTCCTGTGAATGTGCACACTTACCCAGATGTACCAACTCACAAATCCATGACCACACACACACTGAAACACACACATCTCTACACACGTGCACACTCACCCAGACAGACCAACCCACATCTGCGTGCAGACAGGGACACACACAAGCACACCCGCCTCTGTGTCCATACCTGCACCTCACCCACACATAAACACACTGCACACAGCTCACACCTGCTCACACCCATATGCACACACACCTGTGCCTACACACTCACCTCTGCACATATACACACCCACACACCCACAGTTCTGCATACACATAGACAGCCCTGCACCTACACTCACCCCCACGCACACACAATCCATATCCTGTCCACACAGGACACATGGCCATAGCCCACACCCACACACACACGCACATCCACACACCCACTCACATGCGCACACACTTCTGCACCCTGCACACCCGCGCACCCCCTTACGCCCCCATTCCCACACACCCTCCACAGTGCCTGGCCTGTCCGCTGGGTTACCGAGGCGGAGCTGATGGCAGGGGCCAAGAAAGGGATGGCGCTGCTCCCTGGGATGCCCCGTCCTCCCCGGGACGCCCCTCCTCCCTGGAACACTCTGCCCTCCCCAGGATGCACCCTCCTCCCCAGAATGCCCCTCCTCCCCGGAACACTCTGCCCTCCCCGGGATGCCCCCTCCTCCCTTGGACGCTTCCTGCTTTCTAGAACACTCTTTCCTCCCCGGGACGGCCCCTCCTCCCATGGATGCAGAGAAAGGAGTCACCAGTTGCCCCCTCCTGTGGCCAGGAGTGTCTGCAGCAGCCGGAATCACTGAATCCCCACCTGCCCTCACCTCAGGCCAGCGGTGACCGCAGAGCAGCCTGCTCACTCACGAGGTGGCCCCGTCTGCAGTGGGTCCCCCGCATCTACAGCCCTGCTTGTGGAGCAACGAGAGTCGCGAGCTTCAAACAGGCTTGGAGAAGCAGGTGACTGGCGTGTGTCTGTGGGCACCCATGTGACGTGTGCGAGCCAGCGGTTACCCCTGTGGATGAAGAGAGAAATGCTCCGCAGTGTTTTCCCTTTGGTCTTCCCTGCTGTAGCTCAGAGTGAAAATGTTGGTATCTTTCTGCGTGTAACAGGTTCTGATGCTGTTAGACTTCCATGCTTCATATTGGAGACGAGCGTGGAGTTTTTGTAACATCTTGTCTTTCCAAAGCTTACTGTAGCACGGCCCACGAGGCGAAAACTACTATTTAATTTTTCATAAGAAAATAAAAAATATATAAAGGAAAGAATTGAAAAGAGAGGAAATCATAACACAAATACTTTTGAGCATTTTGCTGAAATTTTTTTTTCATGGTCTTCACTTTTTTTAAAAAAATTGCAAGATTGTTTCTGACAACCTAGAGTGGTTCAGCAACCTTCTCAGCGTTGCACAAGTGGGTTCTGACTCAGGCTTCATTGGTCCCAAAGAGGGTGAGCTTGGCTGGTGTAAATGGCTCTGGACAGACAACACAGAACACACACACAGGTGCACATACACGTGCACACACACATGCACACTTCTAGGCAATAGAAACACATGCACACACATGCACACTTCTAGGCAATAGAAACACGTGCACACATGTGCACACACACGCACATGCATGCACACACGCGCACACTTCTAGGCAATAGAAACACGTGCACACACGTTCACACACACGCACACAAATGCACACACGCACACACATGCGCACACTTCTAGGCAATAGAAACGTGCACACACGCACACACACGCACACGCACGCACACACGTGCACACACGCGCACACTTCTAGGCAATAGAAACGCGTGCCTGCTGAGTTTCATTCTTGTCTGATCTGCTGTTTCGTTGTCTGTCCGTGTTTGTCTGATCTGCTGTTTCGTTGTCTGTCCGTGTGTCCATGCATCCGCCCGTCCATCAGCATTCGTTCCTGTCCTCCCTGCCATGTACCGTCTACCGCTGACGCATCCGCCCATCACATGTGCTATCTACCTGCCCACCTCTGTTCGTCGCCAGTCTAGGTCTAGTGTGTGTCTATCTACCTAACTGGGAAGGCGGTTCTAATTCTTTACTGAGTGCTAAAGAGTCCGCCTGCAATGGAGGAGACCAGGTTTGATCCCTGGGTCAAGACCCGCTGGAAGGGCAGAGAAGGGCGTGGCAACCCACTCCAGTGTTCTTGCCTGGAGAGTCCCGTGGACAGAGGAACCGGGCAGGCTACAGTCCGTGTGGTCGCAGCAAGCCGGACACGACCGAGTGGCTGGCACTTCCAGTGTTTCATGTACCTGCACATCTGTTATCTTGCAGCTGTCTGTTCTGTTATCTGTCACCTCTGTGTCTAATTTCAATCCACCCATCCACCACCTGTCCATCTATTATCTGTCACCTATAACTGGACAAGGGCGTGGCAACCCACTCCAGTGTTCTTGCCTGGAGAATCCCATGGGCAGAGGAGTCTGGCAAACTGCAGTCCATGGGGTCGCAAGAGTTGGACACGACTTAGCGACTAAAGCAGCACCACCATCTATACCCGTCTCTTTTCACGTATCAAGGAGTTTATTTCTGTTTTTGTTTTCCTAGTTTGTCTGTCTCTACATTATGCCCACTTTCTGTAGGATGTCTGGTCTTTACCCTTATTAAAAAAAGGTATTACAGTACGAATGTCAGCCATGTATTTGTGAGATATGAGGCAAATATTTTTACATTTTTCTCAATGTGTCTTTGTCTTTTGACTTTGCTTATAGTTTTTTTTTTTTGAGGGGGGCATCAGTTGGGCCAAAAATATTCTTTGTTCTTAAATCTGCCACTGTTTATTGCATCTAAATAGCTTTTCCTTACACACAGATCATGGGGGAATTCAACCAGTTATTTCTTTTTCTATTACTGATTTAATTCCATTAAACAAAAGATATCCAGGTAAGCACTGAGTTCCATGGCACATAATGTCCATAGCGGTTATATCTTGATTGTGTGCTGTGCTTTTAGCCGTAGGTAATGTCCTTCTTTGGAGAAGGCGGTGGCACCCCACTCCAGCACTCTTGCCTGGAGAATCCCATGGGCAGAGGAGCCTGGCAGGCTGCAGTCCGTGGAGTCGCGAAGAGTTGGACACGACTGAGCGACTTCACTTTCGCTTTTCCCTTTCCTGCATTGGAGAAGGAAATGGCAACCCACTCCAGTGCTCTCGCCTGGAGAATCCCAGGGACGGGGGAGCCTGGTGGGCTGCCTCCTGCACAGAGTCGGACAGGACTGAGGCGACGCCGCAGCAGCAGCAGCGATGTCCTTCCTTGTGTAACTTAGGGGTTTTTGGTCAATCTTGAGGTCTGACTTCGATTAGCACTTTAATCCCCATGGTCACACGGCTTTTGTTTGCCAGGCATCTGTCTTTTCCTTTGAAACTCTGGAATTTCCCTGTTTTCGGTGTGTTTCCCGTGTAATACCTGCAGCTGCATACTGCCTGATAGCTGGATGTGAAAAAAGCCTTTCCGCTCTAGTAGGCAAACGCAGCCTTTCATGTTTACTGAGATAACGATCCTTTTGATTCCAGTTCATTTCACTTTATAACCTCTGTCCTTACTCTGCTGTTATTTACTGTTTCTTTCACTATGTGATGAGTTCACACGGTATGCGGGTCAAGAAGCAACAGTTAGAACCAGACATGGAGCAACAGACTGACTCAAAATTGGGAAAGCACCACAAGCCCGTCACCCTGCTTACAGAACTTCTACGCAGAGCGCATCATGCAAAATGCAGGACTGGGTGAGGCACAGGCTGGAATCAAGGTTGCCGGGAGAAATACCAACAACCTCAGACATGCAGATGACGCCACCCTGACGGCAGAAACCGGAGAGGAACTAAAGAGCTTCTTGGTGAAAGCAAAAGAGGAGAGAGAAAAACCTGCTTAAAACTCAACATTCAGAAAACAAAGATCATGGCGTCCAGTCCCATTGCTTCATGGCAAACAGATGGGGAAACAAAGGAAAGTTTCTCTCACTAACGTGAGAGACTTTAGCTTCTTGACCTCCAAAATCCCTGCAGATGTTGACTGAAGCCATGAAATTAAAAGATGCTTGCTCCTTGGAAGAAAAGCTATGACCAACCTAGACAGCATATTAACAAGCAGAGACATTACTTTGCAGACAAAGGTCTGTCTAGTCAAAGCTGTGGTTTTTCCAGTGGTCATGTGAGAGTTGGCTCATAAATGAGGTGACAGAGGCTGAGATGGTTGGATGCCATCACCGACTTTATGGACCGAGTTTGCGCACTCTCCAGGAGGTGGTGATGGACAGGGAGGCCTGGCGTGCTGCAGCCCATGGGGTCGCAGAGTCGGACACGACTGAGCGACTGAACGACAGCAAACCACAACACTGTTGTTAATTCTTTTCCTCTAACATTTAGGAAGGTGTGTCTTTGCTCTGGGCTTACCTTTCTGTTCATACTTTTTAGGGTCCCCCCACTCCAGTACTCTTGCCTGGAAAGTCCCATGGACGGAGGCGCCTGGGGGGCTGCAGTCCATGGGGTTTCGAAGAGTCGGACACAACTGAGCGACTTCACTTTCACTTTTCACTCTCATGCATTGAAAAAGGAAACGGCAACCCACTCCAGTGTTCTTGCCTGGAGAACCCCAGGGACAGGGGAGCCCGGTGGGCTGCCGTCTCTGGGGTCGCGCAGAGTCGGACACGACTGAAGCGACTCAGCAGCAGTGGCAGCATTTGCTCTCTTGTCCTCTTCCTCTCTCATCTGTCAGTTTAAGTGGCTGAAGAGACACACAGTTTTCTGCCTTATATGCATGAGAAAAGTCTAAAAGGTGTCAGAACTGGCTCTTCTCCAGCCTCCAGGGCACACTACTTTGTCTTTTCTCTGAACTCCTCCCTTCCTCTTATAAGGACCCTTGCAGTGACCCTGGGCTCACCCAGAGAACTCAGGAAAATTCCTACACGCAAGATCCTTCACTTAATCACAACTGCACAGTCCCTTTCACCATATAAGGTAAGATATTCACAAGTTCCAGGTTAGGGCATGGGCATCCTTGGGGACATTATTCTGTCCACCACACAGGGGACCAGGAGGTGGCCACATCTTTCAGTTCAGTTCAGTCATTCACTTGTGTCTGACATTTTGCGACCCCATGGATTGCAGCACGCCACGCTTCTTGTCCATCACCAACTCCCAGAGCTTGCTCAAACTCATGTCCATCGACTCAGTGATGTCATCCAACCATCTCATCCTCTGTCGTCCCCTTCTCCTCCCGCCCTCAGTCTTTCCCAGCATCAGGGTCTTTTCCAATGAGTCAGCTCTTCGCATCAGCTGGCCAAAGGGTTGGAGTTTCAGCTTCAGCATCAGACCTTTCAATGAATCTTCAGGGCTGATCTCCTTTAGGATGGACTGATTTGATCTCCTTTCAGTCCAAAGGACTCTCAAGAGTCTTCTCCAGCACCACAGTTCAAAAGCATCCATTCTTTGGCACTCAGCTTTCTTCACAGTCCAACTCTCACATCCATACATGACCACTGGAAAAACCAGCTTTGACTAGACGGACCTTTGTTGGCAAGGTGATGCCTCTGCTTTTCAATGTGCTATCTAGGTTGGTCATAACTTTTCTTCCAAGGAGCAAGTGGCTTTTAATTTCATGGCTGCAGTCACCATCTGCAGTGATTTTGGAGCCCAGAAAAATAAAATCTGACACTATTTCCACTGTTTCCCCATCTATTTGCCATGAAGTGATGGGACCAGATGCCATGATCTTAGTTTTCTGAATGTTGAGCTTTAAGGCAACGTTTTCACTCTCCTCTTTCACTTTCATCAAGATTCTCTTTTCTGCCATAAAGGTGGTGTCATCTGCATATCTGAGGTTATTGATATTTCTCCCGGCAATCTTGATTCCAGTTTGTGCTTCATCCAGCCCGACAACCTTGGGGACATTATTCTGACCACCACAGGGGAAAGAAGACTTTCCAAGTCTACCTGTGAGGCTCATAAAACTTTGCCCACTGACGTCCCCCAAACCCCTCCTCGGACCAAACCAAACCCCTTCATATACCAAGATTAGTATGGGCTGAAACTCTCCAAGGCTGCCCCTTTTTTGAGTGATGAGCAGAAAACCTTCAGGCACTTTTCACAAAAGTCAGAAACATATTAATTTTTCAGAGGCTCATGAGTCTGAAATGGCTGGTCCAATTTGTTTCACACGTCTCAGCCCAAGATGAAGCCAGAAGCTTTCTGGCTCAGGGAGGTATTTCATCAGCATCAGAAGGCCGGGTGAGGGTCTGAGTGCCGAGGACTGGGGACAGAGGCAGGTGTCTGTCCTTATAATGAGCTGCTACCTCTCCCCGGGGCCAGGTGGATGGAGCTGTGATATACACCGGGGGCGTCTAAGGAGAGGTGGTCCCCACTCATGCTTCCTCAGGAGAAGATGGCGGGGGTGAGAGATGTGGGAGCTTTCTCCATCTTTTCCAAAGCCTGTCCACTTTATCGTATGAAACCTCATCTCTGGGAGGAAAAGGGATTTTCAGATGGTGCATGAAAATGAGCAGATTTTAAAACGAGTTTTGGGCAAAGGATGCTACGTGGAGTGGGGTGGTGGTGGGATGAGGAAGCCCCCAGGGGGGCTGATTACTGTGACTTTGTGATCCCAGGAGGGCAGGTGATTGGAGAAATATTCATGCCCCAAACTACCCATCACCTTTGGGGATGCTCTCTGAGCTTCTTTTATACCCTGCTGTATGTGCCGAAGAATTGATGCTTTTGAACTGTGGTGTTGGAGAAGACTCTTGAGAGTCCCCTGGACTGTGAGGAGATCCAACCAGTCCATCCTAAAGGAGATCAGTCCTGGGTGTTCATTGTAAGGACTGATGCTGAAGCTGAAACTCCAATCCTTTGGCCACCTGATGCGAAGAGCTGACTCATTGGAAAAGACCCTGATGCTGGGAAAGATTGAACGCAGGAGGAGAAGGGGATGACAGAGGATGAGATGGTTGGATGACATCACTGACTCAATGGACATGAGTTTGAGTAAACTCCGGGAGTTGGTGATGGACAGGGAGGCCTGGCCTGTTGCAGTCCATGGGGTCGCAAAATGTTGGACACAACTGAGCGACTGAACTGAACTGACCTATACACACGATGGTCTCTGAGCTTCTTTTACCCCTTGCTGTGTGCATGGTTGAGGACAGGAGGAGAAGGGTTGAGATGGTTCGATGAGATGAGACGGTTGAGAGGGTGCGAGGTCGGATGGCATCAGAGGATGAGATGGCTGGATGGCACCACCTACTCGATGGAGGTGGGTGTGGGTGGACTCGGAGCTGGTGATGGACAGGGAGGCCTGCTGTGCTGCGGTTCTTGGGGTCACAGAAAGTCGGACACGACTGAGTGACTGAACTGAACTGAACTGCACGCATGCTCGGCTTCCCTCGTGGCTCAGCTGGTAAAGAATCCGCCTGCAATGCTGGAAACCTGGGGTTGATCCCTGGGTTGGGAAGATCCTCCAGAGAAGGGAAAGGCCACCCACTCCAGCATTCTGACCTGGAGAATTCCATGGACTGTATAGTCCACGTGGTCAGAAAGAGTCTCAGACGGGACTGAGCGACTTAAGAAAAAAATGCACGCTGTGCCCACTGTGAGTTTATTTATTTTTGGCACCATGGACATCACGGGAGGCAGTCGCTAACTTTAGAGCTGAAGGGGATTTGTTTCTCACCGCCTGCCTACCCACCGCCCTCCCCAGCCCTGGTGAGGAGCCTGATCATCCCTGTATCTCAGACTATGGGGCTTCCCTGGCGTTCCAGTGAGAACCCAGCTGCTAATGCAGGAGACATGGGGTCCCACACGCCATGCAGCAATTAAGCCTGTGCACCACAAGTTCTGAGCCTGTGCTCACAAGCCCAGGGGCTGCACCGGCTGCAGCCCGTGTGCCCTGGAGCCCACCTGCTAATGCAGGAGACACGGGGTCCCACACGCCATGCAGCAATTAAGCCTGTGCACCACAAGTTCTGAGCCTGTGCTCACAAGCCCAGGGGCTGCACCTGCTGCAGCCCGTGTGCCCTGGAGCCCAAGCTCCACGAGCAGAGAAGCCACCACAATGAGAAGCCCGTGCACCCCAACCAGAGAACCATCCCCACTGACCACAACTGGGGAAAGCCCGCGAGCAGCCATGGAGACCTCCTGCAGCCAGAAACACAACTAATGACAAAAGAACCAGGACAGGCCTTCTGTGGCTGGTCGGGGAGGCTGCCGATGGCCCAGCGGACGCGGGCCAAACCCCACTCCCATCACTCTGCACTAGTGATATCGTTGGGGACGGTGTGGGTTTCCGACTCCTATAATCTCAACGAGACTCTCCAGTGTGCCCAGCCCAGAGGAGGGGTTTGCAGGGATTAGAAATGCAGGAGTGACAAGACATCTGGCGGCTAGCTGCCACGCTCCGAATGCCTGGGACCCGGGTTCGATCCCTGCTTGGGGAACTGGATTCCACATGTCGCAGCTAACACTTGGCACAGCCGAGGAAATATTTCTTTTAAAAAGTGCCAGAATGAAAACATTGTTCATGTAATCACAGCCACCTAAGAAATCTGGATGTTAGCAGGGTCTCCTGGTTTGCCTGAGCTGAAAATGGGCAGCCTCCACTCTGGGAGCCCAGAGAGAAGGGTCATTGGCCATAGACTGGAGAGTGGCTCCCAGCAAGGAGGGACGTTATTCTGCCTACCACACGGGGACCAGAATGTGGGCATCCTTAGGGAAATTATTCTTTCCAGCATACGGGGCCGGGACCTGGACATCTCTGGGGATGTTATTCTGGCCACTCCAGTGCTAATCAGGTCCTTGTTGTTATTTTTCTTAGGCCCCGTTTTCTTCACCTCCAAATTGCCCCCAAGGGCACTGCCCCCAGTCCGTTAGGGTTCTGAGAAAACAAACAAGAAGCCTTCTAAATTCTTGGCCAGGCTCCTCTCAGTCACTTCCGCGTGGTGTGAAGCCAGAAGACTCAACTCGGAAAATAGTGGGAGGACACAATTTTGACACGAGTGGCTACTGAGTCCGTTCAGCTCATCAACCCTTGTTCTGTGTGTGCACACAGAGGGGGCTGTAGCAACCCTGCAGGAACCATGGCGTCTCTCAAGGGGAGGACGGTCCGGGGGGAAAGGCATGGGACTGCTCAGTGAGGAGTGACCAGCACTGAGTCCCGGGGCCCTGGGACCAAGGTCTGAGGGGCTCTGGTCCCGGTGACGCTCAGGTGGACATCACCCTGCCCCGTGGTCCAGGGAGGCCAACCAGAAATCCATCCGGTCTCCGCCTGTGCCACGAAGCATCGCTCTTCCCGTGAAGGTTGCCCACGCGCCAGCAAACGAAGTGCGCGGCTGTGCCTGGAAGAACTGTCAAAGACCCTGTGCAGAGGAGACAGCACAGGGCGATAGCTCCTCTCGCTCACGGCAGACGTTTTAAATCAGCGGATACCGTTAATAAACAGCCAGCCGGTGCTTACCACACGCCTGCCACGGTTTTGACATATCCACTCTCGCTTCACGCCCGTTAATTGTCACATTTTGCAGTGAAGGGAACGGAACGTGACAAACGCCGAGTTTGTAAGAACGGTGACACGTTTTAAGTGTTTCCATTTGCATAATGACTGTTAACAGAAAGCAACCCCGTTTGCGTGAAAACTCGAGGCAGGGCGTCCGTGTTGTTTGCCAGGCGTTTTCTGGGTTCACGAGGTATTTCTCTCATGGGGCAACAGGGGGTCTGGTCCCATGGTGAAAACCCCACATGGTCTGCCTGGCTGGCCTGTTGCTGGGATGCTCTGTGTGGTGCCTTCTGGGAATTCTGTCACAAGGCCACGTTTGTGGTCCTTTGTGACCGTGAGCCTGCCTCCAGGTCATGGCCAACCCCTTTGGACAGGCCTGATGAGAATTCCCATAGTTGAGCGACCTCTCAGAGGCTTGAACGTTCAGGTCTAAGAAGGCTCAGGCTGCAGGAACCACTGGGACCCCTCCCTGCTCGTGGTGACAGGAGATTTAGGTGACGAGCAGTGGGAGACCTCCTGTGCACACGTCGGGTCCCAGAGAGAACTCAGTTACTCAGCTTAAAAAAGTGAGATGACGGGAATGAGCATGCAGGGTACACGGTCCATTCCAGTTGGCTGACCACTGTCTTCTAGTTACGCCTTGAAGGCCATGGGTTGATGGTATGGACGGTCTGTTTCATTCAGCCACCAAGGACTGTACTGGGAATTTTCAAACGCAAACGCATGGCCAGTCAACAAAGCCCCAAGGACACGTGGCACGTCATGCCACCTGCCTCGTCTGTCTACACTGGGTGAAGGCAGAGGAACATGGCGGACAAAGGGCACATGGGGCTCAGAGGCACGCAGCTGGGCTGGATGGACTCACCAAGCCAGCCTCGGTACTCCACTTTTCTCTGAATGGATGGTGTGGACAGAACTGCTCTGATTCCACGCAACCTGGATGTCTTACGTTGGCTAAAAACGTGGGGGTGAATATGTTTCTGGCTAAGGGAAAAATCCTTTGTGCCCCAGAGATGCTGGCTCACTCTCAAAGAATATGCTTTTCCAATTTTGACACTTTTTGCTTTGGAAGGGTGAAGTTATTCCGCATGCACGCATGCCAAGTCACTTCAGTCGTGTCTGACTCTGTGACCCCGGGGACTGTGCCCGCCAGGCTCCTCTGTTCATGGGATTCTCCAGACCGGAACACTGGAGGGGGTTGCCACGCCCTCCTCCAGGGAAACTTCCCAACCCAGGGACCGGTCCTGGCCTCCTAGTTCTCGTGCACTGGCAGCTGTGTTCTCCACCACCAGCGCCACCTGGAAAGCCCAGTCCTTCTACCCTACCACTAACTTCAGCGAATCATGCCACAGGTCAGTTCTGTGCTGAGGCAACCTAGATGTCCTTCAGAACCACCGCTGGGGGGCTCAAGGCTCAGAGGGGCAGCGGGTAGAGTACTGGCCCCTCTCCCTCATTCTGTTTCTCTCATCCCCTTTACTATTTCCAAGTAAATTTCACTTCATCAAAGAATCCCTCCACCTTGAAATGCTCGAAAACCGTCCAACTCAAGAACTGTACTACGGGTGGTTAGCCAGTTTATCCACAAAGGAAAAGCTACTCGCTTCGTACCAGGTGCAGGGCACTCCTTGAAATTCTGCGATTTGTGGTGCAGTAGTAGAGTCTGCCTGCCAGCGCAGGAGGTGCGGGAGACGCGGGCTTGCTCCCTGGGTGGGGAAGGCGCCCTGGAGAAGGACTTGGCAACCCACTCCAGTAGTCTTGCCTGGAGAATCCCATGGACAGAGGGTCCTGGCAGGTACACTTCAAGGGGTTATAAAGAGCTGGACTGAGCACGCACGCACACACTCACACGCCACGGGGCTTGCCCTACCAGGCCACGTGGTAAGAGCTGGGTAAGAGCTGGGTGATATGTTTGAACGGATAGACCCGGCCCCACCCAGAGTCTTTGAAAAGCTTCTTTAGTGACTCGAGGTCACATGTGGGCTCTTGGTCACTTCCTCTGAGGCCCTGCGGGTTGGTCGGACTGCTCCCTCAGATTTCCCTTCCGTTTTAAAAGGATATTCAGAGAATTTTATTGTTCCGTCGCTCAGTCGTGTCTGACTCTTTGCGACCCCATGGACTGCAGCACTCCAGGCCTCCCAGTCCATCACCATCTCCCAGAGTTTACTCAAACTGATGTCCACTGAGTCGGTGATGCCATCCAGCCATCGCACCCTCCGTTGTCCCCTTCTCCTCCTGCCTTCAGTCCTTCCCAACATCGGGGTCTTTTCCAATGAGTCAGTTCTTCGCATCAGGTGGCCAAAGGATTGGAGTTTCAGCTTCAGCATCAGTCCTTCCAATGAATATTGAGGATGATTTCCTTTAGGAGGGACTGCTTTGATCTCCTTGCAGTCCAAGGGACTCTCAAGAGTCTTCTCCAGGACCGCAGTTCGAAAGCATCGATTCTTCAGCGATTTCAGAGAATGTCATGAGGGATATAGATAACAGATGATCTGATACGTGCAACAAAGACCCGGTAGATGACAAGAGGGCTCCATCTTTGCACAGGGTGGTTGCGGAAAGCTGCTCAACCTCATGACACTTCAGCTGGGACGGAAGTGAGCAGGAACCTGGCTACATCCCCATGTTATTGCCAAGTGTGTCATTGGACATGAGTCCTTGGGACCTTGGGAGATTATTTTTTTTTTCTTAAAGATTTTAAACTGTAGACCATTTTAAGGTCTTTATTGAATTTGTTATTATATTGCTTCTGGCCCCCGAGGCATGTGGGACGGGTCAAAGCCACACCTCTTGCACTGGACGGCCAGGTCGTGGAGCCCTGGATGCCGTGGAGTCCTGGAAGGGCTGTTCCAAATAGGCCTGGAGCTGATAGTGTGGAGTCAAGGGGCCTCAGGAAGCATCACTGCGAACAAAGCTAGTGGAGTCCTGGAAGGGTTGTTCCAAATGGGCCTGGAGCTGATAGTGTGGAGTCAAGGGGCCTCAGGAAGCATCACTGCGAACAAAGCTAGTGAAGT